>JAYDZK010000056.1:65858919-65871373 GCA_034509185.1 Euphonia xanthogaster | reverse complement strand
GTTATACAATTTTACCAGTGTGGTAGTAATTACAGTGATTGCCTAGAGAACAGCAGCCTAGAAATATCTGTAAATGTTTAATTAGGGGATAAAGAAAAGACAAAGGAAAAAAAAAATCTAAGATAGAGAAATCACTATTCTCTACTGTATTCCTATTAATCCGTTCTAAACCATATATTCGTGGCATTTTTCTTGCAAGATTTCCAAAGCATCCTCAAATGTCAAAATTGAGTTCAGAAAAAATGTTATTGTCTTCCAAGACAGTCTCTTCAATATGAAAACAAGGCCAAAAATGAGAAGAATTTAAGAATTAAAAGACTTACCTGCAACTGAAATACAAAGAACACCAGAAAAGTTGAGTGATTGGTATTCCAGGTATTTGTTATCCTGGTACTGCACCATTATAACTAAAATTTTCATTACATTACTGCTTCTAAACAAATCCTACCTTTGCAATAAAAATTATTTTACTTCAGGTTTTCTGCATTCCAAGATGACACAAGTAAATGAAGACAGAGTGCCACAGACCTTAACGAGTCCCATGTTGTGATACTTACCATTTGGTAAGAATACAGCTATGAAGGTAAATGACAAGTTCATGAAATGATTTCATACTATCTCAGGGAAAGCAACTTACTTTCTTCAACTCAAGCTCTTTAAAAAGTGAAAAAAAAATTGCAGACAGGTTCAATGTAGTAGACTAATCACTAACCAAAAGTAATTTACTATTTAAGACAGGCTATCTGAAAGCAGAGCACAACAAGCAGTACCCTTTTCCTCCAGCATTTCCCTCTCTCCTTCACCTTCTAAAGCAATCTTACAAAAAGCATTGCCCAAAATAACACCTATACCTTAAAAGGTACAAGAACATGGTCACATCTGAATTATGGAAACTTTCATTAAACGTGCTTGGATACTTAAAAAGCTCAATAGAGAAAGTAATTTTGTCATGATTAGACAAAGCTGACTTACATTCCAGGGAACTTTTGGAGTTGGACACTGGGTCTGTTTTCCATAAGAACAGTGAGGTTTTTTTAACCTGACAGTCCAGAGAGGTGCTGAACCCACATTTGGCCAGAAACAACTAAACAGGAGGACACTCATTCAAAGACAAATATTTACTTCAGGACTAAGGAGCTTGAGGTGGAAGAACTTTAAGAAAGCTTTTAATCAGTAGAACTGACTACGAAGACACCTCAATTTTAATCAGCTCTGAGGTTTATTTTAATTTGGAGATGCTTTTAAGATGCACAAGACCGAAGACCTAGACACCTGAGAATCTGTGTTCTTCTGCCTATTCTGTAACTGGCCAGACCACCACCAAAAAAAAAACAAACATGTAGGGTGCTTTAGGATAGCTGCATAACAAGATATACACAGTTTATGAAAAAAAGAATAGTAAGAATGTATTAAACAGTGTTATTTAAATGTAGCCAAGACCAGAATTTATATCTGTTTGTGAAAACTGCAGGTCTGGACATTTTAACTCTAAATACCAGTGAGTGTAACTTGAACTTTGTTTCTAATGGCAATCTGTCAACATTCAGCAACAGTGCACTTATACTGGGGGTCAGCAGTTAGTACATTCTGCATCTAAGAAAACGCTTCAAGAGGTAAACAGCACAAAAATATTAATTACAAGCAGAATAAATACTTCCAAAAGGAAACCGAGTGGTTACCATCAATCCTAGGGGAAAAATACACAGGACATCCAAGGAAAAATGAGCACTCAAGGTAGTTTACAAGTCTGACAAGAAACATCTAAAACAGGCTTGCAAGCTGAAAACACATCTTAGCCACATCAATTACCCAACAAAAGCACCAATCTAATTTAGCTGCTAAAGTGTAAGATGCAAGTTTATTAAAGTCATTTAATCATGCTACCAGAGTAACACAGCAGGGACATTAGATGACATACCTGGTTTTCTTCTTGCAAAACTCTATATTGTTCCTTCCAAATGGTGATTTTTGAAGCTTCATCCTTCCTCAGAGCTCTCTCCTTTTTGAGCTCAGGACTCCAGAAGGTCTTGATGCTGTTCATGGAAGAACTCAGCTTGCTTTCTTTCACCTCCACATCCTTGCGGAGCAGATCGTTTTCCCTCAGCACCTCCTTGAGCTGTGTCTGCAGGTCCATGATGGTGTTATCCCTGGCCTGGCGCAGCGAGTGAGGCACAGTGGATGCCATGCTCACTGGGGGGAGATGGTGCTCTCCAAATGCAATGGTATCACTGGCAACTCCACTAGTGGCAATGTTAGGGCTGCTGCCCATGGCAGTCATCCGAACACCGTAAGGCAGCCGCCCTCCCGACCGGCCCAAGGTCATGGTGCTCTTCGGGGTGTCTGCGCCCACGTTCTCGTGGTCACTTAGGTACATAGGGCCAGACGTAGCATAGGCAGCATTTAAGGACTGAATGTTTTCCATAGAAAGGGTTTTCCCACTGCCACCCCCAGTACTGCTCCCCGAGCTGCCCCCTGTGCTGTTGGTTCGCCGGTGGCCCAGGCGAGGCGAGCGCGGCAGCCGCGGCGAGCGCCCCGGGCTCTGCGTGCTGGGCTCCACCTTGCCCACGGAACGAGCACTTCCATACATGGTTGAGCTGGTGGTGTGAGGCAATCAGATAGGCAAAAATCAGGAAGGAGAGAACTCCTGTTAAGCTCTCCAATGGTTATAAGTCAACTTAAGGCCAATCACAACTTGTAACAGATCTGGTTGTCCATCTCTGAAGTCATGCGCTCACAGCGCTCAGGACCATATCTGTATGAATAAGAGTAATGTATTAAAATTTACATCAATAAAAATAACACATTAAATACCTAGTTTATCACCAAATGTTTGTCCCACATTATAATACATTCTCCTATATTTATAGTTCCCCAGTATTTTTCAATTCCTCTTAATTAAAAATAACAATGTTTTATTTAAACCCTTATATTTAAACTCAAAAAGAAACTTGTATTCTCGCTTTTCTATTGTTATATTATCCCAGCAAAGAGGAAAGGAAAATAGAATCCATCAATCTTCAAGCCATAATTTTTGTTGGCAATGACAAAACCCTTCAGATGCCATCTAATCTTTCTTCCTATTTCTAACTGGCCCTAATGCTTTACCCATTACCTTTCTGAGTGAGAGAATCAAAATTCTAAAACCACTCAGTAGCATATCTTTCCTTAAACACTGCCAGCTTCCATAGGACACAGTTTCTAAACCCTTCTGTTGTGAAATCATCCTGCAAATGGGAAGGCAGGACAGACTTAAATGACTGACCATGATCTCAGTCAGAAGGTTCCTTAGCACTGCTGTCAATCCCACTTCAAATGCAGAAGTCAGAACCAAAACTCAGAATAATCACAAAATCCTTACTACCCACACAACTTCAGCAAGCACAGATGCAAATCTGAAATAGGAGCAATGACCCAGCAATGAGACCAACGAGGTTAAGAGGAACAAAAGAATCACAGCTCCACTGAAAAGTGGTTCTAGACTCTTGTTTTCTCCCAAACTAAATGTAACTTATATCTTTGTTCAGGTTAAGAAAATATTTTGATTGAAATATACTTCTCATTAACCAGTTGAGATTAATTCCATTAAATAATATTTCAACAGCAGGGACCTCTTAAAACAGTTTGACATCATCCTGTTGCTGTTCCTTCTCCCCTCTGCTTTTTCTTTAAATACAGACTCTGGTGGCATATGCAACAGAATTCCTTGTTTTTGCAGTGCAATATGATGCTGTAGTACAAGTACTGGCAGGAAACTCTTTAGCACAGGGACTCTGGGCTGAGATCAAGTCAATTGCCAAGATCTAGCAGAGAAGCAAAAAATGTAACTAAACTAAAGCATTGAAAAATTATCCCACTATACAGTTCTCACTTTCTTCCCTCACTGATTGTTCCAGTGTAAACTATTTCATGTTACTGCTGGGCTCAATTGAAATCAAAATTAGAACACTGACACATTCCTGATCCCATCAGATGAAAGAATACCAGGCAGTGTCCAAGGAGCAGCAGCATCTAATGTATCCCAACATCTTGCCTTTCACACCAGCTCTCATCTACCTGCCCTTCTGCTCAGAAGTCAGGTTTGCCAGATATTAGGAATGAGTTTCTCCAAACCAGCATGTTTGTGAGATAATAATTGGGCAAACAGGTTAAAGATTAGGTTTAAAACAGGGATACACTTCCAAAAGAAATTGTAGAAACAGTGCAAGTGAGTGGAAGGAAGCGACCAAAAAATAATATTGCAAAAAATACTGGAAAATGGTAGAAAGAAAAAAAGTAAAAGCCAGAAAGGAAAGATAGAGCATTTTTTACCTTTCTGAATAAGTTAGCATAGAAAAAGATGCAACAAGAAATAGTATCAACACGTTTAGCTTGATCTTAAGCTTTAAATGGAAAAGAAGGTCAGGCATTCAGCATTTCACCAATTTCACACAATTTCATAGATGATACAATGGCATGAGAAATTTTACAAAGCTTATGGGAATTGATACTGCTTTGTGAGCAGTTCTCAAGATGTTCAAGTGCTCACTCTGATTTTTTTCAAATGACAAGAAAAGCTAGCAACAATATTGCTGCAGAATAGTTTAGAGCACATATATAAAGAAGAGCTGGCCAAGGAAAAGCAGCCACCAGCATTAACTGAAATTATCTGCCAAAGCAACACCTACAGTTCCTAAGTTACATTTCTTCTATTTCAACTACATATCCTTATGCAAAACAGTACAGAAATATAAACTATGCAACAAAGTGTACAGTGTTACACTGAAGTTGCTTCAACAAGCAAGACACTGTGCCCCAGATCTAGAAGAAAAACACTTCTTCCAAACAGAAAGGCTATTTCAGACTAGCCTCACTGTTTGAGATATCAAAATGCTAAAAATGCTGCTGTGACACCACTTGAGCACTCAAAACAAGTCAGATATGATTTCTTAGACACGGCATAAAGTACATTCCACCGAGAGCTTGCCTTCATTAGGATTCTCCTGAAAATTAATCCAAATCACAGCACTTAATTCACTTGCTGGAAACTCACCGCAGTAAATCAGGGCAAACACTCATTAACAGCTTCAGATGAGTTTAAATCAAACCAAAAGATGAGACTTATGTGTGTTTCAGTTAAAGGACTTCACCCCAAAACCACTAAGTTTGAAATCTGCTGGAAGTACATCACTGGTACACACAGAAGCATCACCTGGTGAAGTCCTTAGCAACACACCAGAGGAGCTCAAAAGGTTATAGATAATTTCTAAAGAGCTCCTCACCCTCAACATGGACAATGCCATGAAAAAGTGCCATGGAGAACTGCCTTCTCCTTGCATCAGCAAGCATTTTGTTAAACTCTGAATACTTTCCAACAAATGGAAGTGGCTGCTATGCTTGAGAGAAAAGCAGCTCCCAGGCAGCAGAGAAGAGCTGATACCTTTGCAGGTGCTGTGCAGGAACCATCTCCAGCTACCCTGGGCAAGCAGGGGAGCTCTCACCACCTCAGCTGGAAACACCAGTCCTGTGCTCACTCAGCTCCAAGCTTTGATTCACAGGCAGGCACCAACCCCTCTGCTACTCCAGAAACATCAAATAACTCAAGCTATGAAAGCCAAGGGCTAGAATTAGCTGTTGATCAGGGTAATGGGAAGGATTCCCAGAGCTGGCACAGCTGAAACTCAGGGAGAAGAACTCTGCTATTGCTGCCATGCATTACACTGCACTCACTTTTCACTCAAAAGCAGCAGATTGAGATGAAAAGTTGTCTTTGGAAACAAGCAAACATAACCCTCCAGTATTCTCCTTGAAATGACAACTTTCACCACACCATTGTTAGACCTTAAAATTGTGAATATTCCGATATTAACTAAATATATTTTTCCACACATGCAGCCAGTTTCAGTATTTCCACTGACAGATTTGCCACAGTTCAAGATCAAAAAGAAATTACAGGATAAATCTTAACTCTTTTATTTGGCCCCTATTTTTTCCTAGTAGCATTGATCACTGACCATATCACTTAGTTGTAGAAGCAGATATTACACTTCACAGATATGACAGTTCACATGAGGAAAAAAAATCTTTCACCATAAAAACAGCAAAGTGAAGGAAGTAAAAAAAAAAATCTTTTTTGCAATACCAATTATTGAGGAAGAAGAAAGAATTCCAGTTTCCATCCCAGAGCCCAAGCAAAAGTATATGGAAGATTTCTTTCAGATAACATCATAACCAGCAAAGTTAGTTTTTTGATATTCTGACTCACACTAGCATTTTACTGGGAATCTCACAAGTATGGTCTCTTATCTTCCATGGGACTAACATGCAGCACTGTTACTATTTTCCTCTTCCACTGAGACTAAATTTAGTCACAAATAAATCATCCCTTAACCATACAGGATGGTGATAACCACAAGGAACAATGTCCAACTCCAAATGTATTAAATCTATTAAGCCTCTTCCCCTGGCAAGTTCTCCTGTAGATTTCAAAAACCTTTGTTTTTTTCTGCCAATATAAGAACCCTCACCCAAGATTACAAAAAACAAACAAAAAAGACACTCTCAACATAAAGAGCTTAAAAAAACAAAACAGTTTTTGTTTTTGGCTTAGCACTGAAGCAAGTGCTAGACCATTTTTCCTCAAGATAGCTTGCAGAACTTTACAATTATGAAACAAAATTCTCTTGTTCACCATTCATTAATAGAACAAAATCTTCAAAGAGCATCCTCTATGCAAGCCAATTAAAAAAAAATTAAAAGTAACACATCAGCCCAAGTAAAAACTTTATATGTATATTTATATATATTTAAATTGGCAGAGCACCTTTGCAGGCACAAAGACCTGACCTGCTTTCACATAAGTTGAAAATGCTATCTAGTGATTATGGAAAAACTTGTAAGAAAAACTATCAGAAAAAGAACAGGCAAGAATTACACAATATTGCAGAAAAAGGTTTAGAAAAGGACAGTTATGATCACATTTTCTGTATAAAAATTTTAAAACAGCACATCCTGCTTGAAGTGGCAGCTAAAGAAAATGTCTTTTCAGGTTGCAGGTGACTGTCCAAAACCACTCAGAGACAGACACCATTAACATGGAAAATGTTTATAATCTGGCAGCAGACATTTAAATGTACTGCAGTGTAACCTGTAGCAACTAAAATCCACCTGTTTCATTACAACAACCTAGTCCTAGGCAGTGAAAAGCAATGGAGAACCCAGCTTCCCTCAAAACATGGCAGGATCAGGACGTGGCATGCTAAAAGAACAGGAAAAAAGCCACCTGCACAGCTTCATGGAGATTTACTTGCAAGGGAGTTGAGGCATGAGAGAGGGCAGGAACAGGAACATGAGTTTTGTCAAAAGGTCTAGTGGTTTCAATAAAAGCTATATTGGGACATAGTAGAAATGTAAGAAATTCAGAAGGGATCACGTGACTATCAAAGTTCAGTATAAAGAATCCAATAAAATGAGATGTGTTTAGCAGTGCTGTCACACTCAGCCCCTACACCTATTATTTTAGGTGAACCAATGAGTCAGAGGGCAGGTGTTCCTGTCTGCAGCTGACAGAACACAGAAGATTCATTCTTAAAAAAGTTCTGTTACCTTCTGCAAAGTCTCTCTGTCACATAAATTAATAATGCCTTTCATGTCTCCCACTACTCCAAGACAAACACTAATAGCACATTAGCTACCTCCAGGTAAGCAAGCCACCAAATGCACACAAACATGCTGAAGAAATACAGGGAAAATCCAGCCCACATTTTTAAAAACAAAAAGAATTTCAGAGGAACTCCTGCAGCCTTCAGCAAGTCCTGTGAATTTCTTTGCTGCAAATTCTGTTCAGGACTGACACCAGCTGACAAACTGCAACATCTACGGAGACAATTCCTTAATAGCATCACTGCCTGATGGTCAGGAGTGGGGCAGTGGGATCACAGAGCAGGCAGGCAAGTGCATCTCACAGCCCAGGGACCCCTCTGGAGCCTCTCAGCAGCAGAGTGGAAGTCACACATCCAACTTCCAGAACACAGAAGTTCCTTGCCACACTGATTCCTGTGTGCACAAGGAAAGCTTTGAATGTCAGTTTCATAATAAAAGCAAAGGCAGCCTTTACAAGAGGCATCTTAATCTGATAAAGGACTGTAGCAGACACATTAGACTTGATTAACAGAGGTAGTAATTGTTCCCATTTACATAATTCACACCCGAATAGTTCATGGCAAGTAAGTATGTCGATTACATGGTAGGACAGAGACTGCAGAGTAGATAGAACAGGGGGGAGGGCAGGTAGAAAAGATGGCATTCCAAACAAAGAAAAGCTTACATTCCAATAAAACCCTGCCAGGAATCCAAACAGTGGGTATAATGAGAGAATTGACATGATTCACAGTAACTTAGAGGTGTAACAATCAAGAAAAAATGAATTCCTGTTACTTCCCAGCCCACCTCACACTTACAAACCTATGGCTGCTACATTACTTTGTATAAAAAGTGTGAAGCCCCTGTCTCTTAGGGCTATTTTGTAGATTTTAGGTTTGCCTAGTTTTGGAAAGTAAGAAGGCTCACTACTTTCCACATTAAATTAATTACTACTACTCACAAAAAGGACAGAAGCAAGTTTACTTTGGAAACAGCAAGCCAGCCAATGCAGGACACAAGGCATTGAACCCATGGAATTCAGGGGTGTTTATCAAAGTATCCTCGTGGCCTTGACAGCAAGAAAGCAATAATGATGAATGAAATTAAGACAGAAATAAGACAAAAAAGTAACTGCACCTATTAGAATTGTCTCTCATTCCTAAAGAGCACATAAATAAATGCTGAAGCACTGCCATCTGTTTATATCCAATCCTTTTTAAAAGCTGGGGGGATAGTGCTGGTGGTGCTTGTTTTATATTTTTTATATTAAATTCACCTACTTCCACATCTGCCAGATACACTGACTGTAACAGAGCCTTTGTTCTGTCTCCCCCAAACCAAGATGTGAATTGATACATTCTCCCCTACACGTACAGACAGAGAAATGTTCCCAGAAAACCATCTCAAAACCCCCAAAAATCTTCAGGTGACTTTAACATATTAAAAAAAAAACGTGTTCTGTAAAAGGCAGATCATCAACCCTGACCCTAACAGTTATAGGGAAAAAAGCCAGCATTCATTTGTCAAAGGAGTGCTTTATTTCTAAACAGGAAGTGACATTCCTGTTAAACACTTTTTACATCTGAAAGGTTAGCAGGAATGGCACCACAGAACATGGAAACATCTTGATTCCCTGTCCTTTTTAGACACCTTTCTGTTTCCCATTCCTACACAAGGTATCCCATCCAGCAAAAACCACCTGCAAGACTGTAAATGAGAGCCAGAAACATTCATTCATCAGTTTCCTAGTTAATTTCTTTCCCTTTCAGGGCATCTACTCAGCAAGGAAGACCTAACACAGCACATGCTCTGCTCTACAGCACTTTCTTTCCAAAAGCACTTTTAACTGACATCAAATTTTGTTTCTTGTAATTCCCATAGGTCTGGATAGCAGCATAAAGGGTCCGCTGTCACCATCACAGTCCCCTTTCTTCCTACCTCCTTTCCCAAACAAACAAGACCACAAAAAAAGGCTTGTTATTATTATAATAAATATAATACATATATTTCAGCTAAATATATACATACATATATTTCATCTAAATCTTTACATATATTTCAGCTATATCTTTATTTACTCATGTGTAGGGAGTCTGGCTAGGTGCACCAGGATTTCTTTTGTGCAATGACTGAGACATAATTATAAGTCTCTAAATTTAAAGCAGATGTGAAGAAAAAAAAACCATCATATGCCCTTTTTAAAGGCAAAACACAAAAAGCAACAGGTATCAGAACTCCAACATATCACTTACATCACACATATCACTTCCTATGGATAAACTGATTAAATTAACTCTGGCTCTTCAAATTATGTAGAAGATTGAAGACCTGTGGATGTTAATTTTCTGTCACTGTATGGCTAAAGAGTTTATAGGCTCATTTGAGAGTATAAGTCAGTAAATACTTTGTGTTTTTATCCCTGGCTGTTTCTCTCTTTCCCACAGGTGGCATGCAACCAACAAGCCACTTCCTAATAGCAGAAACAAAATGTTCAAAGCACTAAAGATATTTCAGGAGTGCCTAGAAGCACAGTGAACCCATGCAGCCAGCCAGCCTAAAGTCACCATGGGCAACATCACAGCGCAAGGCAAAGCATGCTCCAGCCACAAAATTCCATCATAATCTCACCCTGACAACAACCATATTGACATAACCCACGTGCTACCACTATTGCTACATCAGCACTGGATTTTCTAGGATCTCCTGCTCTACCACTGCATGCCAGAGTTGAACTCTTGGCTTAAAGAGCAATGGATGGAACCCTCCTCACCACACTGGCCACCCTCTTGCAGCAGGGTGGCCAGCAAGGGGCAAGAACCCACACTGTGGGTTTAGTTCTATTATTTAAAAAGCCACATGCATCCCTCCACACTTACATTTCTGACCAAACCATACTCAGCTACAGCAAGCCAGACCCTCCAAATATAACACAATCCTCCAGTGGTTTGGCCAGGTAAAAGTTGTAACAAAACTCTCACCCTAGAGAGGTTTTCAGGGGAACAAGCCTGAAAAGAGGGAGGGGTGAGGGGGCGAGAGATAACAATGGGAGAGTATCCTGCTTCACAAAGTAAGGAATAGGGGCAAGGAACTCAAGCACTGGTTACAATAGCATGGTGAAATATTTCTATTCATGCAGCAGCATACAACTGCTACCAGGAACTGAGAAAGTGGCAGATTCAAAGAAAGAAAGGGGAAAAAAAAAAAAAAGAAAAGAAAGAAAAAAGTAAGAACCCACTAAATACCAAAGACCCCTCAAAAAAAAAAACAGCCAGGGTTCCTCTCATCGCCAAGATTTGCAATTCAGTAAAAGGGAATAGGCCACATAAATACCAAACTTGCCTTTTTTGCTAATCAGTCCATTAGCCACATATTACAGATGAAAAGTTATGTGAATGGAATCTCAAAAAAGCTCATGACAGGATCAAAAAGAATGCTAAAAATTATGAAAAACACGATGCTTTAATATAGTCCAGAGAGCAGGTTTTCTACAGCTCAGGCTTCTGCTAACATCCCAACAGTGATTTAATTACACTTAAATTGGTTTCCCAGAAGTGGTGGAAGAAGTTCAAGCTATATCAAAGATTATGATAAACTCACATTTCATTCAGCAGATCCCAACCTATTTCTAGCTGCAGCCCCTCTTACAGCCTAGCCTGATGGATTGAGACAATTCCAAATTTCTGGCATAGACTTGACTGTTCTGGGAACTGCTGTTCTGTGATAAAAGCTCTGACCTGTGCTTCCAGAACTGAACTACATTCAGTACAGCTGTTAAGTCAATAATCACTGCTTTCATTACTGAACAAAATCCCCTATTTTACTATCAACTCCAGTCACAGCAGCACGGGCAAGGTGGTGATTTCTCTTGTCTTATTCCACTTGGAATGGCTCTAAGGCTGCTGACTCATAACTGACCCTGAACTGGGGCACACACATCCGAGCTGCTGCAGCTTCCAACACAAACTCCAGGACCGTGTCAGGCTGTGGCTCAGGAGATGTGTGTGCAGCCACCTACGGCTACAGACGCAATAATCTCAGGGAGCAAAGGAGGGCAGGCAGCTGGTGGAGGTGACTGCTGCAGACATCCTTGGCCATTGTTTGAGAATCACAGCCCCACAACCAAACCAGACAACTTTCTGTGGTTACAGCCTGTTGGATCTGAGCTAACAGGCTATCCAGATACAACCACCCTGCATGATTGAGCATGGCCCCCAAAATGTGCCGGGACAAAATGTAAAAACACACGTTGTTCTTCAGAACAATTCTATTTTTACCCGTTTGCTTTCATTCTCTCGCCTTGTGTACTGCTTCCCACCACCACCAGCACCTCCATAGGTGTTTCTTTGCATCTTTGCATCGCCCATTTCCACCGGGGCTTCCCTTTAAATCATTTCACACCGCATCAGCACAAACCCTAACATGAAACTTCCAGGCTCAATAAATCGTGTGATTCCTAACTAACCTTCAAAGCTCACACTCCAAACGAGACAGATGTGGAAGGGCAGCAATTCCTGACACGGGCTTCAGGATGGCAGCGCACTCAGAAACAAAGCACCGTGTCAGCTGACGCCGGTTCATAGCAGATGCAATAAAATACATGAAACTGACCAGAAAGCGCTCACAGAGAAAACATCAAAAATTCAGCACCGCCACAAGGTGCGGGCAGAAAGACACCGCTCCCCATTACCTCGGCTGAGGTGACTGAGATAACAAAAGCGTGCGCTTCCCAAGGACAGGCTGAATGAGGAGGGGCGGAAAAGCGCGGCCGGGAAGGCGAATGGGCAGAGCAGGAATGACCGCCCGTGCGAGGCACAACCAAACCCCGCCCGGGCGCCGG
>JAYDZK010000056.1:65821473-65858475 GCA_034509185.1 Euphonia xanthogaster | reverse complement strand
AAAAAAAGGAGTCAGGGTAAAGAAACCCCTCCCAACCCCCCCCGAAACGGGCTCAGGGTGAGGAAACCCCTCCCAGCCCCCCAGAAATGAACTCAGGGTGCAGAAGCCCCTCCCAGCCCCCCAGAAATGGGCTCAGGGTGCCGACGCCCCTCCCCGCCCCGCCCCCGGCGTGCGTCACCGCCCGCGCGCGTCCCCAGGGAAGTTTGGCCGCTCTCCGGCACCGTAGCGGCCGCTCCGGGCGGGAAGCGCGAACAGGCCGCGGCACGGCCCAGGTACGGCGGGCACGGCGGGAAGGGCCCGGCGGGGGCTGCGAACCGGGCACCGAACCGGGCACCGAACCGGGCATCCCCCTACGGGCAGCTGCTGAGCGGCCCCGCCCGGCGGGCCAGGGGCCTGCGCGAGGCCGGTGTTTGCTGAGGGAGCCTCGGGCAGACAGCAACTGCCCCCATCCAGAATCCTGCCAGGTTGGGTTTGCTGTGATTTCAGGGCGTGAGGAGCCAACAGCAGCACTGACCTCCTTAGCCCTCACTTCCAGGGGACATTAAATTGGGAGATGATGGCAAATAGGTTAGATCTGTCAGACTACACAAGGAATGACACTTATTGACATGTAAGCTATCACTGTTTAGATTAGTGTCTTCTTGCAAGGAATACAGCTTATATTGTAATTATGTTCTATTATTTCATCATATATATTACCTATATTTTAAGTATTATTATATTTTTACATGTTATATATTATATTTAATTACCATTTATATTATAATTCAGACCTCTGGCAGGCTGATACCCACTGAGGTCTCGATAACCTGAACTTACCTTCCTACTGTGGAAGCAGAGTCCATTTTAAATTAATTTCTGTAGATTCATATAGTGCACATAAGTGCGTGCTACAGTATCTAAGACCTTCTGTCAAGCCTAAGGTATCCCCCCAAAAAAGAGATAATTTATACTTATCTTGCTGGCTAAGAAGGATGGAAACAGATACAGGCTTGCCCATGCCTCAGTTATCCTGCCAATTTCAAGTGTAAATGATTTTCCATTTAACAATAAGCACGTGTCAACCTGGAGCAAAACAGAGCTGAAGAGCTTTAGGTTTTTCATCCCAGCTTAATTAGAGTGTCATGTTAATAGGCTGTTGCTGCCAGAAGTGTCATCTGTGCCTGTGATCACCGTGGGTTTGTGCTGCACACTCTGACAGAGCTCCCAGAGTGCTCCCGGAGTTCAGCTGGTTTCATTTCCAGGCTGGGTTAATTTCTTGCCTGCTAATTGCATCTGGGAGATCTGCAGGCTTTCTGCTCACAACAGGACAGGCTGCTTTTCCTTGCAAGTCCCACACCATCACTCTTGGGTTAAAACCCTGCTGCCTTTGCCTTGCAAGGACTGAAGTGACTTGTACATAAATGATGTGGTGATAAATCAATCTCACAGGCTCTTAGAAAGTAGTAGCCATGTAAATAATTGATTATATTTGAGTACTATTCCTGCCTGGTCTGGTCTCCAGACTGAAATCTTTTACTCTGCCTGCATGGATGTGAAACTCCTTGAAGAGCAGATGGTTCACTTTTGGTTTTGTGACTGTGAGGTGTTACTGTTTCATACCTGGAAAAAAAACTAGAACGACAGAGTTGTTTCTCTTTTCTTTCAGTTCTACCCCTCGGTCAGTGTATTGATATAATTATTTTTTATAATATCTAAAAGATTATTTGTGCAGGAGTACCAGGCAATCCCTTTAATGAAATATTTTTATACAGGTAGCGAGAAAAAGCAAAGGAATTAAGTAATGTGAGAAATTAAACAGGATTTATATTCTTGGAAAGCAAATGTATTTCAAATTTAGAATTGTTTGGAATGACCTGTCTCCTAGGATGCTGCTGGTGGATTTTTAACTAATGAAACTTTTTTGGACCCTTTGTAAGGCAAAAATTGCAACAGGCGGTGAAACAGCTAAGAGGTAACTGACACACACCAGTGCTCTTAAAGAAAATGCTTGGAGGCACAACCAGCAAAATTTGAAAAAGATGCAGGCTAAAACACAGCAAACACTGCTAAACCAAGCAGTTTGGGCTGGATTTGTAATTATTGGGAAAGCAGGCCCCTAAACAGCTTCCAGCAGTTGCACTGATGTTCAGTGAACTTGTGGCAGCTGTGCAAAGGCTGCCATGGCAGGAAACAGCACAGTGAGTAAGGAGGTGAGCTTCTCATCCTGTGTTCCAAAAATGCAGGAACTGACCAGGTAAGCTTTGTTTCAGATGTTAGGTGTATCCAAAAATTCTTAAATAGAAAAACATCCCCCACAAATGCACTGTTACTCTTCCAAAATTCTATAAAAGGAAGAGTTTTCCCCTGTGTTCATTAAAATGTTAAAAAAATTGAACCAGAAAATAGTGTTTTCTGTTCAGTGCAGGGAGGTTCATGATCCTAGACATGCCAAGAGTTAACCTTGCAGTGCCTGACAAATAAAAGAGTTCAGTTGTGCTTTTGGAACCACACAGATTCCAGTGGAATAAGTGGGACTGCATGGAGGTGTCCACCTGTGCTGGACCTGAGCAGGAATTGTCTCAGTGGTGCTTGTAGGCCTTGAAAGCAAATATAGTTAAACTAGTGCAGGGAGCTCAAACATGTTCTTAATACCTTTTTTTCTCTTGTTACAGAATGTGGCCTGAATGAGGGAGGGGCATGAAAAGGCACTGTCAGGACCTGAGGCCAGCTGTAGGGTGTAGCAGACACTTGGTCTCCTGAGCTGAGTTCAACATTTCCATGTTTAACCTCTCAGTGAGGATCTTGTCCTCCTGTTGAAGTTAACAGAACATTACTTCACTTTTCTCAAGTCATCAAGGTTGTTTACCTAGAGATAGCAGAAATGCAAACTGGAGAGTTCTATTGTGTGCAGCTTATCCACAAGCAATTGCATCGTCTCTTTTCCACTCCTTTTAAACTGCAGAGTAGCACAGGCCTGTTTTGATTAGGAACATCTGCTCCATTACACTGGAAAGAGGTACCTCAGCTCTGTGTTAAAGCAGCCTTTGCATAACAGGTAAATCAGCTTATAAAATAGTTTGGGGTTCTCAGAGGAAAGAAAACTCCACAGAAATACCAAACCTGTAGAGTTTTGTGGGTGTTTTCTTAGAGTAATACCTTAGGTTAAGCATGTGGCATTATCTTCAGTGCTTGCTAAATCCCACTTGCTGCCTGTGTAACTGTTTGCTCTTGCTGGGCTCAGTGGGACTGCATTGATTGAAAGAATGTTGAAGATTTTTACTCAGCCTCTCTGTGAAGGAAGCTTACCAGATAGAGAGGGCAAGGATGAATGAAAAGCCCTCTGGATGTTCACAGTCTGTGCTGAATCCTGCTTGTGGGATGTTGGGATCAATTCCTTGGAACATCCATGTTCTAGCTGAGCATTGCCCAAGCTGGGGTGCTTGCACAATGCATGGTATGCAAACTATTCTGAAGTGATGCAAAGCTCCTGCTTCCACCTCACAGGTGAGTGAACTGGCACTCCTGCCACAGGGTTAGAGCACAGAGCATGGTTCAAAAACCTAGTTTGTCAAGCCAGAGTGGAACTGATAGGAAAAGACATGATTTAATAAATGAATTTGTGGGGGGTAATGGACAGTGTGATAGAAAGGTGTGTGAGGGTGTTAGAAAATTAGAAGTTATGTCCCCACAATCATGGCAGGTGAAGGTGTTGCTCCACAGTGATAGATACACTTGAACAGATTAACTTCAGGATCATCAGTTCTGGAAGGCTGGTTTATTTCCTGCACAGGAATTTGTGTACACACACATTTTTGTCAGCAGTGCTCAATTTGACCCCCATGCAAATACACCTACTTGTAGAGTGGTGTTGAAAATGAGTGTTTCATAACCAATTTCCCAAAACAGAGATTGCTTTTTTTCTGATTATAGTAAAAGCTGTTAAGCTTCTTTACCTGTTCTAGTGTGTCAAGGCAACATTTTGGAGCACAGTGCAGCACCTCTAGTCTTATGTGGACTCCTTCTAAGTGACAAGAAAACTTCCTGACAACATTACCAGCTAAACGCAAAAGAACCCTCTGTAAATAATAAACAATTGTTCCATTGCTACAGAGATAGTAAATGATAACTCCTGAGCACCTTTAAACTGATAAACTGCTTGTATCATCCTGCATATTGAAACTTTAATTTTTAGTCTTTCTGGTTTAAAAATAGCACATATTTTAACACTGATTAACAAGTCAGGCAGCCTCCTACCACAGCCCTGGCCTCAGAGGGTGTCCAAGGCTCTTGGGCACTCCAGTCAATAGTTTATTATCTACTTCAGAATTAATGTTTCATGTGACTTTAAATGTTGTGGGCAGGGGGCAGGGCAGTGAGGAAACAATACTCCAATGAGGAATGGAAGCACCTTGCCTTCCCTGGCTCCTGGCTCTAGCACCAAGATAGATTTATAGCTCCATGTACAGAATTAACTTCTCCTTCTTCCCAGCCTCTACACTAATAGTATTTTATATTGCTGTCATCTTATTGCAAAACTTCCATACCTGCTCAGTGATGTCTCAGGGGCAGCTCCTCACAGCACTGACTCCATCCTCCTTCTCACCACCCAGGCAAAAAACCCCAGCTCTCCTCTGACCAACTGAGCCACTCTTTTATAGCACTCATCCTTATTGGACACAGCTGTGGCCTGTTAAGGGCAGGCCTGTTCCTAATCCTTGGTAATTGGTACAGCTGCAACTCCTCAGGAGTGAGATTGCCTTCTGCACTCTCTTCTCTTACATTCTGTCCCTCCATGTTATATCAAAGTTCTGTCACTGAAATGCTCAGACAATTGCTTTGTGACACGGGGCTTTGCTCTGCTGTGCTTCCCCAACTGCAAAACCCCCCACATTGCTCTGATGAGGGGTTGGTTTAAGCAAGGCTCACAGCTGAAGCTGCTCCTGCAGGTAAAGCCTGAAATTAAACTGAACTAAACTAATCTTGTGTCTCCTTCACTCAAACTGCATCCACACATAATTTGAATACAAACCACTGACAACTGAATTTAGACTGATAATGGTGCAGACCATGTAAAAGCTTGAAGGACTTCAACTAAAACTGGTATTAAGCAATTTTGCATCAAAATGCCACCCACCTACTTTGCATAAATTGGTCATAGTGTTTGTAGGCAAGTGACATTTCGGTCATTGTTTCTTCCCAAGGGCTCAGAGTGATTAAGATCTGATTGAGGCAGCTTGGGGGTGTGAGTGGAGGCAACAGTATTGTTCAAATTTCAGTTCCCTTGGCCACACACACTATTTATGTCTCTCTAATTGTCTCCCTCCCCATGCAGTGAACTCTTTGCTGAGCAGAGGAAATAGCCTGCTTAAATCACAAGTGTTTCTCCTGGTCATGTTGCTTTCTATTTGCTCTTTTCCAAAGCCAAATGTATTTACAAATTGCTGCTAACTTCTGATGGAAATTCATTCAGGTGTATGAACAGTGTACAATTATACAAGTTTGGGACCAGAGAGGAATAATTCTAGCCAACCAAAATTAAGGAGAATTTTAGCTACACTTGGCATAATTGCCAGTGCTCACATTTGCTAAGGAATCAACCGGTATCCTTTTTCTGAAAATCATTTGCCAAGTCCTCAATGAACTTTGGATTTCTTGTTTAGAGACTGGGAAAACAACTTACTTTAAAAAATAAGTGCCACACCTGGAATGCATTAACAAAGCAGAGTACTAGCCAGGTGCTGACTGACTGGCAAATCATGCTATCTGCTGAGGATTTTAGGGTTTCTCAAACTTTTTTGACATCTCCAGCTCTCTTGTATGTCTGATTTTGTCTTGTATTTGTATTGCCTACAAAAGTCTGAGTGCTGGGCTATCCGTTGTGCTCAGCATTAGTGCAAATACAATAAAAGATTATCTCTGTGGGTTACTTGGGAGTGCTGCTCCAGCCCCTGGCACAGCTGGATCCACAATCTCCCCAGGCCCACTGCTCCAGAGCAGGGGGGAGTGGCCATGCAGTGCTGGAAGTGCTGGATACTGGCTTAGAAAAGGGTGCCATCTACTGAATTCTTGGTACTGCTTCTTACAGTTCTGACAGGTTCTGTGGTTCTCAGCTCTGCATGGTTGGTTTATGTGGCACCATGTAGCACCAGACAGAGTGATTACAGTCAAAACAGCAATCTAAAATAAAACTGACAAGTCAGGGTATAGCAGAGCACAGTTTTAGAAAGTTGTCCCTACTTTTTATCAAAGTATTAATGAATATTGAAAGTGGTCCAGGAAGACACTGCTGAAGGATCTGAAAGAGGGAATTCTTTTTCCTTCCCTGGCATGGTACAGTGCCTTCTCATTTACCTAAAAGGAAAAAACCCACATTTATAATTTTTTACCAGTGTGATATTTAGAATAAGCTTTTTGCCATGTCTTCATATGGACCGTCAGTTCTGTCCTCTTCAGTCATTATATTTTCTCTCATCTCCAGGGATGCCTGAGAGCCAGGGGAAGGACAGTGAGAGCTGCAGCAGCAGCAGCTCCAACACTGGGGACTCAGTGGCTTCCTTTGGACAGGTCAGTTCCTTTTGCCCAGCAGGGAAATGAAAGTTGCATGCCCACACTACTGGAAATCTCTGCATGCTTATTCAACTTGGGTACAGTAAGGCTGGAATCATGCTGCACCCTACTGTACTTCACATTTTTTTCTCTGCAATAGTCTTGGCATGCCTCGAGTTATAATGAATTGGTCTGGATTCTTCTCAAAAGGTTTTTACATCTTGTACCTTAAAAGTGAGTCTCATTTTATTCTTATTCCCAGATGGCCTGAGTCATGCTTACACATATTCTCAGTACAGGTTCAGAAAAGCCAACTGCTTTCAGCTATTAAAAATAATTTTGAAAAGTTGTAAAATGATTTGAAAAAAGAAAACTGTATCTGGACTGAGCAGAGCTTTTGGTAGTGAATTCTCTTCTCCATGATAGGCATTTGTACATGGTTCCTGAATGTGGCACAAGCTTGAGTATTTTCCCTTTTTCCTTATGCTTTTTGGTTACAGGCATGCATTCTAGAGTCAGAAAAAGAGAAAATTTTTTACTGTTAAGTTTAAAAAGAACTACATACGAATTAGAGCAGTTTGGCAGGAGTTGGAATTGATATGGCACACGGACATACTATAAAATTCTGTGTTCTGCTGAATTGTTAGGGCAGCCAGTACATGCATACACAATTTTTTTATTTTTGTATCTGTTCTGTCCCACTTCAGGCCATAACAACATGAGCTTTTTAGTTCTCAAATCCTTAAACATACATTTAGGCTTCGCTACATTTTGTAAATTGGATTTCTAAGACAAACCTAAACTTACAACACTTTAGGCTTCCTGTGATTCTGGTGTTCTCCAATGATACCAGTGATGTTGGAATTATCCAAAGAAATTGGATAACTCCAGAAATTCCTATTTAAACTATATTTAGCTCAGCTTTCCTGAGCTGCTGTCCTCCCTGCCCTGGTGTCATGTGGCAGTGGAGTATGGTTCATCTTCAGTTTTGTTGGAGTCTTTAAATACAAGTTTCTTGTTGGTCACAGAAATACTGTGTTTTGGTTTTGAGCAGTAATATAGAAATTTATATGTGTGTTTGTGGTTAGGATTATAAATGAAAAATAATTGCTGCAGCTCAGTAATTAATGCCTGTATCTATCAGGAGTAAGTTGAAAAAAGAACAGCCTAATGCACGTACCTACCCTGAGGTGTTTCCTTGCCTGTTACACCCAATTCAAAAACTGGCTCATGCACATGTGGGAAGGCTGGGGATAAAGCAGTGCTGTTAGGAGAGGAAGGGGAGCTGAAGCAGGCAGGTGAGATGTGTGTTGTCTTGGTTTTGCCCAGTATCAGTACACGGCCAGCGAGTATCGAGCCATCCAGCACGCGCTGCGGCAGAGGCTGGGCCCAGACTACATCAGCAGCCGGCAGGCAGGAGGAGGGCAAAAGGTAGGAACAAACATGATGCTTCAACTCCATTTTTCCCAGGGGTTAACAACTTAAACTGGGGTTTAAGTTGTTACAATATTAATTATTTTTTTTGAATGAATTTCCCTCTAGTAGTCTGATATGTAGATATGAATGCAAAGTGAGCAGGGCATAAGTTGGGGCTTTTATTGAGCCATAGGTTTTCCTTTTACACTTAAAAAGAGACTTAATTTTTCAGCACTTCATCCCTTATAAAGGAATATTCATCTACTTGTGCAACACTGAGATGTTTTCCATAATTTTTCCTAGAATTGGACTGTATGAAGCATTATATAACAGTGACTGCATTTACCATCTTTAGTGCCCACCCTGCCTTCTGTTGATTAAGTCATATTTGTTGTTATATTAATCCCCACCACATTTGCTGGAAGAGAGTGCACCTGTAGCTGCACCATCAGCCTTTCATTCACATTATCTGAACCTTGAATTTAGCTGGGTTTCCTCAGTGTAAAATGGTATGTGTTAAATCTCTCTTAAAAATAAAGTGTGCAGAGATGTGTGCACAAGGCTATGTATTTATATATATGTGTGTGTGTATGTGCTCTTCTTTTCAGGTCTGTTACATTGAGGGTCACAAGGTCATCAGTCTGGCCAATGAAATGTTTGGCTTCAATGGCTGGGCTCACTCAGTCACTCAGCAGAATGTTGGTAAGGGTTTCTTGGGGGCAAAGCAGTCTTTGCTTCATAGTTTCCATCATAGAACATGATTGGAAGGGACAGGGATCCACAGGGATCACCAACTCCAGCTCCTGGCCCTGCACAGGACACCCCAGGAGTCACACCATGTTGTCCAAATGCTCCGTGAGCTCTGCCAGGCTGGTGCTGTGCCCACCGCCCCGGGGAGCTGTTCCAGAGCCCAGCCACCCTCTGTGGGTAAAACCTTTTCCTGGTACCCAGCCTAAACCTGCCCTGGCACAGCTCCAGACCATCCCCTCGGGTCCTGTCACTGTCACCACAGAGGAGAGATCAGTGCCTGCCCCTCCTCTACCCCTCACAAGGAAGCTGTAACTGCAGTGAGGTCTCCCCTCAGTCCCCTCCAGGCTGAACAGACCAAGTGCCCTCAGCTGCTACAACTTCATCACTTCAAAGCACCTGGGTACAGGCATGAGCAACTTGCAAGTGTCTTAACAGTAAAAATGAGAGAAAGTGAATAATAATGGAGCTTCTGTTTTCATGTTAGATCTGTCAGAGTCATTATTCTGAGTGTGTTTATGGTTATTCTTGAACTATTCTAATCAAGTCTCTGATCTCTATGGGTACACTCAGTCAAGAGTAATTACAATTAAACTATTTAACACTCAGCCAACTATTTAACTCCTAAGCCAACTTTCATACTCACCTGTAATTTTTAGACTCTCACCAGTTGATATTCTCAGTTAATAGTCCCCTAATCTTCAGGGACCCATCTTTTTCTGCAGATTTCTCTTCTAGCTAGTACCCAGTACTAAGGTTTTTACAACAGAAAACTTTGGGAAGTTTTTTCAACTATAACATGTTCAGGTGATCTTAAAGCTTCAGCCTCTTCCATGCTGATGGCTGAAATAGCACCTGCCAGAGGAGTGTTGTCCTTGTTTGCAGACCTGCTGTGCTTATGCTGAAGACTGGTTGTTGAAGTAGGTCAAAGCAGCAGCTTAAATTACCTTCTTCCTTCTCCCCCACCTTCAGAAATCTTTTCTTAACTCAGGCTGGTAGATTCTAGAAATAGAACAACTTACTTCATCGCTTTCCATCCATTCTGCCCCATGGTTTTCTTTCCCCTTTTTCAGTCCAGAAAGGACTGACATCCTTCAAACTTCTACCTTTCTCAGATAATGCCGTAACTAGTCATTCCTTAAAAATTCAGGCTTTCTGTCCATGATAAAACCTTGTGCAAATTATTTGCAAACTGCAGACTTCTATTAGATCATAAGAAAGAAGTTGCTTTCATAGACAACAGCTGCTTTTCCACTATTGATTTTATACATTAACACTTCAAATGTCTCCTTCCAGATTTTGTTGACCTCAACAATGGCAGGTTCTACGTGGGTGTCTGTGCTTTTGTGAAAGTTCAGCTTAAGGTAAATGGGTTTTTTTATTGGCTCTGACTGTAGCTGAGCAATTGCCTGAAGCTGTGAGTGAAAGTCCTTGCATGGGTCAGAGCACAGTCCTCAGGTACTGCCCTGCATTAGGGAACCTGCTGGTGTCCTGAACATTGACCTTGCTGTGGAACAAACAGCCAAGAGCAAGTACCCAGGCTTGGGAGAGCACAGCACCTGCATGTATAAAATCCTCTTATATTTTAAATTGTACTGCAGGATGGGTCATATCATGAAGATGTGGGATATGGAGTCAGTGAAGGCCTGAAGTCTAAAGCCCTATCCTTAGAAAAGGCAAGAAAGGAGGCAGTAACAGATGGACTGAAGAGAGCCCTCAAGTAAGTGAAGATCAGCAGTTGCACACTGTGAGAAGTTGTGTGGGATGAAGGGTTTTCAGTCTCAGTGAGCCCTCTTGTTTCTCAGGTGCTTTGGCAATGCTCTTGGGAACTGCATCCTGGACAAGGACTACCTGCGAGCCGTGAACAAGCTTCCCCGGCAGGTGCAGTACAGGGGCTGCCCCTGCAGCCACAGAGCTTATCAGTGCTGCTGTCAGTGCCTCTCATTCCTGAGGGCTCCTGAGCCCAGCAGCCTTCCAGCAAACAGCTCACACACACAAAGCAGGCTGATCCTGAAGTGGCAGCTCAGGAACCACCATGGATCCTGCCTGCTCCTGCTGTGCACCAGCTGGGGGCAGGAGGCTTTAGGCAGTGACCTGCTTCATGGAAGGAGGGAAAAGGAAGCCTTCTGCAACTGCTGATCCATGGACTTCCATAGCAAAGCTGCCTTCAATCACAGTAGGACTTGCCAAACCCTGCTAGAGGCCTAGAGCTGCAAGGCAGTCCTGTCAAACACTGTAGGAGCAGATCCAAGTGACACCTCACAAGGTAAAGATGACCCAGGTCTCTGGTTAGCCAGGGACATCATCTATTAGAGGCACTGCCACAAACTTGTAAGGTGACAGAGCTAAAACATCCCATCTTTAACACACAGGAATGGTGTACCTTCCTCAGGACTCAGTAAAGGTTGGCCTTGCCCTTTAGCACAAGCTGGAAAATGGACTGGTAAAACAAACTCACTCAGCAACAGCCTCGTGGGGCTGTGAGAAGCTGTAAAATCCTGTTCTCATTTGCAGAGCAGTGTGGGGAGACTTCACCATCTGCCCTGCAGCACTGAACAATTAAACCAACACAAGGTCACAGGAATTCAGTGATTAACTGACTGAATTACTGGGTACTGAAAAGAGCATTTCAGGTTTCTGACTTACTGTTCAGCTTAGAGCAAACAGAATAGATTTTTAACCAGTGCTTATTTCATTAAGTTGATGATAGAAATTTCTGAACCTTTTCTTCTTTCTCCTTGACCAGGTACCCCCTGAGTTAGACTTGGTCAAAGCTAAAATGCAGGACTATGAGCCTGAAATAGAGCAAGCAAGATACAGCAGCTATGTGGAAAGGCAGAATGCAGCAGGGAGACAGCACTGTGAGGTGACACCTGGCTATAAGCCTGGCCAGACAGAGGCTGCTGTTGTGACAGCAGATCAGAAACAGCCCAATGCTCCCAGGTGAGACTGCTGCTATAAATGTATTTTTTAAGCTGTATTAGAAATTACTGGGCCTTTTAAAACATGTAAGGACAGCTCAATTCCAATGATGCCATAAAGCACTAGTTCAGTGGGTTTTCTTTACTGTTATGTCTTAATGAATTTTTTCTTCACAAAATGTAATTGCTGAGGTCCTGGTTAACTTTTTTGTTTGTGGGTGGGAGAACAGAAGCACAGACTCCTTGGCCATGGAGTGTGATGCCACTTACCAGAGGAAACTGCGCCAGAAGCGGCTGCAGCAGCAGTTCCGGGAGCAGATGGAGAAAAAGCAGCAGGTGCCAGGAGTTACTCCCAGCAGCAAACAGGGTGAGCAGTGGCATTCAAACCTGGCACTTCGCATCAGAGCTGCTAGAGAGAGAGCAGGCACAGGTTACCCACAGTACAGGAGCCTGGCCAGCTTCATGTGCTGTTGTGCTGTGCCATCAACGCACCTTCGAGGCCAAAGGCAGAATAATTGTCATATATTCCCCCTCTGTGTTCCAAAAGTGTCAGGAATGTCAGCTGTAAAGCTGCATCATTAAATCTGCAACTTCCCAGCCACCCTAAAGCAGCTGCTGCCAGCACCATTAACCTGCTGCATCCAAGCCGAGGCTGCAGCACTTGGCTGTGGTAGCTGCAAGCAAACAGATACTGCCCGAGCTACTGCTACACTGCCCTTGGCTCATGGGGAAGGCTGGGGCCATGTGGTAGCAGAAGATGGCAATGGACAGGCTAGGAACCACCTTCAAGTAGCAGGAAGATGGCAATGGACAGGCTAGGAACCACCTTCAAGTAGCAGGAAGATGGCAATGGACAGGCTAGGAACCACGTTGAAGAAGCACAGTTGCTCGTCAGGTGTCATCAGGTACAGAATGTTACTTTCCACATTCTGCTTCCAAGCCTTAGCCAGCTCTAGGACAAAAGAGGGTACCTGGTGGTAGTGCTGGCTGTCATTTCAGACTTGTGCTCTGCCAAGAAGGAGTCAAAGGCTGTGTCTGTATTTCTGGTATTAATCTCTTCCTGTGTTGCCTCCTTGCAGCAAAATCCGATGCTCCTGTGAAGCACAGCACTCTAGCAGAAGTGCAGCAGGAGCTGGCCATAGAAGAGGAGTTCTTTGCAGGTCAGCCAAAGAGTGATGAGTAATAAAGTGTTAAATCATTGGCATTTAAACCAGGTTAATTCAGAATACAGTGTAAGGGTGAAAGCTCTGAAGAATTGGAATAACAGAAGTGTGAATGTGATTCTGACCTTAACAATACAAACTTTGCCTGAGTGGCAGGGAGATGATGTCCATCTCCATGGGGGTTTCACTTAGGCTCTTCAGTAGAGTTGTACACCTGTTTGATAAATCCTTTTCCTGAGGTGATACTGCACAATACAGAACCTGGGAGGGTGGGGATTTGGGGTGTGTCTTTTCTCAATATAACCATGGATATTTTGGTACACATTGTGCTGCCTGCACTTTGCTTAAGGGCATGAGGAGCAGGACCCTACTGCACAGTGACATATGAGATGCTTTAGAGTTTAAATTTTATAGTGCTCACTGCTTGTAGGAGAAGAATGTGCTGGTCTTGGAGCTACTGCCATTCCTGTAGTACAGTACTGTGTCATGGATCCCCTTCTCATTCCTTCCAGATGATCCTGAACTTTGGGACATTTCCTTGGAGAGCACTGACCTGAAGGTAACGGGTGCCAAAATCTCAGAGCCCTCACCAGCTGCACAGCTGGCACCTGAGACACCCCGTGGCCATCAGCAGATGAGCACTCGCTCCAGGACACCCCACAGGGGGAACCAGCACAGAGCTGCTGCCAGGCTGGCACAGCTGCAGCCCCCTGCTGCAGCCCCCAGCACCAGCTGTGCCCACCAGCACACCCCAGGTACGTGCTGCCACAAGGGACTGAGCTCTGCCTTCACAGGGGCTCTTGGGAGATGGGGAAAATCCAGTGGGAGAAACATTCCTTTCTTTTGGACCTGGCTGCAGAAGCTGGGACAGTGCTCTTGGAAAACTGCTTCTTTCCATCCTACTGTCCTATTGAGGAAGAGTTAGAAAAAGAACTGAGGAACATACTTAGAGGCAGAAAAAAATATTTCTCACTTTTTCCCTGTGTGGCAGGGTGCAGCCCCCTCAGGAGAAGTCAGAGCTTGAAGAAAAGGAGACTGGAACCTACGTGAGGCACCCGGTGGGATCTGTGCCTCTGTCACGGATTACATCACAAGGCTGCAGCTGGCTTTCCAAAGTGTGTCACATGGACTCTGCTGTACATTATAGCGAAGCAACAGAGAAGAACTTCATGTACTCTTAAGTTATTATGAATTTCAAAAGCCTTTTTCTATAACCACACCATTATTTGTGCTTCTGCAGCACGAGACTTGTGGCTGTATTACAAGTGGATATTACCTGTAAATTGCCTTAAGCAAAAAACAGAATGGATTGTTAAAAATGAGATGCAGTTCACAGCTTGTCTCTCCCTCGGTGCTGCATTCCAGCACAGAGATTTCTCAGTACAAGGGGGAGCAGGGGGTCGTGGCCAGGCCGGGGTGGCACCGGCGGTGTCTGCGGTGCAGCCCCGCCCTTCTCCCCGTGGCTGCACGGCCGGGGCAGAGCCCCTCGCTCCTGTTCCCGCTGTTCCCGTGCCCTTCCCTGCGGTCCGTGCAGCGGCAGCACCTCTGGCTGTGCCTGTGCCTCAGGGCAGGAGCGCTGGGAGCCGCAAAGGGCAGCCCCGGGCCTGCTCCGATCCTTTGGAACGTGAATGGGAGCTGCACTGCTGTTTTTAAATAGGCTTTCAATACAGAAATAAACATGAATTTAAAAAACAAACCCCGCTGGGAGCTGTTGGTGCCTCTGTGCCCTGCTGAACGGCCTCACAGGAGGCACCGTGTCCTAAAGCTAAAGGGGCAGCGCTGCACCTGCACAGCCTCCTTTGCTTTAGGATGGGCAAACAGAAACCTCACAGGGGTTCAGAGGTCACAGATTTGTAAGCAGTATTGGAAGAACGCTCCCTTACCCATTCGAGCAGCTCCGTGCAGGAAAGGGAGGAGTTCTGCTGGGCTGGCCGGTTCTGTTCCCGTGCGTGCAGCTGCAGTTCCAGGCACGGCCGCGGCAGGGCTCAGGCCTGTGGCACGAGTGCTGTCACCGTCCCCAGGTGTCCATGGCGGGAGCCTGATACTGCAGTGCTGGAGGCAAGGAGAATGATGATGCCACGTGGCTGGAAGTTAGAGCTGAACCAGGAACATTTACACAAACTCTGGGATTAGTCCAACCCTGAAATCAATTTCAGGCTTCAGACAGAACCTTACTCCCATGTTTTGCCTCGCTGCTCTAACTGTAAAGACATTTGGAATAGCCAGCTTTTATTCCTCTTCCTCCTACTCTGCCTTCATCACTTAATCAGTCTTTTTCCCTTAAAAGATCCTTTACTATCCTCTTACCTCCTGAACAGGACAAAGGAGAGGAATTGACTTCAGTGTGGAAAGACAGGACAAGCTGTAATTAACGGTTATAGATTACATCTAGAAAACAGTTCCACATTTCACCCTCCTTGTTTCTGGCCAGTTCAAATGTGCTGCCTTCAGAACAGCTCAGGGAAGAAGCACATTCCACATGCTTGAGTCATGCCCTCGCTGTTGAAACCATATACCTGCTAGGAAGGGAGCACACAGACCTTCCAAATTACTGAATTCAAACCTGTTCCAAACTTTTACAATGAAAAAAATTCAAAAATGTAACGGCCTCAGCTTCCTTGGCTCTGGAAACAGCGCAAAGATAGCTGTGCCTCCTCTGACAAAGCCACTGCAATGAGTCTCTGGGGATTGGTCCCTTTGAAAAGGGCAGGAAAACTTAGACTGGGAGCTTTTTTTGCCCTTCGAGGCTTGTGCAGCATGACTCATAACAGAAGCTGCTCTTAAAATGGAAAGAAATGCAGCAGCAATTAAGTGTTTAGAAATACCAAATTCCTCCTTGTGAGAAATGACGCTCACTTAAATTTCAGAGGTTTATTAAACCCTAACAAAAATACAACAAAGGACTGAAAAAGGAAAAATTACAGTGCTGGGAGTCTCCGTGACCAGCAGCCACGTGCTCTTCTGCAAAATGGCTGCTCTGCCTTTTCTACCCTGAGGCCCTCCCAGAGTGTTGTCGGCTCCTTCTCTGAGGAGGAGCTGTGAGGTCCTGTTATTAAGGCTCCTTCTCCCAGCCCTGCAGGATGGGAGCACATCCCTGCTCGCATCCAGCCCCGAGGAGCTGCCCGGGGGGCAGCACAGAAGAACCGGGAAGGGCCCTTAGGACCCCCCTGCTCATCCCTCAGTGCCAGGAGGAAGCACAGGACCCGCCCCTGGCACGCCCTCCCTCAGCCTCTGCTTCCACGGGGACACCACCAAGTCGCGTCTGCCAGCACTGTGTGCCTTGGCAAGTTGTTGACAGGCTCAGCCATGAAAGCAGTGACAGCTGATCCGTTCTCCTCCCTCAGGCCGCTCCCCTTCTCCAGATCCATTTGGGAATTACTCTTTGCAGTACCTTGTTTCGGAGTATCCTGTTAAAGGCCAAAGGCTGGTCAAAGACTGGTCACTGCTTTTGAAAAGTTTAAGTTCTCCTTAAATTGGGTTTCTTGTATTTCCTGTGACAAACTGGTAAATTGGGCAACAGTTACATCACTGCAGGGCCAGGACAGAGGGGCTGGAACTGATGCTCCACAAGAAAACCCACAGCTCAACCAAAGCAAGTTTGGTTTATTTGAATGGCTTCATTCAATATTCTACAAAGGTAACCAACTGCAGCACAGGGCACAGTCATAGGAGGAGGGTTCAGTGCAAAACACAACTAACTACGGCCAGGGAAGCCCAAAGTTTCAATTAATTTTATTATTTTTATTTTTTTACAGTGTACATTGTTAAATAATGTAAAGAAAACGCTTGTAATTCAGAAACAGATTTTATGTGGAAAAAGATACTCAAAGTGTAATATTAAACAAAATAATTTAACAGTTCAGTAGCATTAGTTTATTCCTCTAGACTTCAGTTATTCATCCACAGGAGGAGAGGGAGGGAGAAAAAAAAAATCAATGGTAAATAAAACCAGTTCTTGCATAACATTAAGTGAAAAAACGACCTCAAACTTATTAGATCAAATTTAAATAACCACGTGCTGCATCCAGCTGACCAGCTCCTCTGCCACGAATATTGCCCTTGTCTCATTACTGCCTCAGCTCTGTCCCGGTCCTGTTTCCCTGGGTGTGCTCAAGAGCCCCTGCCCTGCATCCTTCCTTTCAGAGGTTCCCACCTGGCCTCAGCCTGGGCCCGCTGCTCTCCCGCTCCCCCGGAGCCTGCCCTGTCCCACAGCACCGCCCCTGGCCCGGGGCCGCTCCTCTCCAGCCTGCGCCCGCCCTGCTGCCAGAACTGCTGCTGAGCGAGGGACAGGGACGGAAAGCATCTCGCAGGTTTCTTTGTGAAAACCAAAGCGTGAGAACAGCTGCAGACACATAAACTCCCTCCTAAGGCCCCAGCAGGGAACAGCGCTCCGAGATTAAAACAAACGTGGGCAAGTAACAGCCCTGTGATGCACCAGCCTCCAGGACACCGAGGACCTGCTTCCAAGCGCCAGGAAGCCACACCCTCAGCCATTACAGCTTCTTGCAGCACTACATAAATACTGGCTGGTATTATTTTGACTTTGAAGAGGAAACCAGTATTTCTTAAACACAAAAAGGGAGAATGACCAAAGCAGAAGATACAGTACAGGTACTAAGAGGTGACATGTGACAGACAGTGACAGTCCTGGTACCAGCTTGAAATTTGTTAAGAGTGAACAAAATTGTAAATCCTCCAAGTAAGACAGAGGAAACTTCTTGATGCCGGCTGCTTCAAGTACATCCATTGCCGGCAATGGACGTTGCACCAGGACAGTCTGTTCCTGGCTTAAATGAACTTTACAAAAAAAAAACAAAGTAAGAAAAGCAATCCCAGCAGACAAGCCCAAGCCAACGAGCAATGGCACCTCTCCCTCAAGTCACATCCTGACCAAACATCTCTACCACTTCACAGCTGGAGTCAAACTGCATCTTAAATTGGGCCTTTCCCAAAGATACACGTCCTCCCCATCCTCTCTCCGTTTCTGACCCAGCCCTCCTGCCTCCAGAGCCAATATTGGTTAAGTCTCGTTGTAGCTTCACCTGCATCCCTCCGTCCCAGCCCACCTGGCCCCTGTCACCCCACACCTTCAGCTCTGCCCACCTGGATAAGTTTTCCCACACACAGAACTGCTCGGACCCGCAGCCTCGGTGACCTCCCTTCCACGCTCCTGCTCCAAGGTCCCGGGCGCTGGGCACAAACATCCTGCCCTCACCTTGCCCTCTGCCCACCTGGGCTCCGCTGGGAAGGCGACGCTAAACTGCAGAAGCAAGAGAAGTCCAAGGCACTAAAATATCCAGCAAGCATACTGGGAGAACAGACAAGTATTCAAGTACATTAATTTATACAATTTTACATTCACATTTATTTATCTAATACAATGAAAATACAAAGGAAAAAGTTAAAGTGTCTCCAATAAGTATAAGGATATAGCTAGCTTTTTTTCCCATTTTTTCTTTTTAACTTTTTTAACCCTCTATATTCCACTCATTTTTAAACTACTGTTGTCCAACAACATTTATATAATCACAGTGTTTCCACATCAAAACTGATGGTAAGTACATGTCCGCAGGGAACTTTTAAAAATTTTTTTTAACAATTTAAATTGCTCTAATGCTGCAGTCAAAGCTGTTAATATCTTACTTAAAGCAGTAATGACCTATCAAGCACGGGCTGCACCACAAGTCCATTCGTGTGCCCCATCATTTCAGAGCCAGATACTATTGACTGGGGAGAGGGAGAGGAGGGGTATTTGGACAGCTTTTTCTGGATCTTGGTTCTTCAGGAAGAGGCGAGAAGCATGCTAAAGCCTCATGCTGGGGTTCAGCTCTCCCACTTCCACACGTGTGGATTCAGCCTCCAACCAGAAATATTTAACAGCAAGACTGTATGACCTGACCCCCCTGGCTTCTGCTCACAGCTCTCGTGGCACACAAGAGCAGCCCCCCTCGGTGAAAAGCACTGTCCCATCACAAGGATGCTGATCATCCTCCTCCCCCTTCCAAGTGTGTGGGGAAACTCCCGCTACAGAGAGTAGACAGCAATGGTTGGAAAAGAGAAATTCATTCCCAGTCTGGCAAGCTACCAGTTCATTGCAGCACTAGTAGTGATACAGGGCCCCATCTCCCTCCCCATGTCCTGTCCCGAGGTGTAGCCAGCAGGGTCTCTGGGCACGGCTAAGTGGTCCGCAGGTTGGAGCCTGGAGGGTTGCTGACAGACTTTTGCAAACTGCTGATGTTGAAGCTTTGCAAAGACGTGGCACCCACGGGCTGGAACTGGCCGAGCTGCGGCGGTGCTGGCGCCCCTGGCCCGCTCCAGGGCGGGGGGAAGGACGCTGCTGGGTAACCGTACTGCTGCGGGGGGCACATGGCCTTGCTGAAGGGACCTAAAGAGGTAGCTGATGCTGCAGGGATGGGTGTAGCACCCAGGGAAGATGTCATAGAGATACAGAGCTGACCTGGTGCCGAGAATTTTCTTGCCATTCCAGGGCCCTGAAAAGTAATCCAACAACCAAGAGAACTTTAACTGTGGAACTTTAAAAACTACCAGTCCACCCCTTGGTCTACAATCTGCTCCCAGTGGGTATTTACAGGGCCAGGCCATGGCCCTCCCCTTTAGGTTTCCCCTTCCCTTCCAGAGCAGGCAGTGCATCCTCCAGGTGAAGAGCCAGCCAGCAGTGTTCTAGAGCTGCTGTCCCAGCTGTGCTCCAGCTGTTTGAAACCCCAGGGAGACAGGAGGACACCCACAGCTTCTCACCACACCCCTCACGGGTCCCAGCTCACCTCGTAGTTGCTGTGCCCTTTGCCAACTTTCTTGCCAGACAGGTTCATGGCGTCCCGAGCCCAGTTATCCACCAGCTTGTGCAGGTCATCGGTGAAGGTGCCCTTGCGGCTGGAGGCCATGGCCGTGGGCTGGCTCTGGGGAGCCTGGCTGTTCACTGCAGCCCCCACTGTGTTGGTGCTGCTGGTCCCTACAAACACAAACACAGCCATCACAACTTGGCTCAGCACTGACCTGCCTCTAGTGCATTCAGGAACTGTGCTAATGGCACACCAGGAGTTAAAATGCCATGCAAATTAATTCTGAGTCTCAATTCCAGGACACACTGAAGTGGGAACTGCAAGGACTCCTACAGGCATTTTCTCAGATTCAGAGTGTTTCACAGATGGGTTTACTTTGCAAGAAGTGCTGCAAGTGGTCATCCAAAGAGGGGAATGGTAACAGCCTACAGGTCTTGGTAGAAGAAAAAGGACATTAGATTTCAGCACTGAGTGATAGGGCAGGCACGTCGCTCTTTCATCCTACAGCTTTTAACCAGCAGCAACCACTACTGGTTACAGGTCAATTCCATCTTGGAGGACAATGCTGGATGCTGAATAAGGAGCAGTAAAATCAGCATCGCCAGCTGCTCTGTAGGACATTATCTCCACTTCGTGAAATGAAGAGAAAAATTCACCCAGTTCACAAAAAAAAAAAAAAAAAAAGCCCCAGCCAGAAACAGCAACTGTTGTTTCCCACAGCTGCCATACTTATGTTCTTGAGGATAACCAAATGGGACTGTCTTCATCCACAAAATGGCCAGGATCTGCAGGGAATGTCTGCACTGCATTAAATTTTGCTTTTTGCCTTTTAAACGCATTTTTTTGCCATTATGTTCAGATTTCCTAAGTCAGAAGAATAAGCATTTGAGATCCAAACAACTAATACAGCTTAAAGAAGGCAGAAGTGAGGGTATTCCTCAGACAAGCTGACAGGTTTTTCTTTTCACTGCAAGAACACAAAACCCCTTCATGTAAATGCCAGGTTTCAGTTCTGCTAGAAAGCTTGCTGAACATTATCCTGGGGGGAGGGACCAACCTAGAAGCTTTGTTTTGGATAGCCTTCCTCTGCCACTCATATTTCTAAACAAGCAACTGCACTCCAATCTAGGTTTTTAAAAGGCAGATCTCATAACACAAAGCAAAGAAGTCGTGTATTACCTAGGATCCTAAATTCCCAGCAGTACTGCAAAGGATCCTCATTTACAGCTGTGGAAGTGCCAGCTAATCACTAGAGCAGACCCAACAACAAAATCAGCATCAGCAGGGCTAAAGACAGCACTGCTTGCAAACACTCATCCTTCACCTATTCCTGAAGTTCCTCAAATATTTCTACTTGCTCCCTCAGGAGACTGCACCTGGGAAATCCATGAAAACCTGAGTTTATGACAGGCATTTCTGAAGGGATCAAGAAATGCCAGCAATGAACATCACATCTCTATTGTGAAGGCCCAATGACACAATCACTGTCTCTTGCCTGGCAGTTCCTTCCTCTGTCCCACTTTCCCTGGCCATCAGCCACATTCCTTGCCACCACTGTATCAAAGAAAGAACTGGTTCCAAAGCCCTGCAGGAATGTTTCGTACTGAGGAGTGGATTAGGAAGGTGACATACTTACTATGCAGGACAAATCAAGTGTTACTGCCTCTAGTAGTGCTGAGAAGGGAAGGACACAGATCCATCCCACCAGTTCCAGCTCAAGCATGGAAGTGGCTCCTGGGCTGGGTGCCCACAGGAGTTGTTAGTGGGGGCAGACATGCAAGAACACAGGGCAGGGGAAGAGAAAGGCTCCCTGAGCAGGGAGTGAGGTTGCAGCACTGATGGAGAGGAGCAGGGACACACTGGGTGGTGCAAGGAAAGTCTGCTGTGAAATAACAAGAACCTCAGGCATGCATCACGTGGGAAGGGCTCTGGATACAATCATTTAATAAGAGCAATGATGTGAAAGGTAAAGTTAAATACAAATGAGGCAAAAGCAAGGAAGAGGTACTCGAGGGAGGGGGAACACTGCCAAAACCAGTAATAATCACATTCCACCATGAGGTTCATGCAGGAATTGAGACACTTGCTCTCATCCTCTTCAGGATGGCCGGCATCCACTTGTCCTATTTCACATCTCCACTTTAATCACTGAGTACTCTGGATCCTGGACCTACACCAGAGAGCCTCCTCAGGTTACAGAAGGGGGAGAGTCAATCAAGGCATATACTACAGCACATTCAGCTGAAGAGACAGAAGATCTCTTAGGGAAGTTTAAGAGTTTTCCAAAGAACTAGAGTGGTTCAAGGTGACAAAGGCTGCCAGAGCTTTGTCTCCCGAAGTGGCTTTGCCAGAGAGCTCCCATCTCAGGTCAAAGACATACCAGCCTACAGCATCAGAGCTGAGCTCTCACCTAAGGTCCATTTAAAACTGACTTCTCAGGAATTTTGCATTTGAGCTCTGACACACTCACTGCCTGCAGAAACTGCCGTCCAGAAGAGGCTGAAAAGCAAGTGCTTCAACTTGTGGCATTCATGGAAACAACCCCCACATTCCTGCTTGGTCACAGCAGCCATCCCCAGTTCTGCTCTGGCATGAGGGATCTCAAGTGAAACAGGCTCTCTCTCTCCAGCCCACTACCTATAATGCCTTAATTCTGCTCTTGGATTTTTCTCCCCCATAAACCACAGTCAAATGACACCTTTAAAACAGTCTTAAATGACATGTGCACACACAGGCTTTTCTGAACATCTCTTGCTTTGGGAGACACACTGGAGATCTCTGATGGCTTTCTCTGAGGCTTGTAAAATGTTGGAGTGTCTGCAATTGGATCCATCACTGAGGTGATAAGCCCCATCAAATCCCAAACCAAGCAGCTGCTCTGAGTACAACTGCAGCACATTACAATGAGCAACTGAGCCTGATGGCGCTCTCATTAGCGAGAGCAGAGCTCCACGGGGAAGGGGAGGCTCTGCCTGCCTGCACCTGGCTGCAAGAGCAGCACCAGACTAGCCAATACTCTAAGGACAGAGCACACATCAGAGGGCGTAACACAGACAGACAGATGCTGTGCTGGAGACAGAGTCAGGGACATAAGGCTTCGGTGACCAGGAAAAGCTGATGAATAGATTTACAATCAGGAATTGGAGATAACAGAAATAAGATAATTACTACAGAGCTGGTTGCAAGGACAGACTTTTTTCACCATCTTCCCTGAAGCACAAAGAGAGAGTAATTTGTTAAAGATAAGAGAAACAGTGAGAAATGTTTAGTACCAGGAAACATTACAAAAAGCTTGGTGAGAAACAGAGGACACAGCACAGCAGGGCTTTAACAGTCACTACTGGGACACTCCAGACAAACTCCAAGACTCGTCTGACAGTTTAATCACAAAGATAAGAGGCCCAGCCTCCTACATTTATTCTTCATAATTCCCAAGCCATTGTGAAGAATGTCAGGACACACTGAGGTCACAACTGTTATCAAACAGTCACAACTGTGGCTGTTATCACAGAAGGAAAAGCAAGTACATCTTCCATTTTTGCCAGGACGTAGGAAGCATTTTACAGCTATCAAATTTCAACCAGCAACAGATTTATTTGATAGGTCAAGTGCTTTTAGTTTGTCACCCTCTTTCCTCAGATGTGTGAAAACAGTTCAGACATTCCCTGCCAAGCTGTACCACTCTGTTTCTCCAGCTGCACAGTTAAAAGCATCAATCACTGCACTGTTTCCTCAACACCACTGATTCCAACCCAGTATCTTCTCCAGCTGTCACTCTCCACAGCAGCAACAGCACTTCAAGGACAGGGCTCCAGGAAGCAAGCAGCCTGCAGCAAGCCAGGTGCCAGGCCAAGCTGAGCCATGCCAAGTACTACCTGCTTTTACAGGACAGCTCCAACACTCTTTTCAAAAGGAATCTGTTTCCCTTAGCATCAGTCCCAGAAGCAAGAGATACACATGCCAAAGGACTCTTATAGCCAGATGATAGCAATTTACAGCAAGCCTAGGCCTGGGAAGTAAATTATACTCTCATACATTCAGTTCAATGTCAATTCTAGAAACAGACTGGCTGTTCTGCATATTCCCTTCCCCCAAAAAAGGACAGACCAGACTAACAATTTTAAGTTAGCTTTGATAAGAATTTAACTTCTTCCAAGAAAGGAACATGAAATCTGGATCGTGCAAATGTCAGGGCACATCTGCACATTAATACACACAGAAACATTTAAAGCTGCTAAATTTGAAAAATTAAATCATTTTAGTGCTTAGATCCCAAATCCAGTGGAGTGGGTTAGAGTTAGTGCAAAACTGAACAGCCAGGAAGATGTTTCCCTCCCTTTGCCTCCCTTCCTTTCTCAGAGGATGGGGCTGGTTGCATTGCAGCTGTCTCTGCAGAAGGCCAGGCCCAGCTCCCACACAGAGCTCTGGCTCAGCTGAGCCCTGCCAAGCACAGCAAGACAGATGATGCAGATGTGTGGTACTGCCATGCAGTGCAGCAGCCAGAGGACTCCTGACAGCACTCCAAACTTCCTCACACCGAGTCATTCCAGAGGGTGGGAAACAATGTCAGACATTTAAAGGGTCCAGCCTGCAGAAGCAGCATAGGAGGTATTGCAGCACTCCCAATAAAAAGCATCATACCAGCAGCCTTGGCTCAAGCATATTGTTATTTCAGCCACATCAGAAGTTTGAGGCTCTCTTGTAAGTCTGGCCTAATGTAAGTACAAATGAGAGGATTCTGAAAAGAGCTGCAAGCTAGCTTGTGAGGGCTGACAGGATGTCTGAAAATGTCTATTTACCCACCTTTACTGCTACTTGTTTTCCATTTAATACATTTCCAACTCACAGGAAAAACTTCTAAACCTGAGCCCATTAGTAGGTAAGGTTCTTTTGAGTTTGCCTGGAATTATTCTCTAATTATTTTAAAACCCCTTTAACACTTGGATCTTTAGCTAGCCATCTGTTAATGAACACAAGTCGTCACTACAAGCTGCCTACAGGTGGCATCAAAGCTCTGCACTGTCACCAGCTTTGGTGCAGAGAGCATGGGGACACACATCCAACTTGTGCTGCAAGCACACTGCCAGGGAGGGCAACACTCCCCTCTCCACTACTGAAGTGGCCAGCTACGGGATAACCTGGAAAACAAATCCTCCTCACTCTTCCCCCCTACAAGTCTCATGTCATCTAACCTATGCTGAAGCAAAACTACCAATGGGCCTTGCTAAGTCTCCCCAGTTTGTGTCATTTCACAGACCTGGCCTGAAAGTTCCCTCTCAAGGTTTAGAGAAAATTGCTCCAGTGAGTTTAACAGCAGACAACACCTAACATGAGAACCCAAACTTCTAAAGGTGTGCTAAGAGCAGCTGAGCCATGGGATGGGAGGGAATACAAGGTGGCAGATGAGGATGGGCTGCATGAAACAAATCCAAGCAGCAGAAACAGAAACCAAAAAGACAAAACAAAAAACAGACAAGGAAGGAGTAAAGGTGTTACACACAAAGAGCCAAGCAGGGCGTACTCAGAAATCGGGTCCTCCTGCCACCAGGCTTGAAGGTCACTCTCTCAGATGCACAGTTAAACTTCGCACAGCCTGTGAGAAAACAAGAACAGGGAGAACAGAGAAAGGAGAGGAGAGGAGACAGAACACCACTACAAGATGTTAGCAACTTGAAGTTGGAAGGATGAAACGCAATCACGACACACAAGTCTCAAAGTGCAGACCAAGGAGTACAGAGACAATATACAGAGTGAAGAGACTCCCTCCAGCACCTCCAGACATGAGGCCAGGTTTGCACTGCTATGCTCCAGGACATAACCCAACTATAAAGTTGCAGTCTATAGGAAAGCCAAATCCCAGTAAAAGTACCCAATTTTGAAATGGCACTGCACAACTCTGGATGCAGGCAGATGATTCAAGTAGCTCCAAAATGACTGAAACAGTTTCTAATAAAAACCTCTATAGAAAATTCTTCCTTAAAGTCTGTTTCCATTTTCCATATGCACTTCTTCAGTTTCAGCAAAAACACACATTAGAATTGATCTACTCAAACTATGGCAAAGCTTTTCAAAAAGATGTGCAAAGGGAAAAAAAACCTACAACAGCTAAGTTCAGCTAAGTAAAGGAATCATCCCCTAATGACAAGCAAAATAAGCTCTCCTCACTGAATAAATCACCTGTGCCTGAGAAATTTGATAACATACTAATAACAAGTTACCCACTACTTGAGAAACCTGAGTACATGACCAATTTACTACTCCCACCACTTAATCCTCCTACACTGACTCTTCCTTCCAGGATAATTCACAATTAAAGAACATGAGCCTCTTTTTACCTTTTATTGTTAAAAACTCCATTGACAGAAACAGCCAAACCAGCTAGGAAGTCTAAAAGGACCAAGACGCCAAGTATTTGGAAACTTCCAACCATTTCAGTTATCTGTTAACATCAAACCTGTCCTGCCCCTTCCTTGGTCTGATTTCCAACCCCCCAATCTCATTGGTCTCTTTTCCTCTGAGCCTTTCCCAGGTCAGCAGAACTTGGCTGCCACCACCCCACTACACTCTCTTGTGTTGCCCTTGGGGTTTCGGACCTTCAACCACCTCACGCTTCACCGGAGTGAGAAGCTACAAACCCACTTGCAAACAACATCCTTATCAGCCTCCACACACTGGGGACCCCAGAGCTATTTTAGACCAGGAATTAAAAATCAAGTGTCACAAAGTCAACCCTTCATTTCCACTGCTAATTCCACGAATTGCATTCGGAGTCTTACCTTGGCCTGGTGCCGAAAGGCTCGGTACCGAGAGGGCACCATCACTGGTGAAGGCAGAGTAGAGATTTTCACTGGAAGGTGAAGGTTTGAGGGGCTGTAACAAATGGTTCTGCCCAGTCTCTGGCACGCTGCCAGGAGGATGAAGGGTCTGCTGAGGGGGCAAGACTGATGGTGCACTTTGAGCTGATAGGTTGCCTAGAGAAAAAAGGAATGCAAAAAGTTTTGCTTTCCATACATTTTTGAACCTAATCAAGCATGACAATCCAGGCAAGAAAAGGAGAGGCAGGGGGAGAGAACTACTCCACTTTCTGAAAAAGCACTAAGACCAGAAAAATGCCTCCATTTTAAAACAACTCTGTTGTGGTTTATGTGCTCACAGAGCTCCTCTATCACACACCAAAACAGAAATGAGCAGCCAGGGTGAGTGGATACAGAAATCTCAGCGTGACATGGAATTATCAAAGTGAATACACAAGAAGCAGCATCAAATATTTCTGCTGGCACTGCTGGCCCTCCAACACTGCTCCTGCTACAGGACTGGAGAATCTCCAATTACCCAGAGAGTATCTGTCACCCACATCACTCAATGAGTAAACAGAACCAGTTCCTGAGTTCTGTTTATCAGAAAAATGGTCTTAGTAAGAAAGGAAGCCTTGACAATTGAAACTGATTCTCAGTTTGTAAGTACAACAAATCTCCAATTCCATGAAAAAAGCCACTATTTTAACTCTCATCCATTATGAGTTTCTGCAGTGTAAGGACACCAGTAATATCATCCTTAAGTGGTACTAAATTAGAAAAACAAGAATGTCTCTGCAGATGACTAAAGAGATCAGACCCATTCTGCAAAATCAGTGTCAGGAGAGAAAAAGCACAGTTTATCTTTAAAAAACAAACTTTTCTGCCATACTGTACATTTACACTTTTCTTCCTAGTCAGAGCCCAATGACTAATATCTAAAAAAGAACCCCACAAAGCATAACTTTACAACTGCTCTTACAGAACAATGTCACAGTACCTTTCAGTGGACTGAAAAAGGCCCAAGCAAGATTACCAAGCAGCAAAAGTAATTTCAAAAATGATAAAAGAAATTCAGGGAGGAACTGGTACACACACACACACACACACCCCCACTCTCCCCAAAAGAAAAGACAAAGGTAGAGACACAGATCCAAGAATGAGAGATGGCACTTGGTCCATTTTATCTGCTAAAAATACTGAAGGAAGTCTTACCTGATAGCTGAGGGCTTTTATGTCCCTGGGAGCTGCTACGACTGGACTTGCTGCCTTTTCCTTTCGTAGGTCGTCTCCTTCTTCCTGACAGGGGTGCAGCTGGGGGAATAATTACTGCAGGTGGAGCCTTGCCCAGCTTCACATAGAGTGACTCAATCTCCTGCTTCTGGCGGCTCTGCAGCTCCTGGATCTCTTTAAGGTGCCTAACAAGTTACAAAACAGTGAGATTTACAAGAATTCTATGTATACACATAGATGCAAACAATTCCTCCCCTCCGGTCAAGCCTGAGCTGGCTCTTTGGTCAAATTCTCAAACATTTAAGAAAGAAGTAAATAAATCTTTTCCACTAAATAATAACCACTGAACACACGTGTCAGACACTTGCCATTTTCCAGTGTGCTCTAGCCCTGGCTAGAATTCCAAAACTAAGTTCCCAACGTTGCAATCACAAAACCAGAATAAACATCAGTACAAAAAAAGCATTCAAATGCTACAGGAATAGCTAGATTACTCATTTTCTCAGACGTATGGCCTTGGAGACTTCTACACTGGTATTGCCTTACAATTTGTTTCAGAGCAGTTGCATACACAGGATTTAAAACTGCCAGCTACCCTAAAAAATAGTTCAACTTTCAGTATAAATAAATTAGTAGGTCACACTGCTTCACTTCTAAATTCTTCTTCTGAGCCAACAAGGTCTCTTCAGGCAAAGAAGCATCAAAAATGCCAGAAATGCAGATCAGAAATGCAGAGACTAGTGTGTCATGTTCAAACACTATGTTTTTCCCACTAACTCCAGTGATAAGCCAAATCTTTCTTAGATCTACAGTCTTATCCATAGTGCAGCTGGCAATCTGCATACAACAAGCTCACAGGGTAGAAAATTCAGCCCAACAAACAGGTATATTCCTCTTTTGTTATAACTGTATACTGCTTTCCCACTAAAGAACCTTGCTTCCCACATAAATGCTGGCAATGGCTCCTGACAATTAGCAAAGGCTAAGGGAAGTACAGGTGAAATTCATATCAACCCTGTTACATCTATCCCATACACAACCACCCAAAGGAAAAGCCTTACTTCTCCCGCAACCGACGGAGTTCCAACTTCAAGTCTTCATCTTCAATATCTGACTCGTTGTCGCTGCTCATGTAGGAAGAGTTGAAGGAGTTGCTAAGGCTCTGAACAGGGAGGTTGATCTTTGATCCCAGGTGCTGGACAGAGTCTGGGCTCCCTGAGCCATCATCCAAATCCTTAGCCATGCCACTGAGAAATGCGACCTCCGGATCAGAGGATGGACCATTCATTTGTGGGGACTGCCTCGACTCCAACTCTTTCTTTGGAGCTGCAGCTGAAGAAGCAACTTGTTCCAAGCCCACGGAGAGAGGAAGAGTCATGGGCTCTTTCTCAGCACAGCTGACCTCATCCCGAGCCTTCGACACGGAGAAGCGCCCCACTTGATCCGTCGTTGTGGTCACCTGGAAGCGCCCAACCTTGGTGGCCTGAGCAGCATCTGCCAGCAGCGCGGGAGCTGCCTCGGGAACGCCATCCACCACATCCAAGGGGGTGGCAGCCACAGCCCCGCTCTTCCCAGCCTGCTTCACCAGCGTGCTCTCCGGGCTACTGCCAGAAAGGCTTGAAGAATCAGTGGAGGTTGTTTCAAATTGCACTGGCTTCGTTTCAGGTTTGTCACCCTCTTTTAGCACATCATCCACCGCCACCGATACCTATAATAGAAATACAATCATGCAGACTTCCTTAGTTTTTCCTTAACATGATGCTTTTATTTCCCTTAATGGTAAGATGCATCTGAGAGGGGAAAATAACTCATTTCCTAGGTATGCCACAAAGCAAGCCACTGCTTCCCTCCAGGCAAAACACTGCCACACAAAGCAGCACTTTTGTAATCTGGAGGATTAACTCCAAGAAACAGCAGCCTCAGATGGGGCCTCCTTACCCAGGAGGACATAATACAGTGACCTTGCCAGCCCTGTTAGTGAAAGAGCAGCCCAACATTAAAGACCAAGGCCAACAGCTAAGGCCTGCTGCAATGAAACCCTATGTTCACAACTCCAGGCCTGCACAGACAGTGCAATCTCTGCCCTGAATGGAAGCACTATCTGCAGACCTGCTTACACAAGCTCTATATGGACAGCCAAGTCCTCCACTTGGCACACTGAGCTGGCACTACCAGGAACCACCCAAAGAGGCTGCACCAAGAGCCAAGTGAGTCTAGCAGCTGGTACCTGAAACCGTCCCATCTTCAGCACACTGGCTCCTCCTGCAGCACCCACAGCACTGCCCTCTCCATCACCTGCTGCCAAAACTAAGGAAAAGGAGAATGGGATTAAGACAACAATGAGCAACAAATTATTTGAACTCCAACCATTTCTTTTTATGTTCTTCAAATTCAACTATCTGTTAACCCCGAAGAGCTCAAAGCACCATATTAATATTAAAATCTTAATTATCAATGTTAAGTTGAAGCACTTTTCTACAAAGCTTCCCTGCACAGTGTATTTGCCAAAACGACACTTTTAAGCAACAAAAAAGGCACACTGATTTCAAACAGAGATGTGAAATAGACAAATAATAAAAAATAGACCTTTATGAAATTGATTCAATACCCAGAGTGACTAACTAAATTTCAAAAACACTGGGAACAACTTATTCACTGAAAAGGGGAAAGTTGAAGAAATGCTATAACCACATTTACTCAAAGCAGTCTATCTGAAGTTCTCCAAGTTGGACTTTTAGGTGCCAGCTCCTAATTTTGTTGCTCTGTGCACTGGCAGTATAAAGTTCCAAAGCTGAGAAATAACATTCTATTTTTAAATCAGTTCTATTGGACAGCTTGCTCTGTTTATTAAGCACCTTCCCAGTTTGTTTGCCTTTACCTCCTAAATTTAAAAGACAAAACCCAATTAATTCTATATCAGACTAGTGAATTCTACATTATAGTTCACCAACGTCCCAAAATAAGAGCATAAAATTTATTTTTCTTCACAGTTTTATCGGCTTCTGAAGGTTTGTTATTCAACTTCAGAGGCACACACATCGTTAAATAGTGTTTAGTAGATATTTCAAGAAAAAATTCAGCACTGTATTAACAGCTTCTTTTAAAAATAGAAGATTTCAAAAACTAAAACAATTAGATGAATACTAACAGGAAAATCTCAGTTTATTTTGCAAGTGTTTGGATTCCCCCCCAATAACTCAATCCATACAGATTTGAAAGTAATTGATCATCCATTCAACCTCCAGGAAGTCTGGGTTTCTTACTACCTTTCTTAAATTTTTAGTAGTTTAACCTTGGCTTCTCTGTTCAAACAGAAATGAAACACCCTTAGGGTAAGGGAGAGGTATCCTACATGCAGAACACAGTGTAATGACACAAAATGGGTCCTACTGCTGCTGCCAGGAACATAACACATGACAGAAACCAGTTCCTTCAAGTCCTGATGCTGTACCTTAGCAACAGAGTGGAGATTCTTTGTGAGTCTTAATTGAGCATTTTGGACAGCTTTAAATCCTAAATGAGTCACTACAATACACAAGTAACTATCATCCCCCCTCCTCATGGCCTACAGGGGAAAATTTCAGTCTGGCCACCAAAAACTGATAAGATGCCCTCAAGGAGCTGCCATTCCATGACTTAGTAGAAAAGGCTGTAACCTTCCAAGTGGTTACTCTGTTCAATTTTGATTTCTATCTCCATGCTGAGACATCACCTAAAGTAACCATGGCTGTCTTACCATCCTTCAGACTCTGTGTTGCTGTGGACACCGGCCCAGTAACCACTGTTGATGCCACTGAGGGCACAGACTGCAGGTCCAAGGAGGAAAACAAAATAGAGTAAAATATTTAGCAGTTGCATTGAATGCCAACAAATCCAACATACTGCATATTATGTAATTTTTTTGCTTCCAACAGGGACAAAGTATGACCCATGAAAAGACAAATGCAAGAGATTTTACAGGCCTTATAACCCTGAGGCTGTGAGCACATCACCCCTTGGCCTACACAGAAATAATGCATAAATAACCACTTGTATTCTTCATTCAGTATCCAAAGCTCTTTAATAGAGGCTTTTAAAATTTCAGATCCACACTTGAAACAGCCCTCCCAAATTAAGACTGACATATCACATATTGATTTTTTAGTGCTCTTCCCCCTTATTCCACAGTCACTTCCATTTCTAGTTTGGTGACATCACCAGAAAAATTGGAATAACAACTAATTATCAAAAAACAGCCTCAGGAAATTACATAATCTATTGCAATATACAGACTTTCCCAATTTTGGTTGACTCAGTCCCACAAACTGGAAGATGACTCTGAATTTTTATTTTTAAAAGTTTAAATACTGGTGTAGTGATATTAAAGGCAGTGACCTAAGAGTATGACTTTGAAAAAACACTGAGGATTTTCAAGACTACTGAACTGCCAACATGGCAAACGTACACAGGCAGGAGCAGATGTCACTGGGACCGTCTCTGGGCTAAGGGTTCTTCTCAGCTGAGCATCCAGATCTTCCAGTGGCTGTTGGGACTGAGAAAGAAAAGAGTAAAACAGTGTCCCAGCTCAGGAAAAACAAAAGCATTGTTGAGACACAGACATATTCAATACTAAAATTTAAAGCAATCAGTACAGCTTCCATATTTCTGTCTAGCTTCCTTCCTATACATTTAGATTTAACGTGTATAGCACAGTAAGACTGGAAGTAACTCATGCAACATACTTGTTTAAAAACAACAGAACAGGAAAATTAACTAGAACTTAAAAAAAAAACAACTCTACAACACCACTCAAAACTAATGAACCAAGAAAAAACCCTCCAGTTCCCTCAGAGAGGCTATAGAGATGGATTGACTTGAAAAAGATGGAGGGGGCAGAATCTCTCAAGTGTGCTTATTACTTAGATTTCAGCTGTTTCAGTTAGAATACAAGATGTTTTTTAAACTTGGCCAGTTGGAGTGGGGAGAGGAAGAGAAGAATATTGTACCTAAAAAATCTTGAAGATAAAAGAAGTCCCAAAGTCTCGAAATGACTAAATTAGGGTCATGCCCCTAAGATACACTGAAAGAAGAATGTATTGTCAGATACCATTAAGCTGCAATTCTGACTCTACAGAACAGAAATTTTCATCCAAACTTGAACATTATTATCTTTCCAAGTACAAAAAGAAAAGCTGTATCTGTTTTTAAAACTGAAGCAGGGATCATGACAACATGAAAATACTACTTCCCACTGAAAGTTAGAGGTATATAAGAGCATAAAGTTGCTTTCAAAGGATTGCCACTTTCTTCCTGACATGTGGATTTCAAAACAAAACCAAAAACCCTAGGAACAAAAGTCTGTATCAATTCCATTATACAAAAAAACCCAGAAGATGAAGACTTCTATCGCTCCATTCAGAAATCCAAATGCTTAGTGACAAGTGAGGTAATTTAATCCAACACTGTAAAAGAGAGGGGACAAGTCACCCAAAATACTAAATTCTCATCACTTATGCTCTCAAGAAGATATTTGCTTCAATTAAACAAATGGCTACCAGAATGATCAGGAAATAAAGATTTCCTTATGGAACAAGGGGGCCAAAATGAAACTTGAGAGATTAAGCTAAATACACTTTAAAAAGCAATTAAGGAATAAACAGAACAGGTATTTCAGAGTATAGAACAGAACAGACTGTTCAAAACTGGTCTTGAGATGACGTGTACTCTGTCTGCAAATTACAAGTCTGCTACTAAGGAAAGGGAAAAAGTTGTGTAATCACCTACTAGTGACAGAAGCAGCACAGAAGGCAAGCCTGTCTACTTTAAGACAAGCCAGTAATTTTCCAGATAGTATTATGTGATAGCAGCAAATGCTCTTAACAGTCAATTAGATTTGATCCAGTTGGTCTCCTCCAATTTTGTTTCATTCCTAGACAATCCTTCTGAGTTCAAATGAGAAGTAAAATTCAGTAAGTTGTTTGGAAAGGACAAGAAGCAAGGGATCTATATTTGTGATTCTTCCATGCTACAAATTTTGCCAGAAATACCTATGACAAACAGGAAGCAGCCTTTTGCAGTGGTACTGTGGCTTGAGTCATAGAAGTGACTACAAGTGCTTTTGAGCTTAGAGGAAAATATTACAAATATACTGAGTTTCCAGCAATGAAAAGGACTATGGACTCCATATGACTGATTTTAACTGGCTGTCTCCTGATCCATCTGATACCTGACCATGGGAAGAATGCAGGTAAGAATTATCACCAAATTGTTGTCGCCTTCTCTTCAGTGAAACCATGCTTCAGAAAGAACTGACTAAAAGAGATAAACCAGCTTCTGCCTCTGAAATCAGAGGGGGGGAAAAGTGGTTTTTTCTTGCTCAGTCTGAAGAAAGAAGATACCCATTTCCTTGCTGCTCACAGGGCAGGAATATGGCTTATGGCTCTAAGATCAAGATGTAAAAACGAGCTACTTTTAGAAAATATTTCAGTTGAAGAAGCCTTTTTCTTTCAACTTCAGATGCCATCTGCCCTAGTTGTACAAACCACACAGAATCACAGACTGGGTCAGGCTGGAAGGGACCACAGTGGCCATCTGCTTCCACCTCCCCTGCTCAAGCAGGGCCATCCCAGAGCACATGGCACAGCAATGCATCCAGCTGGTTCCTGGCCATCTCCTAAAAAGGAGACTCCACACCCTCTCCGGACAACCTGTTCCAGTGCTTGGTCACCTGCACAGGAAAGAAGTTCTTCCTCATGTTCAGGTGGAACTTCTGTGGATCAGTGTCTGCCCATGGTCTCTTGCTCTATTGCTTGGCACCACCATTTACACACAAAATATCCCAGCTAACTACTGTATACAAGGACAGAAGCTAAGCAGGGGAAGCCACTGCTGCATCTCAAGTCATGTTTATGATAAAGAACTTCAAATACCTTTTGAAAATCTTAAAGTCTAGTGAAATCAGAATGCAGTAACAATCACAAAATAAACAAAACAAAAACCAAAAACAAAACAAGACAAAACAGCAATCATCAAAAGAAACAACTAAACCCCAAGACCTCATGAGGAATTCACAAATGCAATTTTACATTTTCTCAAACATTTCACGGCAATATATATAGTTTTTCATATTATTTTGCTACTACACTCTTTTCAAGAAGAAAATAGGTTCAAGTTTTATGCATACATTCCACTGCATTATATTTAAAAAAAAAATATTTCAAGTTCAGATTAATACACTAAAACCCCTAAACCTGATTAGGCACTGGGTACACCACCCCAAAGGGCAAGAACCACAGAATGGTTTGGGATGGAAGGGACCTTAAAGACCATGCAGTTCCAATGCCCTGCCATGGGCAGGGACACCTTCCAGTAGACCAGGTCACTCACACCAGTGCTGAAGCCATTCAGGCTACTGCTACAGTTACACAAAAGGGGTTACTCAGTCAAAAGAAAAGAAAACCAAGAACATTAATAACATGCAACGGAGAGTTTAATTGAAACATGCTCTCTGAAGGAAAAAGAAGCAGATAAAATCTGCCAAGTTGTGTAGCACCTGAGTTAGTGAAGGTCCTGGAAAAGGTGGCAGCTGCTCACTGGATGGAGTGCCAGCCGGAAGGTCAGAACCTACTGGGAGCACCTATGGATAACGGAGAGGAAACGCGCGTCCGTCAGACATGGAACAACAGGAGGATCAGATACCAAGCTACACTCAGTCATGCCATACAACAAAAGCCTTCACTTTTTCTTTTTTTTTTTTTGGTAGAGAATTCCTTCCTGGACAGTTAAGCATAGAGTCTTTAGGAACTTTTGCAACCACACTGGGGAAAGTTTGCTTTGTTTTTATTTTATAATCCAGATTATCCTTGAGCAGCCACAATTTCCAGTTTAAACAAACTGTAGTATCCAGGAACAAAGTATCTTGGGGATATTATTTTCAAGTCTGGAAGAAATGCTAAAATAATTTGTCCAAGAAGCTTAATTTCTAAAATGGTGCAGGAATGTACTCAGTCTCCTTACAATAGATCTATGTTAACTGTCCATTAGAAACTGCAAGCTGCATGCTTCCAGCAAATTGTTCCAAGCAACATGACTTGAGAACAAGAACTGTCAGTGCCTGAGGATGTCTCTGCTTGTTGAGAAACAGATTTGTAGAGCTCTCACACCAATGTTTTGATCCATCACTTCTTTTTGAGCCTTGAGAAAGGTGTTGATGACCCACAGAAGGTGATTAGGCCATGCAACTGGGTAGGGGGAAGTATCCAGGTTATGCAGAGGAGGTTAGAGAGACTCGAAAGGTTAGAGGGAGGCATCAAAGCCTCCTCACCAGGTCAGACAGCACATTCCAGTTAGTCATTTCCATTGTTAGGGAAGTGGCAAATTCTAGGAATTAAGCAACCCATTGCACAATTTGCAATTCTTATTCTCAGCTGTCATCTTGAGGTTTGACAGTGCCCATGAAGCCTGAGTACACACACAGCCTCGTGAGTTACAGCACACTGCCTCTGTATGGCCTTGAGCTCTGCAGGACAGGGGGACAGGCCACAGCCTGCTCCAGAACCAGTTCTGGCCTGCAGTGCGTTACCACAGCTCAAAGCAATGCTTTAAATTGCAGGAGTAGCTGCCCAGTGAAGATGCTCTCCCCAGAGCTATCCATCCTGCCAAAAACATTTCAGCAGGAACTAGGCCGAGTTGCCTTAGCTCAACTTTTCTGTGCAGCAGGAACACATGTGAAGATGTTACCTGTTCTGAGGCATGATGAATTTTTAAGCTGTGGTAACTTCATCATTTAGTTTATAAAGAAGAGGCAAAACGTACTTTAAGTACATTTGTAAGACAAGCTGAAACAGATTTAAATGTCTGGCCATAAACAAAATAAATACACAGACACAGAGTCTAGCAAACCCCAGAAGACTAAAGCAATAAGCTCCTTAATGCTCAGCAACAACACAAAGTGAAACTAAAATTAAGCCTTGTAAAAAAACCAAACTACTTTATAAATGAAAACTTCAGAGAGGAGGTGGGATTTCTACAACTGACAATCAAAAACCCTATAAAATTTATTACATTTAAACCCAAGTCTTTGTAATTACAGGTTTGCAATTAGCAATTTTCTAACTGCTCTGACTGTTCCTGAATGAATACCAGTTCTCATTTTTCCCCAATATTTTTTTCCAATTTTCAATTTCACTGGAATATTAACAGATGTCTTTGTGTCTAGATTTCCTTATTAACTTTTTTGGCACCAATTCCCACTCTTCCACAGGAGAGATTTTCCACTGTCTTTGACAGCAAAGAGTACATGGGAAAGACTAGCAATGAATGGAGATGCTGGGAGCATTGGCTCAGCCTGAAATTGATTAATAGCAAAGCTGGCTAAAGACAACCAACACAAAGTGTTGATAAATACAAAGAAAACATTACA
>JAYDZK010000056.1:65802973-65815567 GCA_034509185.1 Euphonia xanthogaster | reverse complement strand
GGACCAAAAATAAGTTTAAATTTAAAAAAAAAAAAAAAAAAAGAAATGGGTATTCTATTCTATGCTACCCAATACTCTTATTTAAATGTATCTCTATAGGACAAATTCTCTCCTGTGCCTGGCCATCATACACTGAATGGAGAAACTTTTTCTTTTGATAAAAGTCAACAGCAGCATCAGTCACTATGTACTTTCAAAAGCCAAAATACAATTCCCCTTTCTTAATTTAAAGGCAGAATCTTCCCATTTGAATGGACAACTACGGGAAAATGCTTGAAAAATAAGATCTAGCAATGCCTGCTCTTAGAAAAGCAAACAGAATTTTTTTAATCTGGCACTTCCAGAAGGCTGCTTGCAGTTTTGAAAATATCAGATTGGGAAAAAACCAACCAACCAAACAACCAAGCAAAAAAACAGAAGCAGTTTTTTCACTTGATAAAAACCTTCATGCTAAGGTAAAAACCGACACAAAATTTTTCATGTGACTTGTGCATGCAACATTAATTAATCATCAGACTGCTAAACCACTCTGTGCCAAATTTCTAGCTGTGGTTGTGTACCAGTAAGGTGAAAAGACACCATGCTACATGGGAGACCAATTCCAAACCATAAACAAAAAAATACAACTGACTGGAGTCTCCATCTCTAAAATATATCTTACCATAATTGTAGCTATTTCCTCAGGGTTATCACCATCCAAATCAAATTTGAAAGTAACCATTTTCCGATTGTGTGTCTCCAGCTGGCATTCCACTACCCGATCACCTTTGTTGGAAACCTAAAGCAAAGAAAATAACACTTCAAACCAAAAGCACAAGAATCTAAGTTCACTGAGACAAACTAACAGTACTGGTATAATGCAAACATGTTCTATCTTTCCAGTCTAATAAATGGTGCCATGTAGAGCATGATTTTTGCCTGAGGATACATAGAATATTCTGGAATAGTCTGTGCAACCATTGGTAGCTTAGCGAGTCAGTTTTGCCATTTCTAATGCTCCAAAAAGCTCAGACGATATTTAGAATGCTTGCAGAGGCTTAAAAATGCATCATTACTACTGAACTGTCCCTAAAACAAAAAATACTCACATTTAGAATTCTCAGTTTTGGCCTAGAAGTCTTCTCATGGCGTGAGCGGCTGCGGACAGATCTCCGCATGTGACGTTTCGTTGTCCTCCCCTCGTGCCTTCCACTCGAAGTTGGGACATTCTCATTGCCATCACTCAATCCTGAGGCAACATCAGAATGTGCACTAGAAACAAAAGGCAACTTCCTGTTAGCTTCCATGCATTCCAGAAGTGCAACAATACTCTATCCAATCACATGATTCTGTTCTGGGAAGTGGTAGATGTGTGTTAATCATCGAGTAGAAGAGTCCTGTCAACACTTCAGGTTGCTTAAATAGAAATTCTAACTGTAATTATTTTGCTACACCTCTTCAAAGCTGAGTTGTACAAATCTATCCTATGTTTTCAAGCTATTTGGAGTTTGAATTCTGCTTAAGTGCCAAAAAGACAAAAAACCTGCCACTTATGATCCATTTGACATGACAAAAAAGTTAATCACTACACACAGCCTTACTTATTCCCTCCATAAAATACTCCACATAACATACTCCACCCTTCCTGACCCTGTTTTTCCTCAAGGAACTTTAGTTATTCACATCCTCAAGAACACTCCCAGTGAAAAAAAAAAATACCCCTGGTGAAAAAACGTATCTAAAGATTATCCATGGAAGTATAATCTAACACAGGACATTGAAACTCTGGTGAAAAGAAGCAGTGCTCACCTATCCATGGAAGAAGCCAAAGGGGTAGACTGAGCAGGCTGTGTTGCTGGAAGAGTCTCTGAAGCAGCAGTCTGTGAGACTCCCTGAGTACCCTATGGATAGAAACCTACAATCAAGAACCCCCCCAAAGAGCACAGATCCTCTTCAAACAACCCAGTAGTCTTAAGTGTTTCCTCCCAAACCAGTCGTGAAGCTGAAAGCTCTGACTTCTTAGAAGTTTAAACAGCTGGCATCTAAGACAGCTTTAGTTTACAAAATACTCTAGAGCAAACTGCAGTGAAGCAAAATGTCATCTGAGGAGGGGTGAGGAGAAGAAACCAGCCACATATCCCTTCTACTGCCACATGTCACTACAGCTGGCCATGCAGTCACAGTTTTACTAACAGAATGTGCAAAAGGCAAGCCAATGCAGAACACAGAGACAATTCCAATTCTCTCTGCAAGAACCACACTGCAGGGAATAGGCATAATGACAGATTCTCAAAGGCTATTGACTGCAGCTTGTCTTTGATATGGCAAAAATGTTCTACAGTACTACCAAGAAGTGAAGTGTTTTACTGCTTTTTGCCTGCAGGATGCACACTCACTTCCCAACAGAACAACCAGTGGCAACAAGGTCCCCACACTGGCATGACATTCTGCTGTAAGAAAAAGGTAATTTGAAATATTAACTTCCAACTGAAGACAAGCACAGAAGGGATTAGTTCCCCACAGAGATACACTGTTGCAGGAGTCAAACAGCCAAAATCTATTGTTACATTATATTCCATATATTTACCTCCACAACTGCCTGCTGTGAGGAGGCAGATGAGGCCTGTTGTGCTAAACTCACAGGAGGCTGGGCCACCTGAGCCTGTCCTCCCAGGCTGCCCATGGAAACTAAAACATTCTGTTCCCCATACGGCTGCACAACAGGAGCAAGGTACCCTGACTGGGCCATTGCATCTGTGGGCAAGGGAGGGGACAGCACAGCAGAAGGAATACTGGCAGAGGCCACAGCTGAGGAAGGTGCAACGTTCGAGTCTCCTGGGTATTGTGGTGTCAGCCGAGATGGGAAGCCCTGGAACAGAAACGAGGGAACCAAGTCAGTGAATGGCAGAGCTAATTAGGAAACAAGACAGTAATAAAATAGTATCAGTTCCAGGGACACGTTCCAACCTTCTGTACTTGTTCAAGCATTCCCAAAATCTTCCCAAAGAAGTGGAGCAAACTGCTCATGCAGCCAGCATGTAAATCACCACACCCAAAGAAGCAAATTCCCACTCACAGTCCCAAATCTTAGGCAAAACCATCTTCATCTCCCAACTCTCGCAGCTGCCTATATAGCTTAAGATTTTAAAGCCTGAGATCAGAAATGAGCTTGAAGAATTTTCAGGCTGAACAACTACAGTTCAGATGTTATACAACTGCTGCTGATTCTTGAGATTAAATAGCAAAAACACTCTTTGTTTTTCCTGTCCTCTCGTAATGAGCTGACCCAGAAGCAAGGAACACTTCAGTCATTATTCAGGTTGCCACTTTTAGAGTGAGTGATCACAAAGTTGCTGAAGCAGTCTGTGCCCACCAGTCCAGCAGTTCACAACCAGCACCAGGTACTTACGTCACATCCAAGATCCATGGCTGCCTGACTGATTTCTATGAATCCTCTGTCCCACCCCTTCCCAAACTTGGAATGAAATACTGACATTGTTGAATATGCTGCCATTGATTTTCTTTCCAACACACATCTGCTATTTTTAAAGTTACAATTTCTTATTTTCTTTTTCCCCAAGCTGACAGATCTCATGAATATATTGCTGTCCTCTCTCACAGTGGTTGAATAAAGCCCTGCACTATGGTTCTGTCATTTTAGACAAACTCCAATGCCAAATATGAAAAATTCAAAACCCATGGTTGTCCAAGGACTTTTTTCTTCTCTCCCCCTTAAATGGTTATTTACCACACAACAGAATTGATCCTAGTGGCTTAATGGCTCTCATGTGAGAAGTGAGCTGGCCAGGGCACACAGCTCAGATCCGGTACCTTAGAGGAACGGGCAAAAATGTGGAGAAGAGGTCTGCTGGCTTGCAACAATACCTGGTAAAGAGCATCTCCAGCAGGAAGTGAAGCTTCAGCAGCTTGTCCAATGCTGACTGGCAATCCCACGGCCTGGACAGGCGGCTGCAGGAGCTGCGGGAGAACCTGGCTGGGCAGCTGAGCCAAAGGCTGCATCAGCGTGGGGAGCTGGCTAGGGACAATGCTTGGTCCTACAGGAACAGCAGCTGCTGCAGCAGATGTGGCCAGCGTGAGCAGTGGCTGATTCATGCCAGCTGCCATTGAAATGGGCAGTGACTGGAAGCCTGGCTGAGTCACTGTCACATGAGGAGCTGCTACAGGCAACTGAGACACTGGGAACTGGGGAACCACGGAAGTTGGCAAGGCCTGTCCCATGGGTAGAAAATGAGAGCCAATGGGGACTGATGGGGCAACTGAAGGCTGAGGGAGAGAAGATGCTGCAACAGGTAATTGAGGCTCGCCTTGGATGATCGACACTGGCTGGGAAACAGGAAGCTGGGGAGGTAAAGAAAATAGAGATAGATTTTTTTTTTTAAAGCAGGGTTGCGGAAAGCAGAGTTTTACACATTAGTCAAAGAAAGCATTATTCAAGTTACAGCACTCTGTTAAAGTGGCTGGGGAGCACAGTTGGCAGAGTGGCTGGGAAGCTGGCTGGAGTTCCAAACAGTCCTCACTTTGCAACACTTCCCTTGAAGAGCTCAACAGGCTCTTGAAACAGACACCCACAGAGGGTGAAAGAGCAACATTTGAATACCCTGAAGCACTGATTTGTGCATAAACAGAATCAAATTCTCCTCGACTCCGTCCCCAGACCCAAGCCTGCCTTCTTACAGCAAAGAAGTGCAAACCCTTCAATAAATCTGTCAGCTTTGAGTATGGGGACTAAAGCAAAGGAGAATTAAAATCCACTGTGCCAGCATTCAGAGAATGGCAGGGAATATGTCAATTAAAGCCAGCAAACGATGCAACTGGAAAGGCAGTTTAGATGAACAAGCAACAAAAAAATAATTTTAAAAACAAAATTGCGGCTCACACATTCAACAGGTATGAGCCAAAATGAAGCAATATTCAGTAACAGAAGCTTCTTGATCAGGAAGTAAAGGAGAAGAGCTGAGTAAGGAAGATGACAGAATGAAGAAAGGAGTCCTATAGCTCCCTACCTAAATGAGTATGTTTTACACATGTAATGGTGCAGAAGATAGACAGTGGATGGGAAACAGAGAAATGACAAGTTCCTCAAAATCCGTTCACAATACACCATTCATCAATATGCTTCCTGATATTTTTGACAATTTAGAGATCTTGGTGAATGGAAGTGCTCTCCTTCCCTCAAATTACTCATGACTGTCACGTGTAAAAGGGTTTCCAACACATTTTCAACAAAACTGACAGTTTTCAATAAGAATACTCTTGGTTTGGATGAATGTTTTGAAACCATTAGGAAAGATGACAAAAGTGAAAGCAGCAGCATATTGAATCTACCAGCTATGAAGAAGAAGAAAAAAAAAAATCTTCTGCTAGAAAGAATTTTGTTTACCTGTGTCCCAGCTGCTGCCTGAGGCATTGGCATGATCTGTGAAGTCTGAGTTTGAGAGACAGTTGGTGCAGGAGCGGTGCTGGCAGAAACTGAGGGCTGCTGCAGCTGGTACTGTCCAGGCTGCTGGGAAGAGGCTGGCTGCTGTGCACTCTGTGGCAGGAAAAAGAGGGAGAAGCTGTATTACCCTCCAACAGAGGGGTTTTTAAAGCATATCCTACTTAAATTCTGCTTTTTATTCTCTCCTAAGTGATAACAGTGATTCTTCAGAATATGCCAAGTCAGTTAAGCTTTAACAATTACTTATTAGCATTACTAATACAATTCCATTAGTGACACCAAATCTTGCAAGAGAACTCTTTCACCTGTGAAACCAAGAATGAAGATTCTATAAAGGAAGACAAGGCAGTTAAGAGAAGAGAATATTGCAGATCAGATTTCCAGTTAGAAGAAATCATGAATGAAGTCTGCCTGCTTAGACAGTCTAATCTGCAAGTCCTGAAAAGTCTCCCCTTGAACAGGATCACCACTGCAAGCCCAGGTGGAGGCTGGGGAAGACAGGCATGGGAAAACAAGCATTAACATGATTTTTAAAATAAATCTCAGAAATTCAATGTGGATCTCACAGCATGTGAGACTGGGTGAGAACCAAAGGACTCCTTTGCTGCAAAACTATGGGTCAAATGGTGACAGAGGTAGACAACTGCTCTTAAAAGAGCCATCAAAATTGTATAGTATGAGTACTTTAGTCCTGAGTTTAGGAAGTGTGATCCTACCTGCTGAGTGTGTTGAGTAGGCTGGGATGGCACCGCAGCATTGCTTGAGGCTGGCTGGCCTTGCACCTGTGTCTGGAGGGAAAGAAAAAGAGAATCAGCTGAGAAAAACTCTATGGTTTCTGCTGCAGGCAGTTAAAATCATTTCTGCCTGGAATTATCTGGTTGGAATACATTTCTAGCTTGTCCTTTTGGACAAGCAGACCTTCTAGCCAAATTCCATTACAATAACCAGAACAAAGCAGAGCAATCTGGAGGAGTTCTGAACATCATTTTAAGTCTTCCAAAATAACTAATACAGAAGGACTCTGCAACCCACATGCCCCTCAACATGAGACAGATCAGCCTACCAGCTTCTTCTTCCACTGGTGATGCTTTAAGAGCAGGATGCCTTGGTATGGTAACTGGAAATAGATGCATTAAGTTTTACCTTTACATGTGTTCCAAACACAGACAGGTGGGGCAATAAAAGGGGACTACATGGAAATAAAACTATCCATAAAAAAAACCAAGCAAGAAGATATAAAGAATGCCAGACCAATTACAAAGTACCCAGTATACATAAATGTCATGAGTTTCCTTTGAGAGGCATGTCAAAACACAGCTAATAATAATTTCCAGAGTCACTACCATTCAAAGGCTACCAAGAATTGGATATGGAGGAATATGAGGGTTACAATTCTAGCTAAGACAGAATTTTAGAGCAAGCAACGAAAAAAATGGATGAGTGGCATACAAATGAATGTGGAAGATGGAAAGGAAAATGGAATGGACTTTCATTACTGGTTTTGTGGCTGAAAAATTTTTTTATCAGATCCCAGGATCTGCATTATTGTTTTTGTGACAACTGTATTTCTTTATCAGCTCCTGGGAGAGAACTAGACAAAGACCTCCAGATGAGTTGCCTGAGCATGCACCACTTGGGTGAACTGCCTTTGTAAGAAGCACATCTGGTGCATATGTATCATATCAGAAATATCTATGAAAATTCCTTAATGCTGTGATCATTCAGCTCGCAGAAGCTCATTAGGAACATATCTGCTAAAATTCCATACTTTTCTCATTATGGAAACTTTGGGGAAAGCAGACTACCAATGAAGAGAACCATTTTTTTCTTTGCTGTTTTAGAAGCTTCAGGCTGGGATCTACACATGTGCTACACCTCACTGCTGTGACATGTGTTCACACTGACTCCATTTGGGTTTCAAACTCTAATCTTCTAAGGAATTAGGTAAAAGATCCCAGAACTTATATTCTGCAAAAGAAGTGACCTCTTTTGTTTTCCAAATGTATTTCATATCCATCTGAATTTACCTTCTGAGTTTAACAAAGGTTTATGGAGAAAAAAGTTTTCAAAGTTCTTGAGTATATTCATTCTACAAATTCTACATCACAGCAATTACTACCTTTTAGACTAGTGATGAAAGCTGTTCCAGCTTTACTAAAACACCTTGAATATCCCTTAGAGAAAGCCTTAAATACTTAGTTCTTGAACTTAACACACAGAGCAAAATGATTCCCCTTCACACAAATCCCCAAGTTGCTAATACTCCAGTAACTAAAATGTCAAAGCCCCTAATTCCAAGGACAAAAGAGGTAAGAGAGAAGTCTACTTAAAGTAAACCCTCTCTTTTCACAGAAAGTTATGAGACTTCAGACTAGGAGTGCAGACACAATGTATATAGACACACACCTCACAGTGTACAGAAAAGTGACCATTGCAAATGCAGGTACCACATATGCTGGTAAAACACACATCTCCAAACTCAGCTTCAGGCCTCAAATTTTGCTATTTAAAAGGAAACCACATAAGGCTTATAGGGTGGCAATACCAACTAGCAACAGTTGTTTGTGCCATTAATTAACTACTCACACTGTTTGGCTTCTTGAAATACTTCAACAGATATATTTCCAAATCTATGTACACATACATAACACAGCTCCTTCCACTCTTCTCTTCCCACTTTCTTTCCCCAAGTCTAGAAAAAGCTCTTGTATTTTGGACAGTCACCAAAATAACCTTGTTGTCTAATGACACATTATTTTTATGAAAGCTCAGCCTCAAGCAACACATTAAAATGGCAAAAGAGCAGCAAGAGAAACACAAAGCAAGTTGTACTACCACTGCTGATGTTAAGTGTGGAGAAGATACATTTCATTGAAACCACTGTTTAAAAGCCAATTTGGTACTCCAGCAATCTCTCACCAAAAGAACAGCTAGTCCCAGGAGGAACACTGACCATTTTTTACTTTTAACACAAAAGCCCTAGCAATATTTCAGCCAAATGTGAACACAGACCAGATGGTTGCTAATGCCTCATTACTTCATAGCAACCCGGTTAAGTTAAAGAGATCCTAGTATAGACTTGGTGGAAAGACACCCCCACGAATGCTAATTCTTAGAACCACATGGAGCAGGTCTAAAAGCAAGGTTTCCCTTTTAGTATGCCTTATAAAAAGCAGTGAAGTTGTGGAAGGGTTTGCTCCTGTAACCTGAGGATAGGATGCAGGTGGTCCTGATGAAAGCGAGGTGGACAAGGCCTGCTGAGTTGAGGCTCCCTGGGGGAAGCAGATGAAGAGCTGCGACTCCTGCAACACCTTCTGAGGCAGCTGAACAATGGGCAATGAGAAGTCTGAACCAAAAGCAGATGATCCCCCTGTAGGGGGAGGAGACTGGAAATCACCAGTGTCAGAGGAAGTCAGCTGTGAGGAATCACTGGAGTATTCTGGGCTTCCTTCTGGCCAGCTGCGCCTGGCAGAGCCCCCTCTGGGACCCGCCACCCCAGCACCAAGATAGTGACACTGCTCTTCTGTCACGGGCTGAAGCCGACCATGCGACCCTACGCCTTGGCTGGACTCCTCATGGCTGGTCTCCATAGAGCCCCGGCGACTTCGGTAGGCCCGCGGGGGTAAAGCCGCCCCTTCTGCCGGAGCAGAGCTCTGTGTGTGCACATGGAACTCAAAGACACAGCTGGCTCTGCCATCAGCACTGTGAGAGAGCACAGCCGGGGCTGAGTGCGGAACAAATACCTGGTGGAACGTCATCTGAGCTGGCTCTGCGCTCAGGGGAGCTGAAACACTGGATAATGGAGAAAGGGGACCCATCCCAGAATCCAGCCTCAGGCTCTGAACAGGTCTTGCCAGATATGTTTGCCCCGATTGAAAGTCGAACACAGAGCTTTGTGGAGGACCACCTTGCCCATGGTTTGACTCAGAGACCTGCTTCAAATGCTGTTCAGTCACGTGAGAGTTATAAGCTACTTGATCATACTGCTCCGATACCTGTGATGGATAGTGCATGCCCACCAAATATACAGCTTCTGGATGCATCCTGTAGTGAGCATCCTCTGGAGGTGTTGGTCCAGATCTATAGTCACTGTGGACAGGAGCTTGCTCAAACACGGGATTAACTTGCACATGCAGAGGCTCTCCAGCGACTCTCTGAGCTGCTGTGCCCAGCATAACAAATGCCTCTGGAGTCCAATTGGTGGGACTACCACCAGGTGGAACTAAACTCTGGCCAGTCTTCAGCAATGGCTGGAAGTGGCAAGTTTGGGCTTCCAAAAATGAAGTGCTCTTGCGCCGCTGAGCAATTGCCACCTTCGGCGGGCAGACAGGTGGTGGTGAGAAAGACACCGGCCGTTCATGAACGGTTGGGAAAAATATCTGTGAATCTGGGAACGGTGGTGTTCCCCCACGAGGATGCTGAGGCTGTATTGACATGAACAAGACAGGTAATTCATACATTAAAAGTGAAAGCACATCAACATGCACAGTTCACTAGGCAGTTCTGTGAAGTAACTTTATAGAATTTATACTCAATTCATGGTCAAAAACATACAGTACTTAGGAAATTTAGGTGAGTTGTAAATATCCATTAAATACATCCATGGCAGGCATAGCTACAATTGGGAACATTTGCTGGTGTTAGAGCTGCTTTTCCAGTTCAATTCCAATAGTTCACAAAAAGAAACCGATTTTGCTCCTGACAGTGGAACGAGATTTATTGTCATGGCCTATCCATTGTGATCAGTGCTTGAAATCCAATCAAACCCCTGAGGTCACTGCCATATGTGGAATATGAAATTCAGAACTTGAGAACAGCAACAATGCAAAGCCTCTAATTTGCACTCAGAAGATGACATCAGATGTTAGTATTTTCCAGTACAAAAAACACTGTGCTAGTGTCCTGCATGCTATCCAAAAAGCTAAAAGGAAATGTTTTGTAGGACAAAATACCATTCAAGTTTATTAAATTACTAATAAGTTGATTAATCACAATTTATCATTTTAAAATATCATTTAATACCATATTTTGTAAGACAAAACCATAATTTAATCACTTATGATTATACCTTTTCATATAAAAAATTAGCAGTCATTGAAACAAACTTAACTATTGCCTGGACAATAAAACATTCATAGGTTTAATAACAGCAGAGTCCTCAGGCAACTCCACTCCATCTGAGGTACTACTCCAGAGGAGGCTCATCTTATTTAAGAGTTGTAGGGAATATTTCACTACAGGGAGTTCTATGTAAGAACATCGAACAATTTAGTAATTTTGCATCTTTTCATCTCTGCCTGCAATATGCCCATGTATTCTCTTCCCTAATGGAAAAAAAATATTGCAGGAGCCAGTAGTAAATATACTGTTCAAGACAAATGGCATTTATGAGCTTTTCAAGTTGCTGTTTCCACATTGTTTACTTTCTCCCCAGGCTCTTTTGTCCGGAAAAGCAGCAGCAAATTTCCATATTGAATGATGCTAATAAGGTCCTACAGATGAAGTACCTTTCCTATGTTCTAAACCTGGTTCCAATTACTTCATTTACATAAAAATGCTTCTCAAAATTTGTCTTGTGTAAACTAAAGCTCAAAATGGAAAGGAATTTTCCTCCTCTACTGCATGTTATCTTTGCACCTGACTTTCTAAGAAATATGAAACTACTGCTTCTTCCCATTAAGAAGAAGTTGAAGTGGCTTTTCTGATAAGAATTTACAAAAAATATCTCAAGAGTATTCATACTCTAAATATCTAATATCACTATCACAGCTAGCCAAAGCTTTAAGAATAAGCAGCCACAGCAATCAGGCTTTAAAAGCTTGTTGTTTTGTGAAGGGATTAATTAACATTCAGTGTTTACTAAGAAGTTGAAAAATAAAAGTCTTCTGACTTTGAGTATTAAGAACTAGTCTTCCCTTTACTTTCTGTGGTACAACTGGGTAATTTACATTTATATTGTCCTAAAAGACAAGATACAAGCAGTCAGCCACTGTTTGATAATGTTTACCAGTACTGCTTCATAGAAATAAATAAAAATAACAAAATCAACATTCCAGCAGCACAGTATAAGGAATTGACTTCTCAATTTCTCCCTTTAAAAATGCCCAGAGCCCAGGATGTATTTAATGATAACTTATCTTACTGTGCCAGGAGGCAAATGGTAACACATACAGGACTGACAGAGAGGGAGGGCAGGCTGGAGCGTCGATGCTTGCGTGGAGAGGCAGAGTGCATGGGCAGGACACTTTCCAGGGCTTTAGAAAGTTTTTCTGCAAAGGTTTCTTCAGGGACAGTCCGAAGGTAGAAAGGAGAAAGAGGTGCAGACAGCGCTGGTGGTGGGGTGCAAGGAGCACTGAGAGGGATGCAGGACATACAGGGAAGAGCAGGAAGGTGGGGGACACAAACTGACATGCTACGACCACGTTGAGGCTAAAGGAGGAAAACAAAAGTTAAGAATTGAACACTTGAAAAAAAAAAAGGTAATAACAAAACCAGCAAAAACTATAATGAGGTAGAAAAGAAATGAAGACACACAATGGAAGGCCCAATATTGACTAATATGTGGTACCACAAGATATGAGAATGCTGAATGAATGCCAAGACACACTGGGAACAGGCTGTGTGCACCTCTGAGGAGCCAAGTTTGCCTTAAGTTACTGAGCAGTGTAGAAAGCTCCCTAGAACCCTCATGAGAAACACATGGAAGGCAGATCAGAGAGAGAATATTTTCTCCTGGACCACAGACACAGCCCTAGTGTGTGTGCTCAAAGCACCTGGTAGTCTGACAAATAAAAACTTAGATACTAATGAGCTTTCAAACACTGATTAGTTTTTAGAGTGAATGTGTGTTTACAGGTGTCACCCAGTTCTTCTACTGGAGCAGTCCCTCTGCCTGAATTATGAACTAAATGTATGCAGCTGGCTCTTTATTAACTGAAACATCACCATAAAAATTTAAACCTTACACCTTCTAAACACGAGTAGTGGAAAAATTCAAGTTTAATCTGTGAAAAATTCAGTAAAATTAGACTTAGAAAAGCACCCTCCAGATGCTGGGCCAATAAAAACATTTGGATTTTGTAATTTTGCCAGAATTCACAAGGCCAAAGGTCAAAATCCAATCAAATCAGAAGAAACAGAATAAAGTTTTGAGGTGG
>JAYDZK010000056.1:65783027-65802901 GCA_034509185.1 Euphonia xanthogaster | reverse complement strand
GGGAGGGGTTGTATGATGTTTTGCTGTGGGTTAAGTTAATGGAAATATGATATTTTTAAAGAGGCAGTATACACCTCTTATGGAGGCAATCCACAATATCTCAAACTAAATAAAACCAAATACAGACCTCCAGAGAGAAAACAGCAAGATACTCAGTGGAGACCTGACTTTCAAGATTTCTGTTGTGAGAAATCTCGCTAAATTGATTACAAATTTGGGAGAGAGGGAGAAAAGAACTCAAATGGCTCACTAAATACATCTTCATCTATTCCAAGGCAGGAGTAGTTATACATCATTCCTAATTATTCTACTTATCTGAATAGTTCAGAAACATCTGCACTGATGGAAACTACAATACTTATCTACCTTTGTTGAATATTAAATAAACCCCTTCCCAAATAATAATTCATGCTGCAGTTTAGGCTTATCATTTCTTACTCTAACAACAATGTTGTCATCTGATCAGCCTCTCCTTATTTCATAGCAGCCTTTCAGAGCTTTCTCTCTCCTCAAGCTTATCTTGTATAGACTCAATTATTTCAGTCTTCCCACATGAACCACATTTTTTGTATTTCTCCTGGGGTTTTTTTAACACTCTCCTCTGAATTTTCTCCCAAGCCACCCTACAATTCCCTCAACCACGGTGTCCAGGATAGACTTACCAATAGCCAAGAGCAGAACTACTATTTCATATAATGGGATGTTTGCCTCTTTCATGACAGCATGATGTTTTTGACCATGTCCCTGACTTTTTAAAAACTGATTTTGCAAAACGGCTGTCTAGCCAGTGGTTACTCATTATGTACTTCTGTAGTTGATTATTCCAGTTAAAGCACCAACCTTGTTCTTGTCCTGATCAAACAGAATTCTGTGATTCTTTTTAAGGCCATTACTTCAGTTGTCAATATAATTTCAACCTGTCAGCCCCTTCCCAACAAAGGGTCAGTAGTCCCTGTAGTCTGCCAGCCTCTTGGTACCACTGTTGTCATCATACAGCATTGAGCACGTTTTTGCAGTAAACTATACAGCTTAGTTATTCCTTTATCATGTGCTTGTTGCTCTCTCTCCTCCTCCCAAAAGACTCTGGTCTTTCAACCTGGAAGCCAGCCATCCCAAGAGTGACATGGCTTCTGGCCCAGTATGTGCCCACGCTCCAAAATATGGCTTACCCAGAAGAGCAGCTTATTTAGAAGGATTAAGAACTCATCATCAAGGACTAACAGTACCACACACCTCAGGTTAAGTGTCTTTGAAAAAGATGGAGATGCTTTGATTGTGGGTGATAGCAGCCTGTTTGCCAAAATCAGACCCTCAATCTTAAGTGTCACATCTTCTCCTTTATGGTGTTACTACATTATACCATATCTGCCTCAATCTTGGATTTTTATTTGTGTAAAAAACAAGCGACAAGGGAACCACTGAAGACAATATAAAAGTAGCAGAAGTTCTACTCCAGAATTAGAATAGATTTCTGCATACTCTCTTACTCAGATCTAAAAACATACCAAGGAAAAAACATACCAAAATAAAAGGGCAACACAAATGAACATAGTAGGAAAAGTATTTGTGCCCAGTGCAGACTTTCCAGGGAAAAGGAATACACATGATGAGCAAATCAACACAAGCTAGAAATAAAACTGGGAACAAGGATGTGGGGTCTTTTCAGTCTGGAGCTCTCACATGCAACATTCTGTAACAGTTAAAAAAGTCTTACCTGCAATATCTGTAATCAAAGTCTCACAGAACACACAAAGCAATTTCATACAGTGGCTTCAATTACTCTAATCCCTTCTTCAAACTCAACCAGAAGCTTGATCCCTGGTAACTTCACATACACATACACACACCACCTTCCCAAGCAAGATTAAATGCTTATTTTCAAGAGGTAATCTTGTTCTGAGGATGTTACTTCCATTCACAAAACCAACTAACCTATTATTCTGCTTAACTGCAGCCAAGATTAAATAAAAGCTTTAAAGGCAAGACGGTCTTGCACTTTCCCCTCCTCCTCTAAAATCAGTCATCTTGCACAAAAAAAAAAAAAAAAGCCCCTGAACTCTTCCCATGCAGAATCTGTATCCTATGCAAAACAAAACATACATGGAAGATTGGAAGATGGCCTGGCAGATTTCCTCTCAGCTTTCACCAGACATACAAAACCAAGCAATTCCATGCATTTGCAGTGCTGTAAGGTGTGGCTTACCGCTGCAGGTGGCTGATAGCCTCCATGCTGCTGGGACTGCACTTGGCCCACTGAAGCTGGGTATCCCTGGACTCCAGTGCTTGAGACTGACTGCTCATGCTGGGAACCATAGGACACAGCCTGCTGACTGCTCACAGATTCAGTGTACACAGATGACCCCTGGCCACTGTCCACTGTTCCATCAGCTGCAAAAGTTAAGGATAAAAATATGCATCTCAAGAACTGTGGTCCGGATTAAAAATTTCAAAGATCCTATAACTGATCAAATATTAAATTGATTTTTGTGCCATGTCACGTGGACCTTTATTAGCATTTCACCTCTTGTAATATTTAAGCTGATTTTAAAATCTTTCTTTCCTCCATTATGCCTTCCCCTAAAACCCTGAAAAAATTACTAATATCAGCAGTTCTTTGGGAGCATATTTAAGAACAAACTATATTTCCTACAAAAGGCTAGACTAGAAATAGAAACCTAAATTCCACATTGTTATGAATACTTTTTCAAGGTTTATTGATCATTATTTTTATTTAATTTTACACAGACATTTGAAACAGTTGTGTTGTGCTGGCTGGCAGATGCACCACGTAGGCACAGTAGTGAACTAGGCATAATAGCCAACTTAAAATCCTGGTTATCTAATGAGCAGACAGTAATTTGCTTTCTAACTTCATCATTCTAATACAGAAGCTGTCACCTTCCATCATTATTCAAATGCTGGGATGGCAGAAGAAAAGATAGGATTATAAATTCATCTTTTCATGTACAGTATGTAAAACAGAAAATCAAGACTTTTCAGAAAGGAAATTATGAGCTGAACTACTTGTAGATTAATATCATTTCCACTTTAAAAGTAAGTTAACAAGGATTCAAACAAGTGGTTTTCATAGCCTGATCTGCACTGGTGCAGGAGCATACGGACTTCTGCAGGGCCAGAATACACTGTCCCTGTAGGCAGCAAAACCAAGGGCATGTGCTCATGCTTTAGGTGCCCCAGTTCATTCACTATATTGCCTTGAAACAAAGAGAAACCATTTTGTGCTAAGACTGGGCTGTGAATTGTGCCAAGCCTTGGCTCAGCTAAGCCACAGGAATGCATCTTATGTTGCTGTGCTTTCTAGTGGCCTGGTGTTCTTCAGCAGCAGCAATGGCAGACAGCATCATCTGAGGGCATTTACTGCTATACCCACCAAAAACAAAACTAACGGGAGGAACTGTGGAAGTGCAAGAGTTCCTAAAGAAACTGACTGAGGCACTTACAAAGAACAGATATACTGGGTTGCTGGAACTGCAGCTGTTGGTGCTGATCAGCTTCTGGCTCTTCAGGCTCCACTTGTGTAGAAACCGATGCTGAAGCAGTAGGGACAGGAGTAGTACCAGTGACAGACTGGGGATGCTTTGACCCTGCATGGGAAGCACTTGATGGCTGCTGCTGCTCCAGCTGCTGCTTCTGACTACCTTCTTCCTGAAGTATGCTCTCCTGCTCTTCTTGCACCGACTGGCGCTGCTCTCGCTTGCGCTTAATCAAAGATACCCTGTCCTTGATAGCCTTCGCCATGGTCTTGTGATCCCCTTCACAGACATAGCCAGACTCCACCTGAAGGAGGATGCATTCACAGAATTCACACTGCCACAGACAGCCCCTGTCCCAGTGCTACAACAAAGCTCTTTCTGGCACTACTCATCTACACACTTGTGAACCTGTTTATTTCTAGACAGTGACAGCAACAGCAGAGGCTGACAGAACTGTCACAGAACTGTCACAGAACAGCACTACTTCCAGAGCTTTGTCAGACCACCAGCACTTACCATTTCCTGTGCCACATCCTCTGGGACATCTCTTTCCAAATCAAATGAAAACTCTATTGCCTCATTATCTTTATATTTGCCCTTGAGTTTTTTGATGTCTTCAATTCGGAGCCAGAGTTTAATGGCAATTTTTTCTCCATCATCTTCCTCTGCAAGTTCTACCCGTACTCCAGTCTCTTCTTGGAAGAAAGCATGATTCAAAAGGTCCTTAATAGCATATCTAGATATTGGGAAAGAATGTAGAAAGCACATTCAGCTATCAGGATTTCATAAAATATTAAGGAATAACTTTGCCAGATGCTCCCCTGATTTATTCTCTAAATTTTATGCTGTTTTGAACCATCTCATGTGCATTCTGTTGGGTGTAATTAGAAGCTTTGTCCTGAAGGTACAAAAGAGATTTACAAACACATCACTAACAATTCTAGTTAACAGCTTAAACTAAATGGCAAGAAATAAGTGATGTGCAACAACAAAATTAACTTCAAATGAGAAAAAAAACACTAAATTGTTTAAAAACAAGAAAAAGAACTGAAACTAAAAATACACAGCAACACCATCAGATGTAAAACTTCAAGAGTTAATAAAATGGGATGAATACACATCCATGAACAAAACCAGCTCTGAACAGAATAGAGGGCAGCTAAAGGGTGGACAAAAGCTGAAACAGTCTGAAATTGACATTCAGTAAGCAACAACCATTATAAGAAGAAAACAAAACAAATCCCAGAAACAAGCCATCAGCACAGTTACAGATTTCCTGTAATGGTGTAAGTTAATCACCTGAAGTAGAAGTTATCTTGCAGAAAATATGCATAAAAATGAACAGCAAGAATTTAAAACTTGGACTCCTCAAAATGATCAATCGTATCAACAGAATTAAAGGGACAAAAAATCCCACAGGATTACAGAACAACCAACCAACCCAAACACCTGGAAACCCAGAAGGACTGTCCTACACTACTCTGCTGATTAGTTCAAAGTTTTAATAAAGGCAACAGAATTTCTGAATCAACTGACATGGATGGTTACTATGGCATTTGCACTTTTCCTGACACTGTTAATCCTCTTAAACAATCACTGAATAGGAATCTACCAAAGATCAGAAGCTGCACAAGTAATATTGGCTTCCCAACTTTCACCAGAACAAAGACCCCAGGAACTAACTGGATTTGGAATCATCAAAAGGACATAAAGGCCTCAGACAGCAGCTGGTACCTTTACCTGCAAAGCAAGTACTTACCTTTCACCTTTGTTTTGCCGAATGCATCCCTCAATAATCTCCTTCACTTCAGGGATTGCTACTTTATCAAAGCTGGCTGGCTTGACACCCTGAAACACACAAGTAACAACTGAGAAACTGCAAGGCCCATTTGATTAAAGGTTTGATTGTGTTGACAAACCACCAATTTTTACTCTCTAGATAACTGATCTAAGTAACTAGTGCAAATTAAGGCAAAGTCTGACCCCAGTACTACTGCTCATTTGTTTCCTAGTGACTTTTGCAAATGTTCCCCACACACCCCTTCCCATTTCCCAGCTACATTTTTGTAACAGAAGGCAGTGGCACTTGGGTGCTCAAGTTATGGTAGGAGAACTTTTTAGTTTCCATGGAAGTTGTGCAGGTTAGAGGGAAGTACACAGACTGGACTGAGAATGGAAGGAAATGGTTCCTGTGTAACACTAATGCCAGAAACCACAGCATTAATTTAACGGTCTTCAAAGCATCCTGTTGCTTCCCAAAATGCTTCCAACCTGCCATTATATGAATTAATTTTTTCACAGGAAAAACCTTAGCCCAGGATGATCTGACTGGATCATTAAATAACTTGTCCAATGTTTAAAAGAATAAAACAAAAAACCTTCCAGCATCTTAGCTCTCCCCCAAAGCCGTACTATACCCAAACCACACTCCTGCATCACTGCTGTTGTGAGTTCAAGGAAATGAGCCTACAATACAGGCTGTACAAAAGCCCTTCCACAATACACAGCAACCCTTTTTCCAATATGCTCTAAACTACAGGGGGAAGGGAAAACAAAACCTAAATAAGATTCATCACCCAAAGCAGTAAAACATGCCATGAGATGTGACCATCTGGGAATTCTGAAAAACATTTCAGGCAGAGAGCCAAGCTTCATCACTTAATTACAGCCAAAAGTGCTATTTTGGGGCCAATTGTCCACAACAAAATCTGGCACCCAATTTCACTTGATTCAGCCTTTAGTTTCAAACTCAGTATTTAAAACAGCAGAATGAGAGAGAATGAAGACATGCTGTTCAAATGTTTGAACAGAGTTGGTGTTTTCAAGCTAAACAATCCTGAAATTATACACCTGATACATCTGACCCTGTGGCACTGCTGAATGACAACTAAACACAAAGTGAAAACCACAGCTCTGAAGTACAGAAATAAATGAAGTAGCAGTACAAGCACTGTGATTCGTGCCCTAAACAGAAACTTCTCCCAATATCCTACAAAATACTGGTTACATAAAGACATGATCCTTCTCCATTCCTCTATTGTGAGCAGGAAACAAGCCTTGAAACAGAAAAGTTTGAGCTGAAACCCCAGTCTTTGTACCTACCGACCCTGTACTCAAAGTTCTTAAAAGAAAAAAAGAAAGCCAACACAAAAACCCCACACTGCAGAAAGGAAACAATTTATTTTATAAAAACCAGTGTGCTCTTATAACAGGAAGGTTATCTATTTCTTTGGTCTAAAATTTGCCCTTGTGAAACTCTAGCAAACTGAAATTCAGAGAACTGCAGACTATACTGACTAGAATAAGCACTGAAACACAGCCTGCCAACGAACTTTAGCTCAATACTTTTAGAAGCTTTGCTGACTATTAAGCCTTAAGAAAATCAGTGCCCCAGGTGATAAAACATCAGACCCAAGTTTGGATGGGTAGGTTTCAGACTGTAACCAGGCCTTATATAAACCTCCAGCTTCCAAGCAGGACACAGAGCTCTTAACTCTAAAGAGATTTTAAAAACTCTGCTCACATAATTGACGCATCAAAGGTGCCACCTTTCATTATGACCACACTTAAAATAGTCCCAGAAGTTCAGGTTTATATACGGAGTATAGATATTTCTATATATAAGTAAATGCTCTCCTGTATAACATATATAAACTATGCAATAATTATTCAACTCCTTATTGCATATATTCCCATCTAAATTTGCCCAAGTTTAACACATATAAGTCTTTTCAATAGCTCAAGCCTCAGACATAGCAGCCTGCACTGACATTCATTTACACTGTGGCAGCAGAAGGATGATGTCAGATCTGTGACAATCTCACCTCAGAAAACTAAAAGCTAACATGAGGAAGACAACTGGTACAGAAAAATATCAGCATAACAAAGCCAGGATTTGATTTTTCTTGTTAATTATTGTACCACATGCTCTGTTCTTGTGCAGAGCCTGCAAAGTTAAAGCTAAGGATAGATTTTAAAATCAGTAATTCAGTCTGCTACCCTGCATTTCTCACTGCTGAAAGAAATTAAACACTTGTCCAAAATCTTCAGGCCCTTCCATGAGGACCATCTTACAATACCCCATTTTATGAATTCCAAACCAATAGTACAGTTAAAAAGTGAAGCTCCTGCCAGCCTCCTTCAGCAGAACTTCCATGTTCCAACTGCTCCTCAGAAAATCTGGAAGAACATCACACTAGGGCCTGGAATTCTGCATTCAGGCAGCTCCCTACTTCTCACTTGGCTCCACAGTCCATGAGAAGGGCTGCCTAAGCCTCCTCTCCAGCTCTGGACAAGCACTCCCCACATAATGAAATTCATCAGCTTTTCAAACCCTTTTGTTCCCTCCTGCAAGCAGCAATGGAAGTGTCAAACTATTTTATACAACAAGACAGGGGCAGTATAAATTATTAAAACTCAATAAATCAGCGAAATCTTTTCTAACCAGAGCTGCCTACACAGCTTAATCTGCCATCACACAGAAACCCAAGGGAGGCACTGCCCTGAAATTCACATAACCTTGATGTGCTCTTAAGACTGCACGAGCTGGGCAGCCAAGCATACCTTGAGCAGTTTCTGAACCCAAAGGCACTCAAGGAAATGTTAAGCCAGACAGTGTGTCCTGGTTTTACCACATTAAAAGTGGTCACATTGCTGTGTGCCACTGCTGGCCTCCTAACTCCTTAGAACAACCACAGGAAAACTCAAATCCTAATCTACTAGTCCTGTTTCCCAGCAGCAGTTCATTAAAAACTAAACAGCCAAAACCCACTAGCATTATTTACAAGTTTGCTAAAGAAACAGCAGGAAGAGCCCTTGCAAAAGAAAAAAAAGAGCAGACAGGTATAACAGGCACAAATGAAAAATCAACATTTTCTCAAGCTACTCTTCTAAAATTGCAGAAGCTGACAGTGCTGCTGAAAGCAACGGTGTCCTTTTCTCCATTTCCCACTCCCACACCAATGTAATTTCCTTTATTTTGCCAGCAAACACATTAATACAGTTGCATAATGAACCAAATCACAGCATGTATCAGACTTGAAACAAATCCAACCATAAAAGGCAGCAGCAGCTTCCTGTGAGCTGAAGTTTCCTACACTGCTGCTTGAGCTCTCAGGCTTACAGAAGGACAGTCAGGACAGAACTGCTTATTTTGAAAGAAGCACCAATTTAAAATAAAACTCACTGAACACTTAGATTTTTGAGAATACCTCTAAAATATGGATGCTTATGTAGGTAGCCACAGATACAAAACTAAAAACTCACAGTTTGCACGTTAAGCATAAGACTTCATATTTCACTTATCTTAGATGTGATAAAGTTTGTGATTATCAGATTTTAACCAGGTGAAAAAACGTGTTCAAAAATTCAACATATACAGTTATTTGATGAACTAAAAGTACGTTATGTATTCTTAAAAACACTAAATTTCCAGGAAACTTTTAAACCCCAAAATATAAGCTATACAGAACTCTTCCACAATTTTCTGCCTAGAAATACATAACATTTTGCATTAATTAGATCACCAGATTACTGAGTCAGTAGTTTAACATCTTGTTCTAATGCAAGAGATACTGAAAATATCATTTCCTTCATTAGAGAAGGTACAATCAATGCTGTATAACTTCTACAACAAATCCAAATGAAGGCAGATGAAGTGTTACATACCCTCAGACATCCTAAATTTAATAAAAAATGCTTAGATTTGGAAAAAAAACAATAGGTGGAAAATAGCAGAATCAATTAATGTTCCAGCCTTGATGGTCAGGATTTTAATTTACATTTTAAAAAACTACAGGGGGAAAAGTCAAGTCAAGTTTAAAAGCTGAAGAACCAAGCCATGCAAATGTAAAGCAGTTCAAAAGAATTGTAGAGAACTCTGATTCACCTCCAAAATACTTTCCTGTGGCTACACGCACTTGACAGAGCTGAAATTCTTACTTACCTCTTTAGCACAATCCTTGTGAGAGCAGCAACAGTGGGAATTAACAATGACAAATATGGGACAGATCTCTCTTTTTGTGAAATCCATCAGGAAAAGAGAGCCACACACACCACAGAGTTAGCAAGGTGCTATTTTCCGATGGGTCTCCACTGGGCTGTGGACTTAACGCACAGCAGAAGGAAAGCAGACATCAAGGTTAGAAGGGAGCATTGTTTTCTCTTTGACGTCTCTTGTTATTTTCCAAGTCCAGTACATGAGGCTGCAGAGATTTGAGCTCAATATCTGCTTTTGTCACTCTAATACTGATTAGAAAGAATCAATATAAGCAAGAGGTAAGCATGCCCCTTTCTGCCTGCCCAGCCAGCTGCAAGAGGAGGAAGAAGTGACAGCAGAGGGATCCTTTACTTCCTGCATGTCCCCACCCACCCACTTGGCTGCTCTGCCTACTCTCCACCCAGCTTTTCTGCAAGAGTTTAAGGCTGTGAGTGTGATCATCATACAGTTCCCTCCTGCTGCTGCAGAAGTTCCTTTTTGACCAGGGCAAGTCATTTGGTCAGTGTGTTGTGCAGGGGAATGAAGGCAGCTGCTGCTTCTCCTCTCCCTTCCATGGAGCTACAAGCAGCACACACAGCTGACTGCCATTCAGCCTAACGAAACACAAGTCAGCACTACAATAGTATAATGCATCTTGCTGCCAGTGGCAACACCATCTAATTTCCTTTCCTTTTTTCCTTAATGTAAGGGCACAGAGATTTGAAGGTGATTTTTAAACTGCTGGATAACGTTAGAAAGCTGCACTGTTGCTTGGTTTACACCACATGCTCACAAACAATCCAGAGTTGTATTTTCTAGTATCTCTTGCTAGACTTCAGACCTCAACCTGAAGTTCAATTTTTTTTTCTTCTCATGCCTAGTTCCAAGCAACCATTGTAAAACCTGTTTATTAATCAAATGAGCTGGCCATAGCTTCAGGGTTTGGGGTTTTTTTATTGTAAGGACATAAGGAGCAATGCTAAGAAAGATCACATATATAATTTTGAACATGAACTTGGCAAACAAACTTCGACAAACTAGTGGTGATGAACTGTTATAAAATGCAATTTAGAATTAGCAAGATCCCTTTTCACCCTAAAATAACATATTCAGTTCCTCAAGTATACCACAATTATACCAGAGGTGTTTTTATAGTATACACCATCAGTGTTGCAAAAGCAACATTCCACACACTTAATTAAGGCTACACTTTTCTGGGGTACACAGCATGACCTGCAAAGAACATTCAACATTTCAGCTGTCCCAGTAGAACCGTAACACTTGCTTGGCTCTTTTCAAAGATGCCGCAATTCTGAGAGCCTGGAAAGAATTCTACAGTAACTGAGTGATCTTCTCAAACAAAATGTTCTAACATTGCAGTCTAGAAGCTAATAGCACCAGCAGCAAAGTCAAATCACACAAACAAAGTAATTAAAATGTCCATATTTCCTTTCTGCTAAGCTGTTACCATTCTAGTTTGAGCCAGTCCCAGGCTGCCACAAACCATTAATTCAGGAATTTACAGAGAGTATGATTGCAGTGGAAAAAAAAAGATCCAACCTCTTTCCCCCAGTCCCAAAGAAGCCCTCAGGCTATGGTATATATAGCATTTAAATTGGTTTACCCCGTGATCTCCTAAATTTCACTACCTGCAATAAGTTCCTTACCCAACCCTCAAAACCTGCATGCTTAACCATTTCACCACCTCTAATCATTCACCTTAATCCTGCTGCCTGTTCTAGGAACAATCTTTCAGATTTAGTTCTTTCCTTATTTCACTCAGAATATACCTGGAACTGTTTGATAATTCTCACCCCAGTTGAACTGAATACATAGTATGAAAAGAAAGACTTCAGCTTAACATTTATTCAGTTCAAGAGACACATGGTTTGCCTACAGAGGATTGATTTTCTTGTTCTGAATCAAAAGCAAACTAGAGTAGTTTTTATAAAGAAATAGAAATGCAACGTATTAAACAGAAGTAAAAATTTAGTTTCACTGATGTCAGTATTTTCATAGCAATTAATTCTGGACAATTGATAATTCTGCCAAGAATTAAATTGGTAAATCCTGCAGAATAAACTCTGTACCAGATCAGTATCCTAGCAGAATAAACAGCATTACTGCAATGCAAGCAGTGGGAGCAGATGAAAGCTTTAGTGAGCCAGAGCCAGCTCATGAAGCACTGTTCAGGGCAGGACAGGCCTTGCTGTCTTCCCTTCTGATCAGAAACAACAACTGTGTATTTTGAACCCAACACCTCTTGAACTTGATGGATCTACCATCATCCACATCAAAATTTCCACTCTCATCTATTTGAGAGCTCTATGCCACTGAAACACCTTAAGCAACTGGCCTTCACCCTCTGCAGTGCAGGTGTGTAGGTTATTTAAGTCTCATCATGATCTTTATTTTTTTCCACACCAACAGGTAAGCATGTGAGCCCTGAGTTCAGAATCACACTGTGAAGACAATGGCGATGCTGTAGAATTTATACAGGCCTGCTCGCTGCAATGTAGATACTCCTCCTCTTCAATTTACCACCTAACCTCAAAAACATTTTGAGGCATTAACAAAAAAATTAAGAGGTCAATCACAACAACAAATTGACAGATGCACAGAACTCAAGTTGTTATACATGCAAGATATATCTTGATTGACACACTCAATCTAATTGCTTATTCCTGAAGCTAAATTTGTATGAGAGAAGTTTTGGTGAAAAGAATAAAACAGATTCCTCATTCCATGAGCAATCTTTGCTCACTATCACCTTCACAAACATATCCTACAGGTGATCTGCAAGCCTAAGAACTGGAAAATACTGACACTGCCTACTCAACCAACTTCTCTGTCAGTGTCTCAATACTGTACTTTTATCTACTAAAGCCAGAGACTTCACAGCATTCAAAGCCTTACAAGACTGCTCTAGTAGGCTACAGTTCTGTTAACTTCACTCTCACATGCTTAAGTTTGAACAGGAAGTAGTCATACCTCTTCTTAGAAATTCCTGGCTGCAAGCCCTTCCAGCACTCACAAGACAAAGGCAGTAACTGAAGTCAAAACCCACTGTATTTGTGTTGATAATAAAATGTTAAGCACTACTGCAGAATATATACTACTCAAAATTTATACTCCTATTGCAGAAGATATACCACAGCTCAGAGCTACCCCCCTGACAAGTGATCCAGCCCAGCAAAAAAACTATTTTAAATTTTTACTCAAGACATGGAAATCCACTGCTCTTCAGAACCACCAGGTAAATGAAGTATCTGCTTATTTTAGGAGTCCAAAGAGTCTGAAGCTAAGAATATTGTTTCAGTTTTTTAAAAAGTTATTAATCACAACAGCTACTGTAATTGCAGCAATTCTAATGTATAGAATAAATCAATCAAGCTCCAGAACAGGAAATGTTGTAACCAGGACAGAGTTTCTCAGTGCACATCTGGCTAACAATTAGTGTATTGGTGCATGGAACAGTGAAAAGGGCCTTGTTTAGAAACAAACAGTATGAGACAGAGCTTCTTCTGAAACAAAGTCTGACTGGACAAGTAGATCAGGTATTAACTCTTTTACTCTTGCACAAAAGCATAAAGAGAGTATGCAAAAGCATAAAGATCAGTTGCATCTGTCACACACAGTTCTTTAACCTCACCCTTAGAAGCAGAGATGATGCCTCTAATGTGAACACCTCAAGCTAGCTCAGTGGCCCTTTGCTTTACTGCAACTTCAGCTTGGAAATGGCTTTCAAAAAAAAAAACAAAACCAGACATGCCTAGACACACATTTCAGTTATATAAATTTAGAAATGCCACAGTGACACAATACTAGAAGTGTCTGTCTTCTATTTTCAGTATGGAAAACATGTTTTTGAAAAAAAAAATTGTATTAGTTGCACCCTCTGCTTTAATCTGCTCCCACTCTGGTAGAAAATCATTGTTCTGCACTCATTTTTAAGGTAATGTACAGTAATTCAAAAGCCACACATTAGTTCCACTGCCCTTCAAACTGAATTTAAATAATGATGTAACACGGGCCACAAAACCCATCTGGTACCAGAACTGAAAGGATTATCTACTTAAAAGGCCTAAGGTAATGTTGCAAACACCAAAAATAGTGCACAATTCCAACAATGCACCAAAAGCCACCATGCTTTTTATTTTCAGACTTATTCTAATAGAAGTGAAGACTTTCCTGGAGTTATCCCATTTCTATCCCTTGCAACTATAGCAGCACAGCTGGCAAGACAAGAAATAGCAGCCTATGCATTCTTAGTGTCAGTATTTTTAACCAGTGGCACTCTATGACAAAGAACATTGAACCATCAGTCTCCCCACAGGAATGTCTCAGTGATTCACCAATCACAGAATTGTAATGGCTCTCATCACACTGCAGAGTCAGGCATTTTAAAAACACTTATCACCTCCCTGCTCCTAAGAGCCACCTTCCCATCTCTTGTTAAATTAACCTCAGTTAATGTAAGAACTAAATGGATGTCAGTACAGGATAGAATATGAAATACTAGGATCAGAGTTTTAAGAGATCTCATCCTTTTATACATTTAAAACTTTACAGATTTTTAAAGATACATTGTTTCACTTACATTCTCTGAACTTACTTTTCTAAAAATACATCTAGAAACTCTACATTACTACTACTTTTCAGAAATTTAATTACACCTAATTTTATGCAACTCAACCAATGCTCACAATCCTCCAATCCTTTCAATTCCTGATGATCTTAAAATCATATCCTGTTCAAAACTGCTAAAAGACACAATCCAGGCCCATCAGTGAGCAAGGTAAGAAAGAAATAGCTCCTTTTACTTCAAACCAAGTTTGTTTCACATCAATATTGACAAAAAAAAAAATTAGCTGTGATCTTAAAGCTTTTGATGCTGAGCAGTGAGCTACTTTTAGGAAATAATTCAGGTGATTAAGTCTTTTCCCTTCCAAACTCAGGAATCACCTGACTTAGCAGTGCAAACAACAGAATCTCAGACTGGGTCAGGCTGGAAGGGACCACAGTGGTCATCTGCTCCCAGCTCCCTGCTCGAGCAGAGCACGTGGCACAGGACTGACTCCAGAGGGTTCTGGAATATCCCCAGTGAGGGAGACTCCACACCCTCTCTGGACAATGTGTTCCAGTGCACAATCACTGCACAGGAAAGGAGTTCTTCCCCACGTTCAGCTCATCATTTTCTTCCCATGGCCTCTTGTTCTATTGCCTGGCACCACCAAAACCCTGGCTCCATCCTCTGACACCCTCCCTTCAGATCCTCAGACACTGATAAGGTCCTCTCAGTCTTCTCAAGGCTGAACAGGTCCAGCTCCCTGAGCCTGTCCAGAGGAGAAGGATATTCCAGTACCTTCATCAGCTCTGTTGCCTGACTGACAGGCTCAAGCTGATCACTGCCTTTCCTTACTTGGATCATTGTAACTTGTTAAAGAGGACTTCTAAAGTAACATGCAAGACTGTTAAGGCATTAATGCTTCAAATCCTTGAATTCCCACCTTCCACTTTTAAGGCTTTATGTTTGTGAATTGATGAGTCAGTGACTGAACCCTCACACAGGAAGATTCTGCACTCTTAAAGCTGTTACAGCAAAATGCTTATGACTGAGGTGAACAGCTACAAGAGGCAAGTGCTAGAAGTTTAAGCATTCTTTAGTTCAGTCAGTGTGAGGCAAAGGAACTGCCCATTATGTGCAATTTTTTTTTTTTTACATTTCACACTTTACTGCCAAGAGCTTCTTCTTTGAAGGAATACAAGAGTTTACCCTTTCTTCCAATTAATGTTTCCTGTGCTTGGCTGAAGGTTTGTAGCCTTTCAATACCTGCTTTCACAAAAGATCACCTTCTCTGTTGGAGGGTTTCCTCCCCTACTTTTCCACTGACTTTTTTTCCAATGCTTTTTTCACTAGAAAGGCTGATAGAAAAGATCTCCATATCTATTTAAACCAGGTCAAGAAACCAAGTCATACAAGGTAAAAAAAACAGTCTTATTCATGCCTAAAAATGCTAGATATTGCTTCGAAGAAGTAGAAGAATAAATTAATCATCACTCACTAAGTGCTGCAAGTAAAATTAATCATATGTCTAAAGGTTCAGTATTTTTTATTGCTACTTAGGATCCCTCAGGAAAAAGAAGAAAATAAGAGCTGGAATACTTTGTCCACTGCACCTCTAGTGAAAATGAAGCAGTTGACTGGTCTAGACAGTCATGACACCTAACTTTTAAGACACTAAAGAAAAGATTCATTTTATCTCAACTGACCAAACTACAGCACTTTGTAACTGCCTTGTTTCCAGCAAACAGAATGACCTTCACCCTAACCAGTGAATTCCAGTTCCCACCAGTTAGGGAGATTAAGGAATTTTAAACCAGTTAGACACTGCCTGCTCAGGTTACTCATTATGTGCCTTGTTCCCTTAGGCCCTTTTTTAAGCTCTGGAGAACAGAGAAGAAAAATGTTATGCCTGCTGTGGAACATTTTAGTACTGAACAACCTATTTTTTTTAAAACTCAAAAAATGCAAAATGCTTTCCCCCCCACCCCCCTTCTCATCTTAAGGCCAGCTCAGACAACAGACATTTGTTTAGAGAGAACAGACTGGACTTCTGGTGAAAGAAAGGACAAATACAAAACCTCACTTTGTCAAAGTAAGCATGGAGAAAATCAAGTACAAAGCACAAGTCCATCAGGAAAATTTAAAAGGTAAGTTTATATGATGGGAGGGGGGAGAAAGAACAAGGGGGTCTTCTGCTCATACTCAGAGGTGATTCGTAGATTTGCAACTGAGAATGGTTTTATTAACTTTTTTGCAATGAACATATTTGGATTTTTTATGTTAGTGGTAGATATGCAAGGAGGAGAAAAATCTGCATAATAAACATACTGTCTTTTTACTAGTCCTGGGACTAGTTAATCACCTAGCAAATTTAAGCTTTGGGACATCCAAGTATTAGAGATCTAGATTTTGAGGCAACAGCTTGGGTTTCCATGGTCTCACCAGAGGCTGAGGCAAAGAGCTGAAGTTACTGCAGTTAGTTATGCCTTCACTGCACTGATGCCCAAACAGACTAAATTAAGAAATCATACTTAAGATGGCTGTTCTATAAATATCTCTTTTTCCATTTAAATGCATGTGTAGTCCATTTTAAGTATCTCCTGTGACAAAGTGTTTAATTGCAATATGCACGAACAAGTCAAAGAAAATATACCAGTTTCCTGAGAAGAACAGTCAGGGAAACCCTCCTGAATTTTATCAAGCTCTTACACTCTTTCTTTTGTTTTTTATGCAAGCAAGTATGTAAAAGAATTATCTATATTGATTTCATTTTGCATTGTAACTCTCTGCATTACTTGGATACAGAGCAGAATTGGGAGGAAAAAAAAAAGCAACAAAAAAGCAACAAAAAAGCAAAACCACAAAAAAAAAGGGATCCATTCCCTAACCTAGTAGCATTCCACACAGACAGCTGTGCTTGCACGAGAGGGCAGAGGAGAAAAAATGAACCAAAAGAGAGGAAATCAGTACTTTAACTATACTACAGCTTGTTATCACGTCATTGCAGGTTTAGATTATTTCTTTTCTGAGGCCAAGCAGGCATCAGTAAGTGCTCACTGGATGCATACAGTCCCAGCTAAGGAGACATACTGCTTAAACCTCAGAGATTTCCCCATCCCACAGGAAGGTAAAAATCCAAAGAGCTGCAATTCTTTAAGCACTGACTACTAATTTATTTGGAACCATTTCCAAATAACAGCAGAGGATGGCTTCAATAAAGAAAACAAGGTTTTGAGACAAAATTGCAACACTATGATTTAATGAAAACAAAGACCAAAGCTAGATTCCTTTATGCTTGAGTGACAAGCCATGCAGATGTCTTTCCTTTCTGAAGAAACTGCTAGTGAAAGGGTCTGGACTGAATATGCTAAAGGGTGCAAGTACAAACAGAGGTCAATATTCTGTGTTAAACTGCTGATTTGCTTATCAGAATGGTGAAACAACGTTTGGCATAACAACTTGAGCCCTACAAATTCTGCACAGTTCTGGTTTTTAAACCAGGTACATCCCAGGTTACTCTGTTAAAAGGATTCTTCTAGATAAAGTCATCCAGAATAACCATTTGATTGCACTTGTGTTTCTTGGGCCATAGAAAATTCAAGAACCTCATCCTAGGATTGTTTTAAAGAATTACAGGAACTTCCCAGGGAGAGAATGTAGACAGTATAAATGAGCATCTTGGGAACAGCAGGCTTATGCAGCAATGCTATTGTCCAAGATGTGAAGCAACAATTTCTGCCTGGGCCAAAAAATGTCTCATCTGTGAGAGGAACTTCAGCCTTTAGAGCCAAATTCTAGATCTGTGCTTGCCAAGGTGTATTATTTAACAAAAAACTGCTTCCAGCCATGAGGAAAGACAGGACTGAGTACTCTGAGCACTACTGCAAAGCTGCAGCATCTGGGCATCAGCTAGAGCCATCCTTATCACAAAAAGTGTCAGACCAAAACTCAATGCAACTGAAGGCCCCCTAAAAAAGAGACCAACTCACAGCCAAAATGAGAGAAAAGAACATAAGCTGGTATTACCAAGAGGTTCTGAGAGGACACCCTGGGCATTAAGAGACCTTTTACAGGATTCTCTCCTAAGCAATAGCAAGGATTTAAGATAATGGAGCAACTTTGCTTTTTACTAAGCCTAATAGTTCCTGCAAAGAGGGTGAGGGAAATATATTAATTTAAATACATATGGCCTGCAGTGAGTGGCTGCACATTTTGATCTTAGTGACTTTGGGGTTTCAGTGGTTTTTAAGCCCCAACATGGTATGACCTTTCACAACTTTCACAGCAGACCATTCCTATTGTTCTTCATTCTGCTCTCTGTATGCACCTAGATAAAATAATGCTTTCAATTTAAGGCACAACAGGACTGTAGCTGCTACCTCAAAACACCCCTAAACATGTCCAAGGAGGTAGCAATGAAGGGATTGAAATGGAGATGCCAAACATCTTCCACAAAACACACCCACCTTCCAACAAGCATTAGAAGAGATGTGCTGGTAAGTACTGCTCAAGCCACTTTTGCAGGAGGGGGTTTTCTGCCTCCACTTTGTCATTGACAGTTCACACGCTGTCCTTTCAAGTACTGAGTTTGGCAAATGGCTCACCCTTCACCCACAACTGCACACATGGTCTAAACTTCTAAAATCACTAATATCTTCTAAACCTAAAACTACCTAGCTCTTTTTCACATTGGTCCACAGAGCTTTCATGGAGTGGTAAAAAGAGTATCAGGAGTATTTAATTTCACTTTCATAACATAGATCTCTTTCCACATTATAGAACACCAAACCCTCCATTATCAGCTAAGACAGGATTTTGCTTTATTTCCAGATAATGTTGTCTTGCCTCCATTGAAAGCTTTCCTTAAAAATTCACATTTTGTTTCTGGTTGGTTTTGTTTTGAACAAACTGCTTTGCAACTACACTGAAATGAGCAACCTCAAAAATACCAAAGCACACAGACTTTCGAAGCAGATGAATGTACATTTCACTTTCTTTACCTTCCTGTCCTTTGCTACCTCTGAAATAAAACAAGATTTGCTAAATTTCATATCAAAGTGTATCTTAAGAGCTCTTAAGCAGTAAATTAAATAGTTGGGGAGGGGGGAAAAATCAACAAATAAACCTGATTTGTGAACCATCAGCAGAGGAGAAGAGAAGGTGGTGTTGGACAAACCAAAAAATTGCCAGTGTTTCTCACCCACTTAGAATTTCCACTGTCAGCCAATAACAATGGGGAGAAAGGAGCACCACACACAATTAACAAGTGGTAAGTGGAACCCTGGTAAGTCTCTAGGTAACTTTTGCTGCTGCAAGTCCCTACAAAGCTTTCCAGTTATGTACTTCAAAGGCCAGGGGAAAGCCAGGTCTGTAAGACCTGGGGATTTACAAGCCTGAGGTTGTCTCAACAGCTGATTCTCACCAACATCCCAGTTCCTAGCAGGGTCCTTAAGGAACATTAGCTACAGTAAGACAGTTACATTTACATTGTCCATCCAAATTTTGCTGCTTTGGCTCTGTCCAAGACACATCTGTAAGCACAGTGAAAGGTACCACTGAGACTGTTCTAGTAAGATATGTAGCTTTCTTTCATTCATCCCAGCTGCTTCCAGGACAGATTGGGCTGTACACAGAGTAAGGACTAGACTTTAGCCTAGTTCTTAAACTCTACTTAGAAAATTACAGGTAAGTTTGCCAACACACACAAAAAAAAAAAAAAAAAAAACCCACAAAAAAAACCAAAAACCCACAAAAAAAACCCCAAAAAAAAAACAACCAAAAAAAACCAACAAACCAACTCTGTATGTATATAAATGCATATAAAAAGTTATTCTAG
>JAYDZK010000056.1:65740389-65782927 GCA_034509185.1 Euphonia xanthogaster | reverse complement strand
CCCAAAAAAAAAACAACCAAAAAAAACCAACAAACCAACTCTGTATGTATATAAATGCATATAAAAAGTTATTCTAGCATCCGTGCAAAACACTGAAGTCACCACTTTTGTGACCACTTTTTTTTCCCTTTCTTCTGTGCCACTCCAATATTTCCCTGAAAAAAAGGGATAGTCTTATTTCACCAAGCCTCTCTTCAGAATTCATTGTTTCTGACATGATGACTCTTCTCCAACTCTAAGTGAGGAATTATATCTGCCTTTTGCAGTGGCATCAGAAATACGGGAGTGTTTTATTTTTCCAAAGCTAGGCACATTGTTTATTAAATCTGCAACTTCTCTGAGATAACATGCTCAAAAAAAAATCAACAGGAACTCATTTATTTATGGACAAAGAGGTAAGTCTGGGGTTTTTTTTTTTTCTCCTTTGCACACATGTACAGCTGTTCTGAGAAATCCAATGCAAGTTTTCACTTCCCCAAGCAGCCACCTCACTATTCTTTCTGAATGCTTAGGTCACAAGGTTGAACATATTTGTTTTACTGTACTGGTACAGTCTTCACAACAGATATCACAGATGAAATCTAGCCACACCATACTGCACATTTCTAGCAGTGCAGTCCTGCTTCCTGCACTCAGGCCTGCATGTTCCCCTCAGTCTGGTCAGATGGGCCAGCTCTAATCTCTTGATTGCCTTCTCAGCCATATTTGTTTTCTCCCACAATGCCTCCACCTCCACTACTACACTTGCCCAGTACTTACCAGGGTGGAATAGCTTCCTGCAGTTTATCAAGTGTTTCCACTTCATCATTTTAAGAAGTGCCCCCAAAACACAGGAGAGCTAAGGGCCACTCAGAATTCAATGAACTATTAAAATCACTCTAGGCAACTGGCAGGCAGCTAAGCCAGTGCTTAAATCTGTTATCCAGCTTTATTGCAGAGAACAAGGTTACCAGCTCCTCTTCAAGACAGAACTACTTCCACCATCCCCCAAGTGGCTTAGAAAATAATCTGTTATTATTCTAGTGCATTTATTTTTTCTAGTTTGGTTTGGGAGGTTGGTTTCTTCTTTTTTTTTCTTATATACTGACAGAAAGGTCTGAAGTCGAGGCAGAACTGACCAACACTGCCTTCCCTAACAAACCTCTGACATGTACCACTGGGACTTTCTCTCCATCTACTGTATGCAAAGGCTCAGACTGGGCAGGGCCCACTGTGTTAGGAGAGCTTCAGGTGTTAACTAACCAGCTGGCTTTTGCTAAATGCTGCTCCAAATTTTTGAAAGATCCCCCACCCAATGCTTTCAAGGTGTTTTTTAACAGTCCATTGTACCTCTCCACTCTGCCTGCAGCTGTTGCATGGCAGGGGATATGGTACAACCACTCATTGCCATGTTCCCTAGCTCAGGTGTTGATAAGGCTGTCCCTGAAATGAGTCCCATTGTCTGACTCAGTCCTCTCAGGGGTACCATGCCTCCAAAGGACCTGCATTTCAAGGCCCAGGATGGTGTTACCCTGGTAGAAACAGAATTTTATTTCCATTCACATATTTTACGAGCTTCTGACAGATGTTCAGTGAGTTCAACCACCCTGTAACTTCACACTCATCCCAAAATAATCTCTTTTCAGGTTTTTTTTTCCCCACACTCTTGCACAGCACTGGTGCTACCCAGCTGCAGTCCTTTGCTGCTAACAGCAGTAGCTTTAGGCTCAGCAGTGAGGAGGGACTTACACTGGTCACTCGACGGTAGATCTGCGCAGCATTTTGGCACTCGGAATAAGGATATTCAGACGTGGCCATCTCTAGCATACACATCCCAAAAGCATAAACATCAACGGACTCATCATATTTCTCCTCATACATCTCGGGGGCCATGAACTCTGGGGTACCTTAAATTAAAAGAACGATTCAGACTCTAAATGTCTCAAAGCGAGCAGAGGCTGCTGGCGTTACTCACCGCAGGGGCAAGCGGCAGGGCAAACCTGTGAGACAAGAGAAAGTGGAGGCAAAAAAGAAGAGGGAGGAAACCCTTAGTGACTCTGTTGCACCAATGTACTTTGTGAGTCTTCCATTGCAAGGCCTTTATGGAATAACAATGGCACGTGAGAACTGATGCGATTCCCTGTTTAGGTATGTTAGTTGATACAAATATCAGAACAGACTGGATTAGCCTGAAATTGAACAGGAGGGGAGGGAATAAGAAGAGGGAAAAACTGTAGACTAGCCATAGGCTGCAAACCAAATACTAAGGAGAGTTAAGGCACTTACCTTTTCTCCCTATAAGAAAAGAGGCACATTAAACCTTGTTTCATAAATTACCTGACTGCCCTCTGCTGCAAAAGAAGTAGTACTGGTAAGAGCCCATAGCTAGTCTCTGACCTGGTGCTCTCCATCTACTTGCTGAAGTAGAATGGTTCAGGTAAGGCCTTGCAATGAAAAGCTCTGTTGTTACAAATAAAAATCTCCGTGAAAAGAGGATAAGAGGTAATTTTCTGCAAAGGCCACTCACCAGAGCCCTTTTCTTCATATACTTACCTTCCCACCTGCAGTATATTTATAGGCCTACTGCAGATACAGGCATTAGTGAGGGACATCCTACAGTCAAAAATACTCAGAAATACAGAGAGATTGAGTTACAGGCATAGAGCGTGAGATTCAACAAGTCCCATTTAAATAGTGTGCAGAAAATTATTGCCCAGTGAAGCATCACAGATCCCCTCTGCAAACAAAGGGACTGCAACGTATGACCAGATTTACTTTAAGCCAGAGATGCAAGTTTGCTTTTTGTAAATTTAAACACAGAATTATTTCCTGCAGACACCAGATTCCAGACAATTTACAGATCATTCTACAGCCCATTGCTTGTTTTCACCAGGCTAAACCAAAAAGAATGTAATTGCAGTCATTTATCCAAAGGCTAATCATTAACAGATAACTATGTAACAGATGGTAATTTTGCAGTGACAAATTTGAAGATATGACAAATATGCTTAAGAAATTATGGTTTTTAACACCATTCTTTTCTACTCCATTAATATTTTGAGCTGGTTAAAAAGCAGGAAATATTTCAGTGACAGCTTGCAAGAAAACTTACAGGTATATGCCATTGATCCCAGCTAGGAATCTGGCACAGGACTGTTGAGTAATCCTGAATTTTAGCAAGCTCTAAATACTGAGAGTGAAAGAAACTTCATTCCCTGCAGTCTACTGACCCAACTATAAAAACAAAGCTGATAAAACCAATTCTTTTAAGAATCCACAAGAAAGATTATGCTAGTTCCACCAATTTCTGAAAAAGGTTATGAATGGATACACAGGGACAGAGCCAGAATAAAGCACTACTTCCCAATGCACCCTCCTAACTCACACAAATCCACATTCTACAGACTCCCTGAGTAAGGTGTTATACCACAGTCTGTGTTATTTAAATGTAATATTGACTTTCTTTGGTATTCCTCAGTTTCTGATTACTCACAAGCTGCAAGAGATTCAACATTAACCCCTGGTGACAATGAAAAAAAAATTTGGCCGTATGAACTAATACTACACTAAACATCAAAATGTTTTTTGGTCACCAAAATGCATTTATACATTTCTTGAAGCAGCACCACATCAAAAGGTAAGATTTTTATGTAGTGAAGAGTGGTTTTATCAACAATGTTGCACTAGATTGTTGGGCAGGACAAGAACTCTATATTCTGAAATAGCTAATGTTAATGTATAAATAACAAAAGCACAACCAAAATTGCAACATGTCTTTGCATTAGAAATACAGAATGACCTCAGCAAGCAAGAGACAAAGCCAACATATTTTCAGGCTTTGACCATGTACTTTTGTAAGCATGTTTTTTAGGAAAGCTCTTAAAACACTCAAGTCTCCAAAGAGGTAGACTGGCTCAGCAGCCTCTAAAACAGGAGAGGCTTACCTATCACACTTTTGGCAAAAGAAGCTCGTTTCAGGGTTGCCAGACCGAGGTCTCCAATCTTGACTGAGCCAGTGGGGCCAGTAATGAAGATGTTGTCACATTTTAAGTCTCTATGAATGATGGGAGGAGTACGTGTGTGCAGAAATTGTAAGCCTTTCAGTATCTGACGGCACCAGCTTCGTAGCACTTTAATTTTCATCACTTTAAATCTTTTCAAATACCTAATGAAAAAAGTAACAACAGGTTAGATTCTGCTAACAAACACTAGATTTTACTATACCATTTGCTGTTTGGAAGCAAAGAACCAGTAATTAAAGACATGCATCAACTTAAACTTCTATTTTAAAATCTACCTGAGCATTTCATTACTTCAGAGGAGCTAAAGATGATTCCCCTCTACAAAAACTATCCCCTTTCTTCTAGCCAACAGACTATAATGATATATATGTGAAAGCTTGGTGTACCTAGCTGATAACACCTCTGCATACAAAATCATTCTACAGTAATTAAGACAGCTGGATTGCTAAATTTCAAGGTACTGCTTCAATGACAAAATTCAAGGCTCATTAATTACAGTTCTTTACCTATTTAACTTCTCAAACACTTACAACCTCTACCTTGATTAATTATAACTGGGTGGGAAGGTGGGTCACTAGATCCAAAATGTTAATAACCAACTAAATACAGAGCTGTGGAAAACTGCAAGAGCTCTGAAATCATCAGCCCCTCGTTTACAAGAGTAATCAAGCACTCTGTTCAAGGTTTCCACATTACATTTTAAATCTGCTTCAAATTTACCTGTGGAGTTAGCAAGATAATTAGAAATTCTTAGAGATCCCCTCCCTGGTGCATGACAGGGTTTGATCACCTGAAACCAACTGGTACTATGGACAGATGGAGACAGGGCAGAGAAATCTTTAAAAAGGTTCTGTCAATTATTTGAGGTGGAAGAGTTTATACATAAGTTTGTATCCTTTTACAGGTCAAATGCAATCCAACCTTAACTGTTCTATCTTTGCTGCTCCTTGAAACCCCATGTAGGAAGAATCAAATTTCATACCAAAAATATTTTTCAATGAGCGTAACGTAAGACTAAGATCTTATTCTGTTACTTAACTTCAGCAGATTAGAGATTCCACGAGGTGAAGAACTCTGACAGTTTTCAAGTGCTTTCCAGCAGGGTTTTCTCTCAACCTCTATTTGGGTAACATAAGTTGAAGAGCTGTTTTGTGCCTTCTGAAAAAGTACAGGCCAGACTACATGTAGAGAAAGGACCTAGCATGCTCTGTAGAGCAAGGACTTTATTCTTGTTTGGGCAATGTTACTAAGTCAGAGTCTCAGGTAAAGATGAGTTTCACATTACAGAAAGACTGCTAGTAAATTCTGCAACCTTAAAACTAAAAGCAAGCTGTGTTCAATTCCTCTGTGGTAGTGGTCAGTCTCTTCTGCAGATTCACTTAACTAGGAGATAACAGTCCCAATGAAATCACTTCAATCAACTCCAACACAAATGCACTGTATTCATCCCTTTTACTTTAATTTCTCCAGTTCAAAACAAGATCTGCAAAATCAAGTTGCTACCAATGATCCTGCTGTGAAAATAAGTCTGTAAAAGCAATTGAGTCAGTTCCAGAGGAAATCAGGTGTCAGAATGTAAAGGAAGGCAAGGAAAAAGCCAAGCCAAGGAAGGAGACAAACTGAAGGAGGTTCTGAATCGCACCAGCTACCACTTGAATTCCTGCTATTGACACAACCCTCATTCATCTCTCTTGAGCCTGTTCCAAAGATCACATGGTAGGGGCACTTCAGTTCAGCATCTGGAATCCCTAATTACATTCTTGGTTACAAATATGCTAGCCCACTGCCAGCTTTTCACTGTTAAAGGACCTGGATCCAACCATCAACCAACATTGTGCAGTGTGGCTGTGACTGTTCCATAACACTAACCTGAATTAAATCACATGTCACTTAATGCAGAAAACTATTTAAAAATGGAAGCACATACAAATACACAAAAATAGACAAGCCTACTAGCCAGTATGTTTTCACTTTTCCCACTATCATAGAAGAACTTGAGCTTGAAGAGACCTCAGGAGGTTTCCAGTCTAAGTTTCTGTAATTACAATTACACAGAGCTCAAGGAGCTATAGGAATCCTTACTAAAATAAAACATGAGAAAATTTCTTTCAAGATACGATCACACTTGTATTCCATTCACTTTTTTACATGGAGTGACAACAATGTCTATGTCCCAAGTACCAAAAGAAGAAAGGCATCACTTTTATCAAATGCAGGTAAGGTCAACATATTGAAAAAAGATATGGAAGTAATAGTCAAATATATGCAAACACAAGTGTACAGTGTAAATCTAGGAAAATGCCACAAGCACATGAAGCACTTAATTAAGGCACAACTGAAATCTGCCATACAGTTCACCTCTGAAGTCTCAAGTAAAATGGACTAGAATAAACTAAATCCCAGTTGTAACACCAGCTATACAAGAGTAGAGAAAAACCCTAGCCAGAACTCTAAAGTTTAAAGGACTTTCAATTAAAGAGCCTATTACTTTTCTCTGGATTAAATAAAAAGACTTTCTTATTTCAAGATACCAAATAATCCCACAGAGAGAAAATCTAGGGTATTTCTTCCTACCAACATCCTACTTTATAATTTTCTATTATTACTTCATCATCTTGCTTATGATACCATGTAAGCCAATCCAAATATTAAAATCTGTGAGAAGGACAAAGGAGTTTAAAAAGGGAGAAAAAAAATAAATGTAGCACTACACATTTAGCAGAAAATTAGGTAAACTTTATTTAAAGGCATCAGTACAGAGTGCAAAACCATTAACTTATTACTTGTCTGAAAACAGCACATTAAGCAGGAGATCTATTATTCTACCTGAAATATCTTAAACCACCTGAGAAATGTCTCCACTGAACATACACCTAAAGAACGTTGTTGCATCCTTAGCCATCCAGTACTATTTCAAGAGAAAAACACTTGCCTGTAACTGCAGCCCAGACTCCCAGAGAGCCATTTTTCTTCTTAAGAATGTCCATTTGTAGCTATCAATAAGCACAGTAAAAAACACAAGACACTCACAGGCTATTTCAGCCAAAGGCAAACTGTTTCCAGCTCCTGCAGCCTGCTTACACATGTAGGGTGTGAATGCCTCTCCAAGAGTGAAATGGGCACTGAACAAAGTGAGGGATGCAGAGCCCCTTTATTGCAGAGCTGGCAGCTTTACTCCCAGCAGAGGGACGGTGGCTGGCACTCAGGACACACTCCCAGAGAGGAGCAGAGCCCCTTTACTGCACAGCTGGCTGGCAGCTTTACTCCCAGCAGAGGGATGGTGGCTGGCACTCAGGACACACTCCCAGAGAGGAGCAGAGCCCCTTTATTGCACAGCTGGCAGCTTTACTCCCAGCAGAGGGATGCTGGCTGGAGCTCGGGACACGCTCCCAGTCGGGGCACAGAGCGGAACCCCCGTGAGCCCCATGCACCACTAGAGGCCCTCGCAGCAGCTGCAGCTCCAGCGCCCTCCTAACTTGGCCTTCAGCACACCACGAGGTGCACTCGGCTGCCTCACAGGTCCAAGCTGTAAGATTTTTATCTGAAGCTTCAGCAAGTTTCAGATAAACCAACAGGTGGTGAATTTTTTTCTTTTTACATGTTATTTGTATTGTGGTAGCACCCAAAACCTCCCAAAAGAGGTGACTTAATTTGAGCTTTGAACTTTACGAACTAGCTCATCCATAATGGAAAGCAACTGGAGAAAAAAAAACAAAGAAATTCAGAGAAGCAAAATCTAAGTATTGCCTTCCTGAGCTCTTAAAATCCAGAAGTCTTGTGCACATGCTTACCGGGACATCACAAGTAAGAACTGACAAGCTTGCTAACTTAAAACATGTTCTACCATGCCCTGCAATGCTAGTAATGCTCCTCTTAAACAAGACTGTTCCTACAGTAGGTTATCACTCAGCAGAAGGGCTCTGTTCTCATCTACTCTAAATTTCACCTACTTCTAACACTCTGTTGTGCTAATGAAACTGAAACGCTGTGACTTGTCTGAATTTACTTACGTTTTTAATGTTCCAGACGTCATGAGCTCCGTCACAAGAACAATACACTTTTTTCCTTTGACTGTAGACTCCCAGGAATCATAGAACCTGACAATATTGGGATGCTGAAGCCCTTTCAGCATCCCAGCTTCCTCTTTAAATCTTTGTCGCTCTGACTTGGACAGCTTCCGATCCTAATGAAAAAGAAAAGGTGCATCAGAAAGTTTTGCTTTATTTTCTTATTGAGAGGCAGCAACTTGAAAACAGGTACACACAAGAATCACGTGTCTTAAATACCATTTGGTTTGCAATTACCTTCAAATATTCTGTTTTCAACACATTCTATTACAGTCTTTTTATAATATGTTGCTCTTGATAATTCTGTTGCTCTCAGGGTTAAGAACTGCATGCCTGTAGATTAATTCCTCTTTCTGCTTTCTCCTGCTTTACTACTCTTAATAAATTTAGCTGCTGCCTGACTTGAGGTAGAAAGGGGATATAATGCCTTGAACACTTCAGTGTTTGAGAATGAAATCAGATCATTTAAAGCATGTCCCTCCCATGTTGTACATTACAATAACCTTTCATTATTCCTAGATGTCTATCCAGACCACTGGTTAACAGATGGGATTAGCCACCCAGAGAGGGGGTTAAGCATCTAAGCTCTGTTAACGTACAGTATGTTCCTGTAGCTGTAGACCATCAAGTGAATGAATTGGATTTTCTTTGATCAAATGCAGAACCTCATGATTGAGCAAGTTTCCTGAAATCTCATGTCAACAAAACCCAAAAGTTACTCTTTTAAGTCCAAGTAGAGACAGAAAGCAATCTTTTGGCCAGGGGCAGAACACAAAACAGCATTCCTGGATCGTTGTGTTGCAGCTGGCTGTCAGCTATCACCAAGACTTGGAGCAGCTATTACCTGAATGAGCAGCACATCTCAAACAGAAGATGTCTCCTTGTGCCATGCAGTGTTCTCAGTTTGCCAAGGCATGACCAATGCACTGCTCACACCAGTCAGACTGACTGGCACACACTGGGTCCATACGCAGTTTGCATTAGGAAACAAAATATTTCAGGATATACTTATAGCCAAGAATTTCAGAAGCATTGTTTCTAACAGTTATTTAGCAATAACTGAAGACCTATTTGTCAGATTTGAGTAATAATTATAAGTCACTTGATCTCACATTGTCTTTTCCATTAAAAGGAGGCAGTAAAAACACACAAGATTTACTTATACTCCCATTGTGCTCCAGACAGTAATTCCTCTTCCTTTGTTTACAGGTCATGTGTTTTCTCAATATAATTCAGCCATGTAATATCTAAACCATCCTACATTCACTAAGGCCATCAACATTTTCTAAAAGGTTCACAGAGTACGTTCAGGCATGGACAAACTTCTTTTTCAGATGAAGCTCCAATTTTCCGAAGTATACAGTTTCCCTGGATAAAAGTCTGAAAACAGGTTGGGAATCACCTCAGGGATCATTTTCCTATTGGTGTCTAGAATGTCACTCACCTTTACAATTCTTAGGAAAATGCAAAATCCTTATGTATGACTAATTTAATCTACAGACATCAAAAATGATTCCATCCTCCAAAGACTTCACTCTGTTGAAATCAGCATTACCACCTCTTCCCATTCTTTCATAAGCATATTTCCACAAGTTCTGATACAACATTTGAAGAAACACTCCAACAATTGAGCTTTTGTGTCTGTTTAGGTGTTGCAGGAGTTTTTATATGTAATTAGTACTCTCATTTGAGCTGTCTTACCCCTCTAATAGCCTTCCTTTCAGTAAAATGAACAAGGCAGCAAAAGTTCTGTTTCAAATCTCGATCTTAACTGCTTCAAACCACTGAGACAGAACAGCAGTGATCTGCAAGAGGTACAGCTGACCATACACACATGCACCAGTGCTTCAAACAACACAATCACAATACCATCTTTCTCACAGGAAAATAAAACAGTATTCTCAGCCTCTGCTCTTGACCCTCATAATTCACTTTTTTAAGCCACTGTACATTGCTGTAAATTCAGCTACTATATATGGTCATTATACAAAAAAGGCTTCAATAATTACTTTTCTATCACTTTTAAATAGTCAGTATGAAAACCTGCATTCATTTTTGTCCAAACCCAAGATTTTCAATACGCATTTGGATCACATTTCCTTTATTGTGTGCATACTAACAAGTTATATATCACAAACACTGTTAGCCAGTTTTAGACCTACACTTAATATCAAGTCAAGTGTACTTCATTTCAGCCTCATTTTAACCCACGGAACCCAATCTCCCTTAAGGGCTTTATTCAGTTTTCCCTGCCCCTGTACTACTGTCTCCAAATAGAAAGTAACAAGTGCTAATCACTCTTATCAATTAACAGACTCCTAAGAGGCACTCACTCACATTTGGACTCATTTCTCTCTCTGGTCACATCCATGGCAGCATCATGTTCCTGCAAACACAGCTGTGACGTTCAGCACAGACACTCAACACTTCAGTGCTGGCATTAAAAACCTACCAAGGCCATGCAATAGTCGAAGTAAAACAACACTGCTTTGAAAGTCACAGCGCCCCAGTGATCTGGGACAAGTCTGGACAAAGCACAGGCCAAAAACTTTCACCCAGGAACACAGCTATGTTTTTGCAACCAAGGAAACCCTGCACCCTTCAGTACATAACTGCAGCAGCAAAAGGGAACATTAAACAGAGCTGGAAGAAAAAGACAGAGAGGCCACTTGTTTCCTAAGCCCAGCAGTGCATACTACCTTTTACTACCCTCATTTCCTTGGACACACAGCCCACACCCTCATCTGTAACAGGTTTTTATATTCTTCTCCTAAAGGAACACTAATGCTAGGTTACAGAAGACTGCCAATATACTCTAAAAGAACCCACAACCCAAACATTTGGGAAAACACTGAGTCTCCTGTACAATTATACCAACGAAGTCTGTATACACAATGACTGGTTTTAGCTGTACAAATTACATTCTAATGCAACTTGCAAACAGTTGGCCTGCAGGCCAACATACAATTTAAAATGACAAGTCCATTTTCAAAACGTGAGTAATTAAAAATATTAGACAGCAAGATCTCCCAGGCTGCATAGACACAGACTAAAACAGAGCCTACCCCAAATGCATGTTGGCATCCTTTGAGCTATTGGTATGGGCAAAAGTGACAACTTCATCTCATGCTTGTTCTTGTACAAAAAATGCAACTTAAGCAGCTGCAGCTACTAAAATATTGAAATAAGCAAGTAAAATAGAGCACTGTATGTAATTTGGGAGACTGAGATGCTACCAAGCCATGTTAGGTATAAATAGTTCAGGAAAAGCAGGGGAAAGAGAGTATCTTGGCATCACATGGAATCCAGAAAATAGCTGTATAGCATAGCTGTGGCTGAGAGAAAGAAGCCATCATCACTTAGTGAGCATTTAAAAGAGTGTTTTGCACTCTCTTTTGGGAAGGGAAGAGTTTCCATCATCCTCAGTTACAACTGCATACTCCAAAAGACTCAAGGCCAGATGTGTCTTCCCAACAAGGCAGCTACTGGGGGCAGGACTCAGAATCCATCGTGGCCTCTGAGCAGGGGTGTACAGAATTGCAGGACCCTCAGCTGTATCTCCACTTCTAAAGATGTAATGAAATCTGTGGCCTATCACTCAAAATGTGGCCTTCTTTTGCTTAAATTATTCTAAGTGTGAATCAGACAAGAAGATTTATCCCCTGCAGCCTTTTTCCTATAATTCCTGGTCTAAATATGTGCATAGATGCATCATTTCCACACATATTTGTTGTTTTCATTTGAAAGCAAAAATATAGGTTTCACAGATTAACATTCCAGTTTCACCAAGTACAAAATCAGTTTGACAATTTTAATGTTTCTGTTGATTTATAATTTTTTTTTAAATCAAACAGACAAAAACTAAACAAAGCAGAAATACTCACAAGTAGTTTTCCGTAAGCCTAGGAAACTTAATTTTATAAAGAAGCCAGCACTTTAAGAACAGCTAGTAATATACAGCTTGATATCCTGTCCTTCAAAGACCAAATCATTTTGGAATTCCCACTAATAAAATTTAAAAATGGACATACTCTCTCCTTTCTTGGTCTTTTTTTACCATAAGCAACCTTAGGCAGACAAGACAAAGTCCTAAATCGAGAAGTCAGCAAATCACATTCTTGTAGTAGCTCAGCTGGCACATGCTGAGCAGATATAGCCCAAATATTTTTAAAAATATACAAAGCTGTCAAACTATAGGAGAGATTGCTTCCTAAAATGGATTTAACTACCTTATAAAATAGATAGCATTGTTCTTCCTAAACTGATAGCTTCCCTGGAGGACCTAAGTGTCACATCCCAATCACTAGGCTGCCCTTTGAACAAACTGAAACAGATGCATCAAGCCTACTCTGTTCATTTCATTCATTCCTTTCCACCTACATTAAATTGTTTTGACAAGCCAGGACACACAGCAAGGCATCCCAGCACGTGATTCTGCAGTGCCAGGGGCCTGAAAGGAGACGAGCAGCCAGTGAAACAATTGTTCAGCTCAGGGAATTCAATAAGCTTTTTCTTGGCTGTTTCCACTTATCCAGGTCCTTCCCATCAGATTTGTTTTGGTCAGGAAAGAGCTATCAGAGGGGTTCACATTTTTCAATGTAGAACAGGGATCTTGGGCATTCATGATAAACCAGGTACAGGTTTACTCTTCCACTAATTTCCTTAGTGTACAGCAGCATGAATTACATGCAGCATTGTTACTAACCTCTTTCTACCCCTGTACCTACACGCCTTATATAAATAAAAAACAAACCAACCCAAAACAACTCCCTTCCCCCCCACCTAAGATTACTATTGTACCAAGCCACAACAAACAAAGCTCATAAGCAAAAAAAGCCTACAGTCCTCTGGTGGTTTGTTTCAGCCAAGACTTACCATCTACTCAGCATCCTTAATAAGGGAAAAAATGCATTTCTGGCACCTAAATTAATCTTACATTTCATCTTGGAGATTCACACAGTCACTGAGCCTATGGAGTAATTTCCCATGTGTTTTCCTTTCTATCTGTCCATAGTCCTTCTGAGTTCTGTCCTGTTGGCATCAGAACAAGAAATCCCACACCTGCAGAACACATCCCAGTGCCCAGAGCGGCCACAGGGCCCAGTCCAGACAGCAGAGGCAGCCAGGAACCTCCTCATCAAGGCACTGCACTCTGCTCACATCACTTGAGTCTCTTCAGCCAGCCCAAGCTCAAGCAAGACTCCCACTATTTTTACTGACTGGCACCAAAAGGCCTGAGCTGAAGTCTGGGACAATTCAGCTGGCATTAAACAGACACAGTTTTGCACATTGGTGGCACAGTGCTCCTCACTCTCAAACACATACTGCAGGACACCAAGCAAGTGGCCACCAAGAGAAATACTCTACATGAAAGGAACCACACCTGCCAACTCCTGCTATACATCCTCCAAGGTGATTTTCACTTCCTTAACATCAAGCACAATTTACATCACTGAAGTGCTGGGGAACCTTCATGCACAGCAGAATAAACCACACTCAGAAAACTTCCCATGATCTCCACCTACAAGTAAGCAGACTCATAAGCAGTATAGGTGTATAGGTCAACTTTAAACTGTTTGGGTTTTGGTTTAAAAAAAAAACAAACAAAAATTCAGTGGATGAGCTGCTACAGAATTTAAAGCTCTTCCATCTTCCACAATATTAGGAAGATAAGCAGTGAAGAGGAAACAGAGAAAGACTGGACACTTCACATACTAAAGACAGGTTTTACTAGTTTTCTGCATATCATACCACTAGATCCAGAAATGATACACAGCTATAGTGCAGGGACATTTAGTGGGTTGTTTTGTGGGGAGGGTTAACTAGACTACAGCAACAGTATGTAGCTTTCATCCAGACATGCAGTAGAAAAATTAGTAGCAATGAACTGTCTTAAGTGATGTCATCTGTAAATGTACAGCCATGAGAGACTTCAAAGTGCTGTTGAATTATAGATAGTCTGAATCACAAGCAAGGTGAATTATCTATCTCTGCTGAGGTTACACTGAGCAGCATTTTTTCGGGCATTCAAATGTCTGAAAATCTGAGTGAAGACACTACAGCTCCCAGCCTATTATTTGGAGAAGAAGTAGCATACAAAACAGACAAATGTTCTTCTGTGTGCATTTCTGCAGCATATGAGAAAGGCTTTGCAAGCCTTTAAGCAAGGTTAATGAGGGGTCATCAGAGGAGAAGCTAGCAAGACTGTGTTCTGATATTCAGCACTGTTAATGGAACTGAGGCTTTGTGGGCTGCAGTGTTCTCATCCTGAAAAAATCTAGCAGTTAAGAGGAAAAAAGAGCACAGTAACCATTGAGCTAGATTAACAAAATATCAACAAAGAGTCCACTGAGCTTAAAAATCACCCAGCATTACACAGTTGGTGCCTAGAAATGGAAGTCTCAGTGCACAAGCACTGCATCTACTTTCCTGCATCAACACATAAACCACTTAATACTTTCCAGCATTAAAGACTAGGTAGAGAGATAAAAGGGAAGGGAAAGAGACTGTTCAAAATGCATCCCTACACAGCAACAGAGAAAATAATTGATCAAAGATCTGCACAAATCCTTCCATCACTCTGTCTACAAACCACTGAACACAAAAAACTGATTAAACAGAGCTGAACAGCTGTTGCTCCAAAAGTACATAGCCAGGCTAAAAAACACCCCAGCACTTCTCATAAGGCTTGTGCTCTGGACCCATTGCCAGCTTTGCTGCTCTTCATTTGACATGCTCCAGCACCTCACTGCTCCTCTCTTAGTGAGAGGCACAGAACTTTCCAGCCACTTTCCTGCTCACCTTAGTTTAAAGATAGAAGACAAAGCTTCTGACAGGTAGCAAAATACTATGCAAGGCCAAGGTAATACTTAGTGAAAGAATGATTTCACCTTGCTCCTTGGCAAGTCTCCACAAGAAGAATCAATTTTATATAAGCTACAGACAATCTTCATGGAGCATGCAAATAACCTGAAAAAGGTAATACTACAGTGTAAAATACATATCTAGCACAACAGAAAAGAATAGGCTTGAAACAGTTACACATTTTAACGTTCCTGATTAAAGGTAAATATTTGCTGTAGGTTTCCTCTTACACAAGGTATTAAAAATGCTTTAAGGTCCAGGAAAGTACACAAGTAGTCAACCCAAGTGAAACACTGAGGGATTATTCCCATTGCTTGTCAGTTTCCTGGCAAAAAGCACCTGTCTTCTAAATTTTTCACCACTGGTTATGTGGAAGGCAAAGGAAAATAGGTAATTGATTTGATAATTCTCTCCTGTGTTTTAATTTCAGGCATTTCAATGCACTACAATAGTAACTAAATAGAAAACTCATTGGAAGATGAAGCTAATTTGTAAAAAGCACAAAAAATACAAGTGCTTCTTGTCCTTTCCTTTAGAATTGTTGCAGTTAAATGATACAGCAAATGTACACAACCTTACTTATGCTGCTCAAATGTTATAAATTAAGAGACGAATTATACATAACCTGACAGATAACTGATGGTAGGAGGAGGGAAATGAAACTCTAAATGATCAAACAAAAGGAGGATAGAACTCTTCATCAGTCACCATTTAGTCTGAGTAAGTCAATTATACATATCCTGAAGGAACTCATACTTCATCTTTGTCTCAACACTGAAGGGGAAATATCTGCAAACTACAGCCCACATATGTGACCAAAAGATTCCAGCACCACTCCCCATTTTATCCTGTGATTGTCTCCGTTTTGCTGAAGCTGTGACTCACCACCACAGGGCAAGGGGGCAGAACACCAAGAATTCTGTTCCTCTGTGCTCACTTTCCTGCTTTTACATTTGCAGTAGCCCGTGCCACCAGTAGCAGTAGCAGCACCTAAGACACCTGGTGGCAGCAATGTCATGGACTTTTAACCTACACTTGAAGAGACATCCTCAGCAAGAGTCGCCTGGGGACAGAAAAGGTATCAGAACTGATGTCTCTGCCTGCCTGCACCAAGCTCTGGCATTGTTGCAAATATAATCTCCATAACAAACACAACAGCAGAAAAACACTAACAGTCGATGAGAATCTTTCTTCTTTATATAAGGTCACCGGAGTTTTGCAAGGACACTTCTCAATAACAAAGTTAATCTTTTGTTACAGTAGCAGTGTGGGAATTTTTATTTTCAGCAATGCCAAAGGCGACCACACTGCTGGGATATTGCACCTGTGTACCATTTGCAGGATTAGATGGAAGGCTCATGGCCAGTGCTCACCAGAGACAGAGAGGTGCAAACATACAGCTTCCAAAAAATTCAGCCAGTGTAGATTTTTAGGGTACTGCTAAAATTTTAAGAAGCATTCATAATTGGCACAAAGGAAGTCTCTATTGGATGCTTGCTTTCCAGAGCTGTGTTATGTGTGAATATACACATTAATACACATCTGTACTGCTCCTCTCCCCAGTCTCTCACATCAGCAGCATCATCCTAAGGCAAAGCAAGTTGGTTGAACTCAAACCTGAGCCCTTGAAAAGAAAACAATTACTGAGCTGTACATCATCTAACCAGAGCACATTAAATACCATACTCATACTTTATGAAATCAATTACATATTTTCCTTTGCTCTCCACAAAATCAGAAAGCAAAAAAATTTAAACAGTAGATATGAAACCTAAAGCTTAGACATGACCTCCTCTGGAATGTTCCAGGTCCTCAAGAATCTGGACTAAGAATGGCAAGCAACTGTTTAGGCTTCAGTCATTTCTATTCTAGGGTTGCTCTAGTCAGCATTTGTGTTTCCTTATGTAGAAGTCTTGAGGGGAAAAAAGAAAAGGCTAAAAGATTTATTCAATTTTATTCAATTTATCCATTCTGAGAGGCTGAACATTAAGGGACAGTAATCAAAATGCTGGGCTATACAAAAATAATCAGTAAAAGAACAGAGAGCTCATCTATTTATTTTCACTTTTAAATTGTTATTTGATCCATGGAAGATAAATGGATAAGTTTGCTTTCTGATAGCAGTTCTCAACAAGGCTTATGTTTATTACATACAGCTTATTAGAGAATTGAAGTGTTGGCTGAACTGAATCCTTGATGAGCTATTAACCAGCTGGACCATCATGTCACTTGGCTCAGATGCCTCATTATAAGTTTCAAAGTGCATGTCAGTTCACATTTTGCACTGAACTGATGGTTTTATCAGTAAGAAGTAAGGTACATCTAATCACTTCAGTTTTATTTTACTATGAAAACCCAGTTCTCCACTCAGGGGTGACAATCCTTCAGGAAAAAAAGCCTTCTCCACAGTTCATGCTGGTGACCTCACAGATTTATTAATTCAATGCATTAGAAGTGCAATTGTAGTTTTTTGTTTTGTGCATTTCTGTATGGCTCAGAGCAGCTGCACATCTAGAACATTAGGGTAAACCCTTAACTGCTTCAATTTAGAAAATCAAACACATATTACAATTCTTCATCTCATATTCTTCACAAAGCTATTGGCAAACAGGAAAAGGTAGCTATAACCACTTTTCAGCATGCTGGAAAGTTGCATCAATATGCTGGCTGGAAAACACACAGGAGTCTCAAGATGACTGCAAGGATTCACTAATAATGAGCACCCTAAGGCTTCAGAAGAACTAGGAATGTTCTTGTGCCTCTGAGCAGCTCCCTTACAAAAATCTCAGCATAAAGCCTAGAGACAAGTATCAGATTAGCCTTCCCTGCCCCCTCACTCCTCCAGTTGTAACACAAACTCACATCAGCCTACAGTACACATTGGCTTTAACGTTGTGTTTGCAGCCTGGTTACCCTACAAGTTACTCTTCCCAGCTTCCCTCCTTTTCCTGCAAACAGATCCAAAAAAAGTACTTCATTTAATTTACAAAACTGTGGATTACTATCAGTTATGACAGGATGACATATGAAGTGTAGGCCAAGTACTGGCAGCCAAGAGAAAATCCTTACAACAATCACCAGAGAACTCCATGCCAGACATCTCTCATTCAGAGACAGATCTCTCATTCAGAGATCCTTCAGCGATCCATGAAAAAACCACAAATAATTGCCAGGTGTTCTGCATGTTCTTGCAAAACAACAGAAACCAAAAAGGAATCTCCTGTAGTGAAAGACTAAAGAGATCCAGACACAATGAACTTTAAGGGGTGACCAAAATTTGTGTTCTAGATGAGAACTCAGAAACACTTTCCATAAATACCAGTATTAGTACTAGCATTTCACAAACATGAAAGGCCTAAAACACTCTAGAGGAGCACTTCCAAAATTTTTTAAGCATAGCTCATGTAAGTTTCCTGTGATCTACAGAATGCTCATCTTCACCTCAAAGTTCTCATAAAGGGAAGCACTAATAATTCTTCCATGCTTACCCAAAAGGTTGACTTATGAAATCAGTTTCTTGCATCACTTGCATGTTTACTATAGACTTCCACAATAATACCATATACATCAGAGACACTTACTCCACCAGCACACTGTGTACATCTTTCTTGGCTAACACCATACATAATCTGCATCTAAAAAGTTACAAAGTCACAAATATTTCAGACAATACCAAATGAACCACTAATATTTTAATTTACTAATATGTAAATTTTAAAACATGCATATTATCTTTCACAAAGCAAGGAATTTGAGTAGAGTTGAGTCAGGAGAGAGACAACACTCAAATTTTTAACAGTGAACAGTGGTAGGATGAACAACTAAGAAAACTGGCATGATGAAGCATACTCTGCATCCAGAAGCTTAGTTTGCTTTGCGATTCAACCCTGAATGATTTTAAAACACATTAAAATATAAGAGAAAACAAGGTGTAATTGAAATGCACTTGAAGGGACCACTCAGCTCCTATTATCTAATGAAATACAGGATACAATACATCAAAACAGCCAGGGTTTTGCTGTATTCTAAATCAAAGTAATAACATGCACAACTTGGACACAAAAGTACTATTTTTAGAGGATGAAAGGGGAAAAAAACCCAAAACCACACAAAAGCTTGAAGTGTTGGATTGACCTGCAAGAAAAGCCTTTGGCAACTAAAATTCAGTGCTGTCAAACAGGTGAGATCAAAGTATGAGGAGAGTAATCCTGAAAGGGAGACAAAACACACAGCTAGGAAAAAAGCACTAGATAAAGTTTAAGATGAACTAGATGAAGTTTAAGACTTCTTTTCCCCTTGACTTTGGGAACTACATACACAGTATTCCCACTGGCAAGGCTATCCTGTATTAATCCAAGCATTTTTTCCAAAGAATACTACTGGGAATACCCCACACTGCCAGATGACCAAGCATGACCTAGAAGGCCTCAGATACTCAACACGTTATCTATGAATCAGCTATTCAAAATGCTACAGCTTATCCAAAAAGTCTGTTTCTCATTACATTGTGCTTTAGTCACATACTGTCTGTCCTTGGTCTGGTGCCACTTCATTTCAATTGTTTGAACAGGAACGCTGGAAGGAATTTCTTGAAGACAAACTATAATGCCTGTGCATGCCATGGTTCAAGGGGCCTGCCTTAAATGGGTCATCACAACCTGTAAACAGGCTTCTTTGTTTTCAATTTACCTCCTGCTTTGTCCTACTGAAGAATTCTACATGCAGTTCAAAATTCAGTTTAATTGTGAACTAAAGCGCTTTATCCAAAAAAACACCAAAAACCATTTAAAATATTCCAATAATGTATCCATACAGTGAAATATCTAATATTCTGTACATCATATACACAAACTACCAACTAGTGATCATGCTTAACACTGAACAAGTTCCCTTAGCCAAAAAGGTATCTGAAAACATTTTTAGCAAAATGGCTCTGAGACACACTCAATGTGTTCAGCCAGTATGCACACACAAAAAGCTATGGAAGCTGGAATTCAAAGAAAAGCAGTTTGTGAGAAAAGCTGTTCTGGTACTGCATCCCTTCTTTCACTGGCAACACCTACATTTCTGTGGGGATAAGAGTGGGTAAGTGGATTTAAGATATTCCGTATTTCTGTTGAATTTAAATTCCTTGCCCTGCCACACAACCCCAAATGACATCCCAGTAAAACCATTTTAATTAAACTAAAGACAGTATCATAAAGATAATAGACATTTGGATCTGGTTTTAGCCTGAAATCCACTAAATAGTACTTTAACAAGTACACAGGCCTGCTCTTGCTCGAAAGAGTCAGCCCCCAGTCTGGAGATAACAAAGGCCACACAAGCCCCCTTTTTCACAGGCAGAGACAGGACACAGATCTCTGAACAGATGTCTAACAGAGCAGCCATATTCATTTTCAGAATAAGAGCCTCCTGTCCAACTACCAGCAAACAGGACGTGAACAGAGGCACGACAAGTCTACATAAGCAGCAGACTGGAAGCACCTGAGAACTAATTCTTTTGCAGGTCTCTTACTACTCCAGCATTTTCTTCAATTAACTCGAAAACAATCCTAGTGCCAAAACAAACTTTCCCAAAAAAATTCTAATGCTTGAATGCTTATTATTAGAGACATTGATGAAAACCTCACCAATTCCTTTTAAAGACTATCAGGTAGCTTTGTAATTGTTTCCTCCTGAAGACCCTATCAATATAAAATGATTTTTCCACAAAATGGCTGCGATCCAAACACAGCTCTCAGTACTTTGGAGGAACAGCTGTGTGAAAATCTCTTGAGAGCTCAATTCTAAAACCTCTTCTCATAGGGGCTTGAAAGGTGGAAGTGTCATTAAGTAGTTTTAAAATCCTCAAAACTTAAGAATATTTCTAAGATAATGTTCTTGCTATTACCACAGGGCGTTTTGTTCATATCTTGTTTCTTAGTCTGAGCCCCTGAAACAATTATTTCAAAGTAAACAGAAGGAAGACAAGGACTTTTACTGAACAATTAGCAAACAAGGATTAAAAAGTGAGGGCCAAATGGAAGAACCCGTAGTTGTAGCACCTCAGAATTATTGGAAAGAGACTTCAGTAGCCAGCAAATAATATTACAGTACAGAGCAGCCAGTGTTAAAACTCAAAATTTATAATTAACAGCACCATCTTCAATAGAATTGTGAAAGAAGGACAAAACCAACAAGCAGGAGCTGGATAGATGAATCAGTCTCAGAGTTACAGTCCTATCTTCAAAGCTGTTAGGAGGCTGAAAAATTTATGAACAGGCATCTTCAGAATGAGTTGCAACATATCTGTCCATCAGAAGCAGACATTCCCCCTTGTGATTTCACTTTGCAAGTAATAAAATCCAGACTGCACTGCAAAGAACTGCAGTTCCCCCCCTCGCCTGCTCTTGCCCTGAGCACTCTGGCTACAGAGGCTGAGAGGGTTTGATGCTATTTTAATCTCTCCTGTGCTTCCAACACACATTGGATCTCACAGATCTTTCTTGTAATTCTCTATTTCAAAGCACACACTCTCTGAGAGAGACCTGGCCCATACTCCAGGCACCTTTTGCTGAAGTTTCCCACAGCCATTTGGCTTGGCTCTGTCTGCAGAGCAAATGAATGCTCAATACAGACCAAACTGAGATAGCTTGAGCACATTCACCATCCTGAACTGCTGACTCAGTGCAAATGACTCCATTTCAGAATTAGTCACACATGTGAGTATGTGAGGTGGAAACTGAAATTTATGCCACTATGAACTCTTCTTATCTCAACGACTTCAGTATGCTTGTGCCTAAATAAGGATTTCACAAGAGATCTACTGGCAACCATCAGGCTTGTGGCAACAGGATGCTTTTCCATGACAGGCAGTGGAATGGGATGGAATTGTAAGAACAAAGTGAAATCTTAAGACCATAGAAGAGATTGTAGCTTCATACTAAAATTATCAGAGCTATACCCAGAATTTCATTTTTAAAACTGAAGATAATATTCAGGCAATCCAGGGGATAACTGCTTTTTCCTATTATGCCCTCCTGCCACTCCCTTCCTTCCAGAACACAATTTCAAGTTTTCACTTCCCAGGAAAGGCAAACAATATTAGACACAGCACAGACAGGCTCTGAGCTAATTAAAAAGGAATTCCCATCCAACATTTTAGACACTAAACACTAAAACAAAACTAAAAGCAGTGAAGTACTACTCTGACTATAGCTATGTTCCAATTGTTAATAGATTTTTTGCAGTTGTTTCATTTATATCCATTTATTTGGACTTTATCTTCCCCTCCTTCTGTACAATCATAACTTCTAGCATAAAAAAGGGGAAAAAACACCACAAACAGTTCTCTAACTCAGCCATCTGTGTAACAACACTGTTTGCTGGTAGCTGTCTTACTTAAACACTGAACATCGAGAGTCCAGTTGGATGTGAAAAATCCAAAATGTGTTTAAAAGAACAAAGTATAAATATACAAACTTCTACATTTTAGAATACATTAGATAAAAAAGGATTTTTACAAAATCTGGTAAAAATCAAAGGTATATATTCCATTCTTTCTATACCATTTTTTCCCTCAAAACTCATGGGAAAGCAAACATTTTGATTAGGGCATTTGCTTTTAAAATAATACAAAATTCATCTTTCAAGATCTGAACTGACTACAGCTAAAGTAACTTGAGCAGTGTATTTTTACAGATGCTTCCTTAAGACAAATTACAACATATTGGTACCAAAGCTGCTTCTCCATATCTGACTGCTGAGATTAACAGCTGCACAGTCTGCTGCTTGTACAAATAAAGAGGCTGCTGTTCCACAAAAGACTTTCTACTTGAAAATTTCAATTCCTATTTCTCCAGAGAAACTTACAACATGATGAAGCAAGCCATTTCTGAGGATATTAAAATTTCCTAGCTTAAACAGTTGCAACACAAAGAAGTGAACTGAATTACATTGTACAGCTTTGTACCCTGCATTTCCCATCCTGAGGGTTTGACTGCCACATCCTGTACAAAAGGTAATTATATATTTGTGAAACAAAGCCAACACATTGAGTAAGTTCAACAAACTGCTTCATACAGGATCATACAGATGGTGACACAGATTATTCACAGGCTAGAACATGGATCAAGTCTTCAGAGTTTAAAAAAGGTAGCTTCCAAGTAAGTCTAATCTAGAAAATGTCACTTCTTTCAAAGTTTTTTGATCTGAAAATTCTACTTGGAAGTACTTCCTCAGCATAGAGACAACACACCTGTCTCAACACTGCTTTTAGGTCCCTGATTCACAGCTCTCAAATATAAAAAGCTAAGGTGCCAGTGGATGCAATAAAGCAAGCATTTTTCTCTGAAGCACCTGTAACAGCTTGGCTGAAGCTTCTTAAACAATTAAGCTCAAGACAGACACTTGAAAATTTGCCCAGGTAGTGAAGGCACACACCAGCTGGACAACTGAGAACAGGCTCTTGTGACAGGACTCAATCTGAAGTGGTGCTGCCTAATGTATTAGTCCCATGTGTACCAATAAAGAATTTAAAAGCAGATGACCACTGTGTAAATATAGAGCATTAACAACACACTTTTTCCAAAGACAGCTTGTAAAATTACACACCATTACAGAGCTAAACTGCAGAATGAACATGAAAGACAAATGCTAATTTTCATAATTTCAGAAGAACTAAAGAGAGTATCAACTGACACATTATGCCAACTGATGGGTGGCAATGCAAAGAAGTTCACTCATATAGAGCTTATCAATCATTTTAACCAACATTTTAGGCATCATCACCAAGTCTCAGACTGAACACTCAAATTGTTGCAGAAGGATTTTTGACAGCAACACACAGAAGGGCTGCAAAAGTAAGCAAGGTGTCTCCTCAGATCACTTCACCCAAGGAGTCCCCAGAACAACCTCCTTTTGGCAGCTTCATCTCACTGCATCCAATGCTTGGATTTCCAGTTTCTCAGCATGAAAGCACACCCCTCTAATGCTTTTACTGAAAAGACCTAACAGCAGCCATTGCTTCCCTTGCAGATCCTTTTCTGAGTGAAAATAGAAATCTACTGATGCACTCAGTTTGCCTTTTCTAAAGCCCAAAACTCCAAGCACATCATCTGAAGTTCTGCGCTTTGAACTACCCTTCAGGACCTCCAGAAGGTGTTTTCTATCCAAAGCTCCACAGCTGCAACATCCAAACTGGATCCACAATGATCCAGAAAGGTAAGTTCACTGCTTAGCAGAAGATGAGGAAACAGCAAGGTGGGAAACTTGACAACATGTATCATCAAAGAAAACCACACAATGTCCACAACCTATAAGGCATAACAGCCTAATGTTGTCCCAAATCAGTAATAACTTGGGAAAGTGGCTGAAGTGCCTCTCTACTGGGAAGCCTTCTTCTGTCCTTAAGTTTACTCTGCATCCCTTTTTTCAGAGAAACTGGCATAGTTGTCCTGGAATAATCAGCTGGTTCCCTATAGTTAACTTACACAATATCATTAGTGATAGTCAGACACTGAATTAGAAACAGAGTTACAAAGCAGATAAACCAAGATTCCTCAACCAAATAAACTTTTTTTTTTCCCATCAATGCTACAGCAGGAATTGCTAGGAGCACAGAAGTAAAGAAAACTCATGACAAGGATTTCAACAGGAAAAGGATAAAAAAAAAAAAAAAACAAACAAAAAACCACCACCAACACCAAAGTGTGATTATTTGGAGTCTCCAAGTTATACCATCCCCAGTCATGGTCCTACTGGATACTCTGGGCTAATGTGGGGCATGTGGCTGGATATGAGCAATCTCTGTACAACCACCATTGAAGGAAGAACTAAAAATCTAACAACGCAACAGCCACAGATGCCTACAATAAAGTGAAACTAAACTGATAAAAAGGGAAATTAATTCAGCTGTGTTTCCCCAATAAGACAGTCAACCCCTCTTATCTTTGATGAATGTGTCCCAGGATGTGCCAAAGTGCACAGCACCACGACCCTTGATCTCTGCTTGACACAAGTCATCATTCAAGGCTCAAGATATTTTGCTATCCCAGCTATCCCACACGTGACAGACTGTTCAAACCCCACAAAACACAGCCAGGCCAACTGCTGTACTTGCTGCTTTTGAGAGCACACACTGATGACTCCCAGATTCTCAAACTGTAAACCTGACACAAAACTACAAAATAACCACTCACATGAGGTTCCAGATAAAAGACTTCCTAGCTTGCTGTCACCAAAGCAAGAGATCACATGCCAATATACGGCTGAAAAAACACCAACATTTATCAGAATATCAACTATCCCAGACAAGTTATTTAATAGAGAGTCAGAGAACAGGGAAAACTGAAGTCCCTCATGATTTTGAGGAAAAAGCCCACCCTTTTTCAAAGGTGCATGCTTTCTGTTCCTGGAATCTAGGCCAATTGTATGGATTCAAACACAAGAGGAGTTTTCCACCGAAGAAGGCATGCACTTCAAAGGCCACAAAACCCACATTAAAAGACTCCAGCACAGCTTCAGCCTCCCGAACTCCCACTAGACTCCCCAAATCTGCAGAGCTGCAATCACTTGCTTTAGAGTAGCTGCACGGGCTTCTATTGCAGAGGCACTGCATTAATGAATTCAAGCTGGAAACTATTTCTGAAACACAATGTACTGGGAAGCAAAAGTGAGATCTATGCAGCAACTTAACCAGACAGTGTTTTAGCATTTTCTTGTCTTTTTTTTTTTTTTTCGTGGATTGTTTCAAGGGGTTATTTCTTGAAGCCCTGTAGAGACTAGCAGTAGCAGTGTGGTCAATTGCATTTATTGTTCTGTTGTCTAAAAGCATAGACATGAAAAATGTCTTATCTACCCCTTTGAACAAGAAGGCTTTTCAGAGCAACAGGCACAATTCCTCTCAAGGTTTGAGAAACAGGTGGTTTCACTAAATCATGGTCAATTTCTCCATTTGTTTATGGTTTTCAACAGTCTGTAGTTACTGCAAATTTTTGTTTCCTTTCTAATTCAGTTTCAGTCCTATGCAGTCTTCATTAGTCAAGAACTACAATCTTGCTTTACAATAGTTTTCTGCAGAGAAGCTATTCTAAGTTAATGACCATGCCCATTCTCCCATTAAAGTGCTTTTTCAGTCATGGACTTAGCACTCAACATTTTTTTTATGGCACTTAGTTTCACATTATGCTCAGCAGCCCATGGAACACATGACATTTTGTAACCAAGCAGCCACTGGCCATTGGCAAACTTCCCCACCCCCCCCTTCTCAATATTATTGGAACAAACGGCCTTATTTGCACAAAAATCCTCTGCAACTTGCAAAATCAAGTTAACCCCCTTAATAATCTGTGTCAAGTAGATTTATTACAACTTTCATTACACTCAATTCATTGCTAGCCAGAATCACACAGGTACCTCAGCTTTTTTGCCAGAAATACATATTGAAGCACAGACTGAGGATTATCAACAGGCCAAAAGACCGGGGGTGAGATTCTGGATAAATGTTCTTACCTAGTAAAACTACAAAAGGAAAGGAGACTTAGAATTCAGAGCAATCCTTTAGATACTTTAGGAATAGTGTCAGTAGAATGCAGGATGACTGGATGAAACATTTTCATCAGCCTAGGAAGATATTTGTAATATTCTAGAAAAAAATTATAACTTCATGTGACAAAAAGGATTTTGCATTTAAATGGTCCACCTTCATTCTTTCTTCTTTAACTGGGCCTTGGACTATTTCTAACATTTTCATGGGACAGCTTTATTTCAAGTTAGAGTAATGCTCATGGCCCTCTAAACAAACAATTTGGTCACCAACTTGTGATCCCAGTGACTCCTGATAAACTCACAGCTGCTGGACTGAATATTTATACATGAAACAACTGATGTATTTCCATCTGGTCTTTATGACAAGAGGATGACTACATGAAATGGCAAATCACTACTGCTTCCAAACAAAACTTGGGGAAGAGGAAAGGGAAACTGCTGAGCTGGACTGCCCTTGACCCATGACAAACAGACAACTCAGCTGTCACTTATGGTTTGCTCATTTGAGTAGCTGCAGAAAGTATATCTGAAATGAGACACCCTATTCAGCTGAAGCTCAATCTAGTCCATGGATTTTTTTTTTCCCCTTCCTGGAAAGAAATTTGGCTTGAGAAGGGGGAAGGGAAAAGGCAAGAGCATAAAGCAAATTCCCAAGAGAACAGTAAGCACATTTCCATGGACAAGATTGACTTACCAGCTGGAAAATCTAAGTTTGGATGAGGCAGTTCCAGGAGTCAAAGCTTAGATGTGGGTTTTAAACATGCTCATTCTTCTTTTACATAGGGTAGCTGAACACAGATAACAAAATCTGCTACATTCCAGAGTGCAAGAGGGAGCAGGGGGAGAAAATCAAATCCTTGTTTTGCCAGATATACTGGGACCATAGGAGGATTCAGGAAGGCCAAGGTAAGAAAATAAAGCAAAAAATGACATTGGCAATGACTGATACACTGTTTTGTTGGAGGGGGGAGAAATGAGGATATTTCCTGAACAGGTAAAAAGCAAGAACAATTACCATTCCCACACAGGAACAAGAGAAACAAAAGATACTATTTCCCTGAATATTATTGCCAGAGAAGATAAGGACAGAAGTCAAAGGGAAAGTGGAAAATAGCTCTCTACATCATCAACCAACTCATTCTTTCCATTCTAAATTCCAATGCCAACTTCCTCAGATTTCATACCCCTCTTAAGTGACAAATTATACTTAAAACATGGCTACATTCACAGCCTGCTGCTTTGTAACTGCAGTCATCCACACCGACTTAGTTAACACTTATCAGTTGCGTCATTACCTGGTAGTTATCAGCTCTTTATTTAACGTAGCTGCCCTCCTTCAAATTTCACGGTTACCCAAACCGTGTGGTTTGTTGCAAAAAAGTTATCAAGACCAGAAATTGAGAAATACATAGTTTTGGACATGCTACAACAGCACAATCACACATCACAAGCATACTTCAGAAATTTGGTATTATAAGCTGCCACATTAGAAGCCACAACTGGTTTCTGACAGAGGTCAAACCACTGCAAAACATAAGCAAAGCAAAGCAAATCTTCAACTGAACAATTCAGAACAAAAACCAGCAATCTGCAGTAATAGTAAATAACAGAGCCTTCCACAAAAGAATTTGGGGAATTATTTTGCTGATGTTGAAAGTACAGCAAACTGCTTTAGCACAGCTGATCCTGGCTTACTCTCCTTTGGTTAGCTCAACCTAATCTAAAGCTACCTAAGCCTTCTTCACAAAACTGAACCATTTCTTTCCTTCGCCATTTGACATAATCACTGTTTGCACTAGTGTTAGTTTTCCTGTATTCCACATCAGTTTATCACCCATTTCCAACTCATATGGTTTAGAATCTAAGGATGCCTTCTCCCAGAAGCCAACAAATAACAGATTTTTACAGTACAGGTTTATCAAGCAGAAACCATTTTTAGCTTGGGTACATTGGGAATTTTCACAAAATCTCTATATTTGGAGCAGTAAGACTATAAAGTTTTTCATGCTTGTTCAACTCTGCACTTCAGACCAATTTAACTATGTATCTCAGAAAACTGACCCAGAAGACCTTCCAGAGCAGTTAGTCATCTACCCACCAACTAGGCCACAGATGCTGGTTTAGGATAGCTGTCTCTCCAGTTTCAAAAAAAAATTCATTCAAACAAATTATGGTCACAAAGCTGTTCAAAAACAAAACTTGCACATTCACAATTGACTACAAAATACTAAAAACCCCACAACTAGCAACAAAATGTTCAGCCTTACAGGCTGCTGAGCTTATGGAGTTCAAAGCCTGAATGCACCCATAAAATGCTTTTACCTGTTCATGAAAGTTACACAAATATTTAACCTGTAAAGAAAACACCAACTGATGTATATCCACAGCAGGCAGCTTACTCAATAAGAGATGACTAATCTAAAACTACAAAGGGAAGCATTTTGGCAAAAAACAGGCAAAAAATCCACAAACTTCAGTACAAGCATTGAAATGATACTTTCATCAACTAGCCATTCATAGCAATAGGAACTTTCAGAATCAATTCATAGTTTTAAACTTGCCTGGTACTAAAACTTTGAAATGTCATGTACATCCTAAGAAACAAGGCTTTTTGCTGTTCCTCACCTTTGTCTTGTAAATGCTATTTAACTCTTAAAGTTTGTTGGGAAAAAAAAAAAACACTTAAGTCAACAATAAAACCAGGTTTCAGACTCTTCAACACCAATAAATCAAACTTCAGTTCTGCTAGGTTTTCTGCCATTGGCCCAACTTTCAGAAATAAGATTCCATACCGGATGGGAGGAAGAACACCACTTTTTTTGAACCATAATCCCAAGATAAAAATCAAGGCTATTTTATTTATATTTAAAAATTGGCTATTTTTCCTATCTGAAGTGCTACCATACACAGTCATGTTCAGTTGCACTGAAATGCTGAAAGGAAACCTGAGTAAGAAAGACAATTTGTGACCAATCTTTAAGTATAGAACACACACAATGCACTGGGGTGCTACAGCATTTAAGTCTTCAGCAGCAACCTTGAGGCTCTTCACTTTTCTTTTCCCTTTTATATTCCTGAGGGTAAATACAGAACCTCTCAGATATGTTCAGGCTTGTATAAAGAGGTCAGCAGAAGAAATCATAACCATCACCTTAACTGGCTCACAGTTGCCATCAAGAGGCAAAACATTTCAAATTCAAACACCCTGTGTAATTCACCACCACCCCTCCTGGCACAACCTAAAATTCATTTCTGCTTTTGAGTCTGCAGAAAGAAGCTCAAGCTGCACCTAAAGGAAGTAGAGAAAGCCACAGGAAGAAAAAAAATTATTCTAAAACTAAACTTCAAGTCTTAGTTTTGTATCAGACACTTCTGTTGTTTCTCCCTTTTCAGCATACTCTTCCTGGCAAACCAAATGACTAAGCCCCAAATCATGATAAATGCAAATAAAAAGCCTGCCCTCAAAGGAAAGGCCATTCTACATACTGGCATCTCTACTTCTCTACATCTAGAGGGGGTAATATTTAAAAAAAAAAAAAAACAAAAAATCGATCACTTCTCAGACAGTATTTCTTACAGTGCGATATTTATCTGACTGGACTGCTTCAAGAACTCTCTACATAAAGTTTAGCCTCATAATGACATTTTTAATTTAAGGAGGACTCTTAGACTGAGTTCAAATTAGCTATAACAAAGCACATTAACTTAACATCTTGCATTTTTACATAGATAACCTACATTTCCCAAATTAAAGCATACCATAAGCAGCTGAATAAAGATCAAGACAAACCAAAAATAGTTCTATGTTGGAAAATATTTGTTAGAATAGAAGTCTCATTTAAAAAGAGGCAGATTTGAAAACAGACATGGTAACATTTTGCAACATTTAAGCAAAACCTGCTAACGGTTCAGAAATTGCCATTAACAGATGCATATTACATAAACTCACATAGATTTCCAGATCCTTAAGATAATCAGCCTGGATTGCTGAAGCTTTTAATAGTAATATTTGGGGGGTTATTGTTTGCAAGTCATCAGTCTATCCAAGGATAGAAGCAGTCAAAATACATTCAGACCGGGTCACAAACTTGCCACCAACAATCAGCACAGGAGAAGCAAGTCACAGGTCCTCCTAAGAGAGGAAAAGGTCCACGGAAAGCTGGGTAACCCTATCAAACTGGCTATTTTAAACTAGCACAAGACTACATTAACTGGGCAAAACCAGACAAAATGCACATGGCTGTTGGTATCAGCTTTGTACTATCTTTCACTTATCTCAGCAAAGCTGTTGCAGATTTTCCCCAGTCACATACAAAGAGATTGGCATTCCTATGCTTTTCACATTCTACCAAACGGTGGCATTCAACTCAATTGCGTAATTGGGTTTTTCCATCTCGACCTTTCTGCTTGCTGCCACCAGCCCCAAACCTGCTATCAGAACCCACTATCTTCAATTTCTGATGCAATGAAACTAGAAATGGCTGAAACATGCAGATGAAAGGGATGATCCAGAACAGCTAAACCGGAACAATATAACTCCTACCTCATATAAGAGGTCTAACAAAGCTTATTTCCCACACTGTCTGCTGTCTTCTTAAAGCAGGAGGAGAGCAGCTCAACAGGGACCTATGGAAAGGTTCTATCAGTGACTGCTTGTCTAACAAAGGCAACAGGACCAGAACCACTCTGGGCTATGGCTCCAAACACAACTTGTGATGTGGATGCTACTGGAATACCCAAAGCTTCCTCTTCGTTTCAATCTTACTGGTAACATCTGAGGAGTCCTGCTAACCACTTGCAAAATTAGAAGACTTGAAATGCACCATAGTGATCCTGTCCTGAGAACAGAGACTCCAGAGAACTGCTGCCCATAGATGAACCAGGTGACTTCAGAACCATGCCCTGGGGCACACCGATCATGGAAAAAAAATGGTATCACCTACATTTAAACATATTTATTCTGGTGTCATTGACACATCACTTTGAAAGCTCACAGACATTTTAGTTAAAGGCCATCAAGCATACAACATCCTTTCGAAAGGGTTTCTAGAGTCTAAGTGTATAGGCAGCATTCCCAAAGATTCTGCTTAGACCTAAAATGACAAATTCAAACAAAGCAGTTTGTCTCTGCGTGATTCAGAATGAGCTATCCTTGTAAAAACTGCTTACTGCTTTAGATACATATTAATACTCACATAGCTTCTGGAAGGCCATGATATAACAGCATAACACTACCAGTCCCATCTTTATCAGACTGCCATTTCCTTTGCCAAAAAATTACCTGAGAACGTGTTAAATTATTCATGAACCAGGCAAAGTAATGCAGTGCTGCTTGGAATTCCCCAAGCAAATCCTGAAGCACTTCAGAATAATCTGGATATGTGCAATCTATCTGCCACCACCAGGTGAAAATGACAAGTGGGATGAATTTCAGAAGTATGCCTAAGAACTGAATTTTGGTCACTGCATTCCACCCATTACTTTATTCTGACTTTTCTTCTAAAAAGATTTGCCAACATCTGTGCTGAACTTGCTGCATTGATCTCCTTTTGGGTTAAGAGGACAGCATAGCACAAAAGATTATTAACACAAAGCTTATCATCTGCAGCACTGAGTTAAGGGGTATTCTGCAGGTTGTGCCCACACGACATAAGCAAGCTCCCTAACATGACCTCAAGTGAGGCACAGATTCCATCCTCACCACCTCTCTGTTTCCCCCAGGTCTCCCAAAGGGAATGAGGGGAACTAAAACCACACATTGAGAAGCGTTGGTATGACAATTTGTACATATACTGAGGAAACTGGAAATAGAGCAGAAAGAAGGACAGCTGTAGTATCTTGACCAAAATCATTCTAACACTGTTTAAGGTCCAACACACACACTAAATTTGTGTGTTGGACCTTAATTTTCAAAATTATCTACAAGGCATTTTGAAAATGACCTAGGGAATGGAAGCAGCTTCCACAAAAATACTTATGAAGCCATAAAAACCGAGTCTTGTTCATTTGGACAAGAATTTAAATAACAGATTTTAAAAGATATGCAGATGGCTCATATTAGATAAAAGCCTTTAACTACTCCAAGAAATTAATTTTCAGCATGACAAATCCTGCTATTTAGAATAGAAACTGTTCCAAGTGTACTGGAAGAGCATTTTTTTCCAAGTGTGGTGTACACACATCATGATCTAGTTAAAACCACAGTATTATTATCTGAAGTTTCAAGTGTCAAAACCAGTAACTTCCTACCATCTGCTATTAAAAATTAACACCACCAACAACAAAACCTACAAGCATATGCTAAGTCAAGACAAAGTCCTAGGCCCAGCTGCAGGAGCACTGCAAATTACATGATATTTATTATCTTTCTTTCTACTTAAATGTTACATTGATTATGTACACTGGCAAACTAAACAGAAAACCACTCAACTTTTATTTCAACTCAACCACGATTTGAAAGAACCAACTTGTAGTCTCAAAAAAGGCTGGTAATCTTTACAGGAAATGCACGACAGGAAGCATCAAGATTGTCACTGCTTAGCACCAGCTTTGTCACATGCAGCATGGAGAACCTGTGTGTCAGTCAGAGCTGTGATGTTTAACAAGCTGCTGCATGAAACAAAACCAAAGACAAAATAAGAAAAAGAAGACGCGGCCTAGAGGGATGTTGCTAACCAAAAGGTATTGAAAACTGCACTGTACTGTGCACTGCATCCATGGAGACTACCACAGATCTATTACTGCTTGTTTTATTTATTACTCTGCTCGACAGCTCTCAAAGGACTCTATACAGGATATCTCCAGGGAGCTTTTATCAGGTGGGGTTTTTTTTCCCTTACAAAGAAAGATTATAGACCCGGTACTTTTCCTCAGCCCTCAAAAGTTTTGTTATGAAGCTAAGTGTTTTAAACCACAACAGCCCAAAACAAATCTCATTTAAGAGATTTAATTCTGCACCTCTCAAACCCACACAAACTGACAAAAACCAGCCTGTTTATTTCCATAAGAAATGCTGCATTTTCAGAATGTACTTATCCAATTATATTCATTGCCTCACAACCAGACAGTTACAAATTGACCCACAGCCATCTCCAAAAGTGATATCCCTTTGAGGTAAGATTATTTTCTTAAGTAGAGGTTTCCTAACAGCTGCAGCTCCAGAATGTACTTCAAAAGCTCCCTTCTCTCTTTCAGGGTCACCTTTGTCAAGTCTGAGGGAGCCTGACCACTGTTTATACTTCTGCAGGTAATTAGTCTGGCCCCTTTCCCGTGTCATTTATCAAGCTGTCAATTGTATCAATTACAGCACAAACACTCAGGAATACGGCTGGGTTGTCATCTTTAGCTAAAGGAGAAGATCACATCAGAGATTTGAAGACGCTAAGTACCAGTAATTTGTTCTGCCCTATCACATAGAAAACCAGCAAAAATTTAGACTTTGCTGCACAAAATTTCAAGTTCCCTGCATATGCACACTTGTAAATCCAGCATCCTGAAAGTGCCATAAGCCCACTGAATACTTGCAGCTTTACAGATTCGACTTTCTGTATTTCACAATTTGTAGAGCTGAAAACAGAAGAGATAATAAGGACAGCATGATGTTGACAGATTGTCACATACCTTGATTAATCTACGTTTGTGACAATGACACAGCTGGCCCAGAAGCAGTCAGAAACAGGAGGCACACTGCTGCTGCAGCCACATAACTCTGTTCAAAAACTAGTAAAGCATTATGAACACTGATGTGAGGTACAGGGTAGGCACGGGAGCCAGCATACTGCATTAGACTTGGACTTGATCTTCCAGTAAAAGTTTCAGAAAATGTATTTTTAAATAATCAGAATTAAATCACAGTCAGAGCTTTCAAAGAACGTGTATTTGTTGAGGGATATTGACTATTTCTCCAGAACTAACAGAATGTAATGCTTTCCAACAGTGCTTAACAGATGAATTCCAGATCCACACTTCTCAGCTTCCTCTCACTGCAGAAAGGTCTAGATCTGGTTTTCCATTTTGCTTTAATGTAGCTACATGATTGTCCATCAGAGCCAGCATCTTTGCAGCCAGGACTCCTAGTGAGCAATATGCAACCAGCTTTTTAAAAAGGAAAAAATAAAATAAAAAAGACTACAGGATGCCACAGTTATGTGACACAAGCCCTTTTTTGGATGTCAGACTCGAATGTGCAGCTTCTGAAACATTCTCAGTTCTGCCACTCCAGAAAGAACAGAATTTTAAGAATTATACATTGACTTCAGCAAGCTGATATTTGTCATGGTAAGTCTGCAGTGGAGTCTGTACTCCAGAGTGCAGAAAATGCATTCCATCGCTGTCTGCTGACCTAAAAATCACCATTAAATACAGCTTTAAGACTACAAGATAAAGATAGGCATCATTAAATCTGAAGTGTCACTAAAAGTGAAGCTACACATCACAGCCAATCTACTTCCTGCACTCCGAGTTTTAAGTTAACATTGTTAGACTCAGACAAACTCTGACAGATGGAAATATTATTTAGTACCTCGCTGTTTCCTGCTACGAAGTGTCACTTCAGTTATCATTTTTACCAGAGTGCACTACAGAATCTCATGGTTCACATCCAGTGCTGGCATTATGCTTGCTCCAGCTAGTTTTTCATTGCTATTTCCTATGTAAGAAAAATCCATTTGCAAGCTGGAGTGTCTGTACACTACACTTGGTTTGCAGTTAGACATCTGCTAGAGAAGTGCACACATGTAACCTACACCAATTGATTACTCAGATGGTTTATAACTGGAGGTAACCAAATTCACAGTCAGCGTTCCCTCAAAGCAGTAATGAGTACAACAAACTTCATGCACCACTTTCACCTGTCCAACTCATTTCTTACCCCTGGAAACTGATGCTCAGGGAGAGCCCTCCAGCTCCTTCCTAATCCTTCAGCAGCTCAGGTGTTAAGCAGAATAACCTGACACAGCACTGAATCCAGAGTGAGAATGGCAAAGCAACATATCAGCAAGAAGGTGCACTCATGACTTGTGGGTGCTGACTGCCCAGCCACCCTTTCTGTCAGGGAACACACGGGACAGGAGCAACACAGCTCCCAGCAGACACACAGTGCTGCTCTCCAGTGCTCACAGTTTACCAGGAGCCATTACCAACCATGCAAATACCTTCACAAGAACAGTTCACTGAGAATGCCTCCTTTAAAAGAACACACTGCCCAAATGAAAGGTAAGTCTTCAAATGCCTCACAAACACACAGTTCAAAAGAAGCCAAGTTACCTCCACATCATCAAGCACATCCTTATGTGAAAAGTTACTAATTTGAATAATCCAGAGCAATAATTCTAGGGAGAAGGTTTTGCAGTCCAGCAAGTGACTGCACCAATATGTACTGTTCTGTAAATCAGCAGTTAAATTACAGTCTTGATTTAAAACCACTCACACAGGGACTCAAGAGGGATGACAACAGCACTAAGATTTGGCTTTTGCAGCCAGTAATGCGACTTGCTACTTCTGGCATATGAGTATTACTTTGCAAACTTAAAGCATCTGGGGAAGGCATCACATTTTAGCCACAACATTACCTGAGCAGTACAGAGGAGACAAACTCACTGCTCAAACATCATTTGCAAAGATCACTTTTGTCAATGTCTACCTACTTAAAAACCCTTTAATTAGTAACCCTAACTACTATTTTAGTCAATTTATGAGATGTGCTAATGACAACAGTAGGAGGCACACTTGACTCAGAATAACTAGAGCTGAGATGAATACATACAAGGGGAATAAAAGTATCTGAAGGCCAACACTACACTAACAATTGCCTTGCAGCAACTGAAGCTGAGCACTGGCAGAAGCAGTAGCTGCTGAGCTCTTTACACCTCCACTACATTCACAGCAGGGCAGGTATTTCACATTTGAACACCTGCACACAATATTTTAAAGTAGGCTCAGTAACAATTTGCTTCATAGTGACAGGTCACAAAGTAAACTAGGATAGTCCATCAGTCACACCTGTGTTAAGTTTTTGTTAGATTCAATAAAATTGACTCACAGATCCAGAAAAAATATAGAGCCAGGACCTTGGCTTCCTGGAGATACTAAGAACACCAGTAGGTCACCCAGTGAATTTCAGCTCTTCCTCCTTCTACTTCCTCCATAGTTCAATTTATCAAGCAGAAGGGGCAATTCAATTACAAGGCAATTCAAGAGCCTTGAGGACATGAGCAATATCCTCCACAGTTTCACTAACTTGGAAACACAAGCTGCATTTCATAAACAGCATCTAAACTTCCTTTGAAAGGAAGCATAGTCATAGTCTCAGGTTTTGATCTTCATTGCTACAGAGTACAAACAAAAAATTAGGCATAGTTGCATTATTCAGAATTTAAAAGTCATTCTTCCAGACACCAACACAAAATCTTCAGTAGTGCTGTTTAGAAGACTCTGGGGAGGTGGAACACCTCAGATGCCTGAGAAAAACTGCTATTGCTGAGGAACATTATTGCAAGATAATTAAAAGTAACCATCAGTTAGTTATGGTTACTGCACATAGCACAGAGAAAAATCATTCACATTTCCCTAATAAAACAATTATGCTTTGAAGGTTCCCCAATTCCCAAATCATGTCATCCTGGAAAACCAATAACATCTAAGTTTCAGTCCATCTTTGTGAATGCAGATTTCCTTTTGATACAAATCATGCATAACAAATATCAACCTGTCAACAACTACATTTTCCTATACAAGAGGATATACCCACCATCCCAATAAATACCAAGTTCCTCCTTTTCTTTCTAGTCACAAACAATAAAATAGGATTTAATCTTAAAATATTCTACTAGCTATAGAGTCTAGCTCCTCAGCAAATACTTTTAACAGCTATAAAATGTACATTCCCGTTTTTTGAATTGTCACTTGGTACTGACTCCTGAGAGGAAAAACACAGCCTTTGGAATCTGGCTTAGCTTAACCCACAAGGCACTCCTGCAATGCACTTCCCCTCTGAGCAATACATCAAGTATTTCCCCCTTGCAAATATTTTCATTCATGCTTTTTGCAACTTGTCAATTTCAATGCTACCCATGAAATTCACCAACCAATTGAAAGCCCAGCAACACGCCCTTTAAAAATGAGCTTCTTAATAAATTCCTTCAAAAGTGGTGCTTCTTCAGTCAGTCTGTCCACGTGGTACTGATGGCAAATAAGACACTTCAAGGGGCAACATTAGTGAAAGGCAACTGAGGCCAAGCTGATGTTAGTTTCTGATCAGTAAGTGTGAAGACTAAAACAATCTCCAGATACTAAAATCACAGAACTCAAAAACTGGAAAGATTAAAATTTCAAACGAAAGTCATACAATTTTGATGGGTTATTAATCTTCTCACAGTTCAAACTGCACAAGTAAAGCTTCAGCAGAGTCCAACACTTGATCATTTGACTTTAAATTTAAAATCTGTGCTGAAACAGACCACCACAGCAAGGATGTAGCTAGCTTGGAGGAGCAGGTCATGCTGAAGGGTCACAAAGAAATCTGGAAGCTTTCTTCCACAGTTAGTAAGCACAGAATAATGGCAGTAACATAATGAACCAAGACACTGGTAGAATGCTTGAGCAACCATCCAAAAGCAAATATGAATTCAAATTAAGAAATCTTTTAATAAATTCCCTCAGCTTGACTGGAACAGATATACAAGTGCTTTTGAGAAAGTTCTGGTGCAGTTACTGCAATCAATCGTTTGTGAGCCACTGACTACTTAAAAACCCTACTAAGAGTTCTGGGAGTTTCACCCAATCCTCTTTTGTCTGCCCTAAATTGGATGGGAACACAAACAATAATAAAGACGTACTACATGAGCCCTTCTATGAATTGCACCAAAACCCAATACTAAAAAACAAACACTACACCTTTTAACTTAACTCTGAGGCTTTGAAAGCAAACCAGCACACCAGGTATTTGTTCCTGGTACTCCAAGCTCTTCCCACTTCTTTCCAGGTTGTTGCACAGCAACCTGTGTCTGTTACACAAGCTGTGACTCGCAGGAAACTAAGGGTGTTCTTGCCATCCTTAAACTGGGCTCCTACAGAACTCTAGCTCTGCTCAGTCTAGAAACTTGCTAAAAGAGCAGTGTCTTAGCCCAGTTTAATCCACCAGCCATCCAGAAAGACTAAACTTCAGGGTGCTTTCTAAAGCTTTGGAAAGGTAATTTCTTTCCCTGTCCCTGTTAACAAATATGAACCCTGGAAGTTGGAATGAAAAATACAGCTTTACAAAGCTAAATGGTGTGATACACTGCATGACTTGTGTATAGTCTAGAGTTACCTATGCCACAAGAATCCACTGCCACTATCTATGAAATGTCTGTGAAATTAATGTTTTCACATTTTTTTCCTAAGAAAAACACCTTATTCTGAAACGTTAAGGGTAGCTCAAGTCAACGTTCACTTACACATCTTCCCTCAGCCTCCCTGCAGCTGCACACAAGTTTTTTTACAATCCTCCAAGCTCCCTTCTGGAGGTATAAAATGCAAGACACTATATGAAACAGAACTGCAGCACGTTCTGTGATGATAAAGCTAAAAGACTCTTCAGAGAGCACAGTATTTAAAATAATTAAAAGGCAAACTGCCACTATGGAGTCCTTTTTTCCAAAGGACTACCTCAGGTAAGGTTTGGAGCTCCTTTCGAATTAAGCAGACCTCGAGCTGATGGGTTTTATCCCCTTCAAGCACAATGACTAGCACCTGGGAGAGTGACTGTGCTAATTCACATTTTTTTAATCTATTTATTTTACCTGTAGCTCGCACCAGGCAACTTCCACAGTGGTTTCAGTATCCAGTCCTTTATACACAGTTTTGAACGAGCCTCTTCCAATCTCGATGTCAAACTTCAGGAAGCGGCCATCCGGGGAGATGCCCACTGCCTTGGTCTCAAGCTCTTCGATGTCTTCCTGCTGTGCTCTCCGCTCCTCAAATTCCCGGCTGGCAGCTGACAGGCTGCCAGCGACACTGGTAGGGGGTAGCGCAGTCGCCTCATCCCCCTCCTCCTCCTCCTTGGGCAGCAGCGGGGCGGCATCCTTGGCGGCCGGGGGCTCCTCAGCAGCCTGTCCTTCCAGGGGGAGCGGGGCGGGCGGCGGCGGCCGCGAGTCGGCCTCGGCGACGGTGACAGGGGCGTAAGGAGTCCGACCGGCACCCGAGGGAGGGAACACCGAGGGAGCCGCGCTGCCTCCCGAGACAGGGGCCGAGGGCGCTGCGGGCTGCAAGCTGGGCAGCTCCAAGGCCGTGGCGTTGGAGTCGCAGATCACGCTCCGGCGGAAGAAGCGGTGCTCGGTGGCTGCCGCCCCTCGGCTGTCCTTGTCCATGGTGTGGCGGCGGCGCCGGTACTCCTCACTGCGGCCTCCGCTCCCCGGTCCACCGCCCGCTCCACCGGCGCCGGAGGCTCCGTGTTCGGCGGCTCCCAGCTTGTCTCCGACGGAGCTGTCCGAGCTGGAACCGTTCTTGGGCGGCGGCGGCGGCGGCACCAGGAAGCGCGGGCTCGGGGGGCCGCTGCCGGCGGCGTCCTCCGACATGGTGCCCCGGGGGAGCGCGGCTGTGGCGAGGCGGCGGCGGGAGGCGAGAGAAGGGCCGGTCACTGAGCGGGGAGCGCGCCCGGCCGCGGCTGCCGTTGCAGCTGCAACAGAGGAGGGTCCCAAGGGCTCCTCTCGGCGGAGCTGGGAGGCTGGGCCGGCGGGGTGGATCCCCGGTCAGCGTACGCATCCATCCTGCAGCAGGGAGCCGGGCAGCGGGGCCGACATGGAGCACCGGGAGCAGACACGGGGCGCCGGGCTGGAGTGGGGGACGGCGAGAGAAAGGAAAGCCCGAGCACCGGGGAGGCCCCCGAGCGGGGAGACGCCGGTACCTCGCCGGCTGCAGTTACTCCCGGCGATGGAGAGAGAGCGCGGCCGGCCCGGCCCGGCTGCGGGAAGGGGAGGGAAAGGGGCCCGCGCGCGCCGCGACGGCCGCGGCGGAAGCGGAAACCCCGCCCGGCGCGCGCGCCGACCGCCCGGCCGGACCGGGACCGGACCCACGGGGCGTTGGGATCGGGACCGGGAGGGGATCGTGGGGGAATCACGGAAAAAGCGGGAGGGAGAGTGGGACCAGGACTCTGAAGGCATCGTGAGATGGGGTCCTGGGGAGATCGGGCCCGCGAAGTGGATCGGGCCCGGAGGGGAGCGCGGGGCGAGCTCCACAAAGCCCTTTGTCCGAATGAGCCTGAAACGATACCGGGGGACACAGGGGGTTTGCCGGGGGGCGGTCGGGTGGCGCTGGGCCCCGTGTGAGTGGTTCGCCTGTCTCGCACACTCTGTTATTAGCATTGTTCTTACTGTTCGTTTTCCTGTTTATCTGCTTCTAGTAAATTGTTCTTAGCCCAACCCGCGATCTCTCCCTTTTTGTTCTACCTCCTATCACAGGAGGAGGTGAGGGGGACGTGAGAGAGTGGTGCGTGGTCTGGGGTATTTCAATGAGAACACTAAATTTGGGAATTCTATTCCTAAACCATGACAGACGTGTATTTTAGTATGGTCTGCATTAAGTAGAGTCATTACTGAGGTATTTATAGCGCTGAACAAGTGCTTTTCTTGTGTTCATAAAATTAATTAAAAGTTTTTCGAGTGACTGTATGAGGTCGGTGTGGCAGCTGTGCCCATGTCACCCAAACCAGTGACTGTCCCTGCAGCCTTCTCATGGGGGCAGCTGTGCTCTCATGGGGACTGCAGGTGTCCTGCCTGGTATTTATTGCCGGGTTTGCTGTTGGGCAGCCTACTCCATGGTTTTGGATCCCTAGAAGCCCTCCAGACTGGGATCATGACAATTTTGTATTGTCTGTCTCTTCTTACTAATGTGTGTACTTGATGACTTCATGAAACTCATATGGCAAGCTGCCCTTTAGTGTGTTCCCTAGCCAGGCTGGGACAGGCCTGGCCTCTCCCAGAACTTCACACATTTTTTTAGCAGCTTCTGATGCTCCTCTAGTTATATTAGTTATTTCAGAAGCTTCTTCTCTTAATCAGTATCATGGTGTTCCTAGAATCATTTAGGTTGGAAAAGACTCTTAAGGTCATGGAGTCCAATGTTCAGGTGCCACTGGTTATCCAAACTTGCAAATGAGATTACATTCTTGCAAATGAGATTTACATTCTCAATGAACTTGCTGGTGTGTGGAGTTACTCAGGAATTGTTCTGCTTCCATGACTGTTCCTCACACCACTCAGTCCCCACTTGGGCAGGAGCCAGCCTTTGTCCATGCTGTGTAGAAACACAGGGATGTCTGTGTTTTGGGTTACTCAGGGTACAGCTCCTGGCCGTGACTTCAGGAGGTGGTTGTCAGCAGTGCCACCCTCTTTTTGTGTAACATTTCACATGAACTGTGCCCCATGGCTCACAGAGGGCTGTGGAGATGATGAGGGCACTGGAGCTCTTCCCTTTTGGGGAAAGGCTGAGGGAGCTGTGAATGTTCAGCCTGGAGAAAAGACGGGGATCTCATCCATGTCTGTCACTATCTGAAGGGAGGTGTCAGATGGACCAGGTGGTGTGTCCAGCAATAGGACAAGAGGAAACAGACAGAAACACATGGAATTCCACCTGTACACGAGGAAGAACTTCTGTATTGTGTAGTGATCACACTGCCGACGGAAGGTTTGGAGTCTCCCTCTCTGGAGGTGTCCAGAAGCCGTCTGGACTCGCTCCCGAGTGCCGTGCTCTGGGGACCCGCTTCTGCACGGCGGTGGCACCGGCTGAGCTCCATGGTCCCTTCCAACCTGAACTACCCCGGGATTCTGTGACGCAGACAACAAAAAAGGCCCATTTTTCCCAGACCCATTAATTCCCCGGTTCCCGCCGGAGAACGGGCGGGCGGGCCCCAGAGGAGGAAGCCGCAGGGAGCGGGCGGGGGCGCTCAGTAAATGGCGGGAGGGCGGAGCGGGGCCGTGAGGGTGGAGCGGCGCCGGGCGGGCGGAAGGCGGCGGAGCGAAGATGGCAGAGCCGGAGGCGCAGCTGCTGCGGGCCGTGGGGCTGATCGGTGAGGGCCGGGGCAGCCGGGCCGGGGCGGTACCG
>JAYDZK010000056.1:65690122-65739120 GCA_034509185.1 Euphonia xanthogaster | reverse complement strand
TAATTACTCTGTAATTCCGGTATAGGAAAGCAAACTTCATGCCATTACTATACTAGACCGGTCCTGCTCCACTGAAGTTTTAGGGTATTGGACGCTAGGAAGGAATGGCAGGACATGTAGTGAAGAGGAAAGTGGGGATTCCCCCCCCATGGCCAACGGGATGTGTGAGATTGAAGGATTTATAAGGGCTCAAGAGCACCTGGAAGACGCTAGGTTGAGAGGCACAGAGTTAGAGTAATGGCGAAAGTCGCCATTCAGTAGAAACGGCGCTCCTATCGAGGCGAGTAGTTGTGGTGATCTCCCCAGTTTGCCAGTGCGGCAGGAGGGTGAAGGGCCGCTTCCCTGCACCACGTGGAGCAGCGGCAGGCCCAGTGCAGTAAGCTTCTGGTGCGCGGTCAGCACGATAACTTCCAGAGCTTACCAGCCGAAGCTCAAGAGAGGCAACCTAGTGGCAGTGAATGAGGACCGCTGGGCGTGGAGGCAGGGGTGTTTGGTGCTGGCTCAGTGCTAGGAGGCTTCTTGGGCGGAAGGACCGCGGGGCCTGCGAGTGTGCCTGCCTGAAGCAGTTTAGAGACACTAGGCAGTGGAGCCCAGTGGGGCTAGCCTGGTGGAAGAGTGCCTAGCTCTGTGGGGCCTGCGCCGCCACTTGGGATGGAAGAGCCGTGTGCATGGGGTTTCCCGGAGGCGGCGGAGGGCTGCTGGCAACGAGGAGGCTACCAGTGTCAGGGAGTGCCTCTGGGGCAGCAGTTTGAGGCACGCGGAGCGTAGTTTGTGCTTGCTGCTGCCGGAGATCAAGGGCTGTCTCTGTTATGCAGAGAGCGCCCAGCGCGATGGCATTCAGCAGTGCTGACCCGATGGAGGTGACCTTGGCAGTCAGAGGCCCTGGAGCCCACAGCCGCTGGTCTGCCGGTGTGGGCTGCTAGGGGTGGGGGCCGCACTTGTGGACCGGGAGATTTGGAGGTGCAGAGCCATGGGCGGAGGGGGCCACGGGCGGTGAGAGGCCACCGCTGGGTGCAGTGGGGCACAGGGGATGCTTCGCATGCGGCACTGCGGAGGGTTGGGGGCTGGCTCTGTTTTGCGAGGACCTTGTGGACCACAGAAGTCGCTAGCCCAGTGGTGGTGCTGCAGGATGCGGTCTGCGTGGAGACCGCTGAGAGTCGGGAGCTCCTGATTGTGCGGGGGCTTCTCCGTGACCCACCAGCGTGGGGCTGAGCAGACACAGAGTGGGGACGCGCGAGGGAGTAGTGCCAGCTCGGCAGGGAGGGGGGCGTGGCTTGGGGTGCAAGATGAAGTCGCGTGTGGCGCAACAAGTGGTAGGTGCCTTTTGGGGGGTCACTCTGGTGCCATGGGCTCGTCTGTATGGAGCTGTCTGAGGCGACTCAGGGATGCTGGAGGCAGTTGTGCCTGGCAGGGCTGGCCTGGGGGGAGCCAGGCTGCAGAGACTCCTCTGCGGTGTTCACCAGCATGGAACTGCGTGAAAATGGGGGACTATGTGGGCAGCTCAGCAGTTGCTTGCACTAGTGTGGCGAGAGTGTAAGTTTACTTCTTGTTTTGCAAGAAGGAAAAGCTTCTCTTTCTTTCCCTTTCTCTCTTTCTCTCCTTTCTTTCTTTTTCTAACTGTCCAGAGAGCCTGTAGTTCGATTAATTAAGACTGAGAGCAAGTAGATCAACCTTCTTGTCTGTCTGTGAATGCTAATTCTCAATCTGCTCTTGTAGCACACGGTTGAGAAATACTAGTAAGTCATTACTGTAGTCACTTTTCTTAATTCTGAATACTCAAGTTCTCTCTGTAGGGGAAAGGAGGTTAGCAAAGCTTTACTAAGCCTCTATTCTTCCCTCCTCTTCCTAGAAAAAGCTAAGTCCTACAGTACACTTAAATGTTCAGTTACCCTCGAGCAGTTTAGTTTGTGTACAACAAAATACCTGAAATCTAGTTAAAACCATACATTGTAGCTGCTCTCCTTACAAAGACACCTTTAGACATGTTTACTCTTACTGCCAGTAAGAAAGAATTTTCAGTAATTTCTGCAGTTTGTATTTGTGTGCTTCAGTAGCGTTCATCCAGCCACACTTCATATAAAAATATAATTCCCAACCGACAAACATTTCAGGTTTTGAACTCAAGTGTTTCTGTATTTTAGATTCTTTTCTGTGTCAGAAAAGATTTGAGCTTTAAAGATTGTGAAAAACACCAATCACTTGTTTTTAGAATTTTAAAAGTTTAATAGTAATAAAATTGTTATAAAAATAGTAATATAATTTGAGTAATAAAAAGTTAAACAATTTGGATTAGGACAATATTAAACAATAAAAACAAAGAGTTATGGACGTCTGGGTACCTTTTTCTGGGCAAAATAAGCCCGAAAAAGGATGCACGTTAACAGAGGATTAACCCTTAAAAACAATAACCTGTTGCATATTCATACATCTCATACATGATGCATAAATTTCATTCAAACAGGATTCTGTCTGGTCATTGTCAACTTCTTCCTCTTAATCCTGATGACGTCTTCAGGACTGAGCGAGGCAGGAAGAAGTTCGTTTCTTCTGATAAGAGAGCAATAAATTCTTTTTCTCTGAAAGATTTAGGTGTCCTGTGGCTGCTACCTCAGTGGGAGTACCTCACTCCTCTCTTTAAAAAAAGTATCTTACATAGCATAGTTTCTATTTTAACATTATGTTAGAAACTAAAACTATATTTACCACACTACTTAAGAAAATTAATACAGCGTAACTTTCTAACATAACACATACAATATTAATTTTAATATTTGCAAAAAGCCAATCAAAAAATATGTGTTTTTCACAGGTCATGTTTTCAAACAGCCTCTAAAATTCTTTAAAATCGTGGGAAACAATGACTCTCTGTAGTAAGCACTGTACAAACAAGTAGGGGATTGGGTTTTTCCTCCATTTAGGCCATCTGAAGAGGCACTAAGTGGCCAAGCAACCTGAAATGCAATTAACTGCTCTGTAAATGTCATTATTCAAAAGCAAGAGAATTTGCAGCCTCTGCCCTTAACACAAGTGTTATCTTGTGGCCATTCAGTCATGCTTGTGCCTGCTGCAGCTGAGCCTGGGCTGTACAGCAGCATGAACCCTGACATGAATTGGGAACTTCCAGGTTAACAAGGCTTTGGCAAAGACGAGTCATCTAAATTATTTATATCATGTTCCTCTTTTGTATGAATAAACCAAAACTGAGCACTTTCCTTCTTACAGCAGCAATCTTTTGAAGTCAACTGGAATGTACTGAAGAAGGAGTAAATGATTTTGTACCATGTCTGTCAGGCAGCTACAAAGCAAAAACTACATTGAGGAAGAAGAAGAAAACAAAGAAAATTCCCTGAGTAAGTAATATGTTCCCAGCAAACGCAGTGTTGTTTTAAATACTTTTTTTAAAGTTACTTTTAAACCAGCAGTTTAGAGGAAGTTCTGTGTTGCTGATGCGAGGCCTTAACTCCTTCTGCAAAAAGTAGCACGAGTGGCCCTTTCAGAGTTCCACATCTCCCAGCCACAAATCATCAACCTGGGCAATTCTCACGTGCTCGTGCTCCTCGAAAATAAAATTTGACACAGTGATCAGCATACTGCTGTTTGCCATTACAACCTTCTGTGCCTCCTTTCTGTACTTCCTTTTTAGCTTTTGTAACATCAAACAAAATAATGGTCCAGTCTTCACGGAGAGGACAAGTGTTTTGTTGTACAGCTCCACAGTAAAGATTTCTGCATGGCTTAAGCCTTCCAGGGCTTGCCTTCACTGAAAATGTGGATTTAGTTTGTGTATTCATCAGGGTGCCACTTGAACTGCATTGGCACCAAGAGCAGACACGCTCCAAACCAGTGCTGAGCTGAACAGGGTGATTTGATTAGCAGCAGCGTGGCTGGATCGAAACTGATTAACTCATCATTCAATCTGCCTCGTCCCTGCTGCACTGCCAGCACCAGCAGCTCCTCTGGTGTGACTCTGGGTGTCTCTGGGCAGCAGAAGGGCAATTCCTGTGTAGCAGCAGCAGCAGGTGTATCCATGCTGCCTTTATACTGTTAAGAGCAGCAGGACACAGTAGCAGGGCTCCAGCAGGAGCTGCCAATGCAGGCCCCATTCCCTCCCCTCCGCTGCTGTGGCTGCCTTCAGAGATCTGCCTTCCTCCCCTGCCTGGTGGATTTTTAGCACCCCTTTGGATGGGACCAGCAGGAGTGGAGAGCAAAGCTTGCTCCACTCGGTGCCTGATGTCACTGCTCTGGCACGTACCTGAAGCAATGCTGTGATAAATCACTCTGTGTGCTGCAAGGCCACGGAGCTGCTCGGTGAATTCCACTTGCATCACCACCAGTGGGTTTGGCAGGCAGTCCCAGGTGTGTGCCCAGCCCCATCCCTGAGATCTCCCACTCGGGTGGGTGGGCTGCAGCTGGCAGCCACCGCCCTGCAGGCTGCACATGTGGCTCACAGAGACCTCGCTTGTAGCTCCTTCTCACTCGAGTGCCTCTCACCCATTCTTCTTCAGTCTATTTTCCCTCAGTTAAGAAAGCAAAAGCCTTGCAAAAGAGACTGCAGCACAGCCACGGCGGGCCCGAGGCGGCCTTTGACTAAAAAATTGTGGTAATTATGTAAAAAGGCACCTCCCCGGTGTCTGATCCAGCACATTCCTGAGCACGCTTGAAATTCAGGGAGGCTGCTCCTCAGGGAGAGGTCCCTAACACCCGGCTCCTCTCACTGGCTCCTCTTCTGGGCAGAGGTGGGCAGAGCAATCATCTTGGCAGGAAAAAAGAGCTGAGCAGCTGACCTGGAGGTGGGAATGATGGATTTTTGTCTTCTTTGGCTCTGAAAAAAGAAATGGTATGATATTGGCAATTATATTTTATGTGGGTGTTGATTTAATTTTGTCATTCTAAAAAAAGATGAATGTAATAAAGAGTGTGGGCCTGCTTTCCCTTCAGTTTTATTTCTTTTTATCTGTAAAACTCTGTTTAGGCTAAATGGAAAATTTCAGTATTGCAGCAAGATTTAATAAGCCTAAAGTAAATTCTATATGTATTCTATGTTTAGAAACAATTAATTAAAATAGTTTCGGTGCCAGAGCTCCTCAACCAATTAAAAATATTTCTTTTGCCTTTTGCTGTAAGAAAAATCCACAGAAAGAAGGAGCCTGACTACACTTGAGAGATTACAGGAAAAGAGACTTAAATGATCTTTTGATAGAATCCAAAGGGCTTACACTTGACATCATAAAAATATCCTTCTGTCAAGCCTTTTATAGTTACAATTATCCTGCTTGGAACAATAATAGTTTAAAAAATTACTTTGAATGAAGTGTGATTTTGAAGTTGACTGAATCAAATTTTTTTTTTCAGTTTTGCTTTCTCCATGAAATTTCATCCCCTGTTGGCATCCATGACCTGTCCATGTGACAAGGTCTTAATGGGAAGCAGCTATTCTCTATTTTCACTTATGCAATACATTATGCAATGCAGGAGGCTATGCCATAATTTTGATGTGTGTGATTTTATTCCATAACCTAAGTGCTCTGCAAAGCAAGCTCCTTATCTCAGTTTTATTGCCCATTACCAGATTGCAGCTACAGTGCCATATTACAACAGTGACAGTACAAGTTTTTCTACAGCAGTTTCTTGATTTTCCTTGGCATTTCTTAAATCTAGGCCTCTGCCACAGTGTTCACTCTTGTTTCTTAAAGCTGAAAGTAAATGAAATAAAATATTTCAAGACCTCATGCTTGAGAAATGAGACCGTTTAACTTGCCAGATATTCTGTTTTGCTTTATTTTATCCCCTAGGAAGTCAGTTTAATTTCTTTTATTTTAGGTGAGGTTTTGTACTTGCAAGTAGTTCTGGAAGTTGGGTTGGTTATGAAATCATTGTAACCATCTCTAGGACCTACAGGCAGTTTAAGTCCTCGGGCTCTGTGGTAGGTGGTCCATCAGATGGCACTGGATGGTGAGTCCTGCCCAAACCTCTGAACCTGGGTGCTCTCTCCACAAGCAGGAACCATGGGAATTAGAAAGAGGAAGAGCTACAAGTCTTACAGGCCTGAAAACCAAACATCCCTCTTGATTCTGTCCTGGCTTTCAGAGTCTGCAAGTTCTGCAGGAAGACAGGTCCACCCCACAGCCAAAACACCTGGGCAAAGTCTGAGGTGGAGCTGGAGGACTGGTGGAACAGCCAGCCAGACTGATAAGTAGAACTAAATACAGGAATGATTAATTATGTGACATTTCTTATTTATTGCTTGAGAAAATGTCAACAACCCTGCACCATAAAACTGGAGCAGAGCATGTGCTTCTTCATCAGATTGAAACATTCATTTCCCTTTCACCCACCCATCCACCCCCATCCTAACTACTAGAATAGAAAGCACAACTCTTTTTCTTTCCTTTTTTTTTCACTATTCTCTTGAGCTACATTAACAAATGGATTCCCAGCATGTGAAAACAAACCAGTGAGAGAGCCAGCAGAGGAATGTATCACTGGTTTGTTACCTGTGCTTTTGAAGGAACAAAGCACAACTTTACACTGTATTAGTAACCACTTTTAGTCTAGAGTTCATTGTAGGCTGTGCTGCTGGCTCCCTGTTGATTGTAGCTAATCAATCATTGCATTTATTATTAGCCTATGTATCTATGTACATTCTCCAAAAATAATCCATTCAGATAAATTTGAACAACAAGAACATGATAAAAGAACATTTACAACAACCCAAATGCTGAATTTTATCAGAGATGAGATTCAGTGATTGTTCATACTCATGTATATTTCAAACTGTATCAAGCCACAATGGCAGATGCTGTGGCCAAATTCAACGTTGGTGCTATTGGGAGCAGAGGAAAAACATGGTTCACTTCTTTCTTCATCATCTTCCTGGCTATTCTTGCAATGTTTCCTTATATAACGAGTTTATGGAGTAGTCAAACAGTGAGTGAGCTGTGGAAGCAGAGATATTTGCTGAAATCAGCATCATGTTCTTCCTTTTTTGTGTCTTTAGTCAATTGCTCAGGATGCCTCATTTATCTTTTCTCTCTCTGAGGCTTTAGGGAATTCTGTGCTTCACAGCAGTGTCATAACACTTCTAAAGCAAGCACAGAGGCAGGGGCACTGCTTTAATGAAGAGGAGCTGTTTGATGGAGGTGGGTGGAGGGAAGTGTGAAGAAGATGGTGATGCTGGGTTTGTAACTGACTGATGCTGTGCAGCAGTCAACCTGCCCTGCTTTCTGCTCGCCACTCACAAGCTGATGAAAATCAATCACTCTCACAGCAGGTCCAGTCCTGCTCCTCTTTACATCAAAGCACAAAAATAAAATACTACTCACTTCAGTCAAAGCAGGAGCAGGCTCATATCCAGCATAATGAACTTCCTCGTGTCCTTTAAAAGCACAGTCTGGTCCAAATGCAAAACATTAGTCTGCTCTGGTGCCATTTCTGCCAGATCCAGCACTGGAAAGTGCTTGCCATTTCTGAAATGTGTTGGACTTTCCCAAAAGATGATGAGTGTTCTCCATGGCCACTGGCACTGGGGAGAGAGGGAGCATTCACCCCTCACAGTGGGGCTCAGCACCTTGCAGAATGGAGCCCCTGACGAGGCAGGATTCCTGAAGGGAATAAGGAACATGGGATCATTTGGCTGAAAGGAGCAATAAAAACCCGGAGTAACCTCCTCAGACCACTTTTCTCCTTGCCAAATAGTCAATGTGAGGAGTGATTGGCAAGTTGTGCACGTTACAGAGCTGTTCACTTCCAGCCTTGGGCTTCTCGTGCAGCCTGCCAGGACCAGGAGCAGAGGCACAAAGCTGGAACTTCACACATGCTGGCAACCCACAGCTGAGGCATGGCCTGCTGTAGTGGTTTGTCAGGAGGGAAAGGCTTTACTGACAACATAAGCACACTGGTATTAAAAGTGACAGAGTTCTGTACCTGAATGACCCCTGCTCCACACGTGCAAAGTTTTCCCACTCATGTCATTTCAGTGGTGTAATTATAATCCAATGAAAAAATATCCAGGGTAAACAAGCTCTTGGGGGCCACTGCCAGATGACACAGGTCACAGCAGCTCTCATGTTGCTCAAATCTGTGTCCAAGACTGGGAAGAGAATCAGGGAGCTGCAGCTGCCTTGCAGATAGCACTAAATCTTCTGCTGTGCTTGATCTTAAGTGAAATGCTCCAAGGAATCTACTTCGTGTTTCTCAGAGATCTTGGGAGGCTGATTGTCCTAAGGTTCCAGGTGAAAAGGGAGAGGTGATCTGAGTGTATATGATGACTGGAAAATCTCTTTGTTTCCTTTTCATGCCTGTGGTACTACCTAAATGTGGACAACCATATCCAAATAGTTACAAATAGTTAATGTCACAAACAGTTTATCACTGACTCCATCCCGAAACATCAGCCTCTCCAAATTAGTTTAGATACTCAAGAACACATCAGGTAACCTCAGATACAGCAGAATAGAAATCAACAGTCCAACTGCCTTTAAGATATGACAAAATGTTTTCAAAAGTATTTCAATCAAGTGTGTGTGTATAACACACCTCTGTTTTAATGTCTTTGAGAAACAGCTTGCTCAATTTATCTGCCTCTGATACCAGCACCGTGGTTCTGCTGTTTCAATCCTGAAATGTCAGTCTTTTAAGATGTTTCTGTTTCATATTCTCATTTTCTGAGAACAACTTCCCCTTCTCATCCATGAACTATTAACTGCCACTGATAGCTGGAAAGCAAAGACATTGCCTGCTGGGGACACAAGAAAAAGTGGTTTAGGTCACAGGAAAACCAGACTATGAGGTACAGTAGGAGCAATGTCTTTCTGCTCAGACAACTCCTCAACTGCCCTAGGCAGGTAGGACAGAGCCCCAGGAAACAGGTGTGTTTAGATGCAGTCATGGCTGCAAAACTTGCAGCTACACTAAGGTAAGGTAGACAGATTTTCTACAGAGCTACCAGTATAAAGGACAAATTATTAAAACTTTTGGATGAGACAGAGTAATTCCCTGTAGTTCACTCCATCCACTTTGGGATGCAGTGCTTAACTTCCCTGGGTGCCTGGAACCTGAACCACAAGCTGTTTACTCCCAGCACCTTCTCCCTGCCCATCAGTAGCCTCTCCACTGTGCTGGAGATGGGATTGTTGGGACCCAAATCTGCAAACACTACAGCTGGGAAGTGCTTAAGTCCTATGAACAGTCCATTGACATTTTACACTGCACACAGCAGTAAGTGTCTGGAGGATCAGGCTCTTGGTGATTATGTGATTTACAGGTACATCACTTCAGGTTCAAAACAATGCTGGTCATAGAAAGGCAAGTAATTCTGGTCTCTCCTAAAGTACATCAGTCAAAAATTGCCTAAAATTAGATCCACAAACAAGTGACAGAGATTACACAACATTCATTACAAGGTTTGCCAGGATTTTCCAGCAGAAAAGACCCAGAAGGAAATATAGATCCACTCAATAGGACTTCTAATATCACAGTGAGTAAATTACTTTTTAAAAACATCTTGCATTACAGGGAATATTCAATCTCAGGGGAAACAAACAGTCTCTGAGCAGCTTACACTTTTGGCAGCAACCCAAGATAGCATGAGGCACAAATTGCACAAATCACACAAATGCCTGAGCTTGTGTAAATTCTGTGCTCAACATCTGCACGAGCTTTCTTCCTAACTGTAAAAAAATCATAGTGCATGTTTGTTTCTTTGTCCAAAATTCAAACATCAATGATGTTATTAGACACATCAGAAGAATTATGATTGTTCCTTGGATCTGAATCTTTTGTAACCCCTCCCTCTACCAGATATGTAACACCCCATGTGACTGATCATGTACTGACAGTCAATTGAAACCAACAAAAACCAAGAAAAAGAAGGCTGATCCCTATGCTGTGATTTATCTCCTTTAAGGGACTAATTTCTGTTAATTTAATTACATTAATTTTAAAGGTCTAATTTCTGTTAAAATGTAGGTGTTATTACCATGCAGGAGGTATTGAGGACTAGAAATGTGATTATTTGGGCATTAGAACAGTCTATAAATATTTAAAGCATTAAACCCCAGAGAAGGTTAATGTAACACAGGAAAGTAACATTAGAACTACTTGGGTGAATTGTTGAATGGAAAAATGAACAAGTCTGAATATATTTGAATGTGGAATAATGTCCCAGTAAGACAAAGCTGGTACTGTATTACTTGACATTGTTTCAGTGACAATCCCTGAAGAGCATTCAAAATCTACTGTGTTAAAACATGCAAAATGAGGGATGCATTAGAACATGAAACTGATTACTTGTGCAAACTGTTATAAACAGAACTCATCACCCTGATTTGAAGAGTAATGACTTCACCATTGTCAGTAAAATGCATCACTGGAAACACTTGGTTGAGAAAAAAACTACCCACCCTGAATATAGAAATTTTCTTGGTCATCCACCCCTCCTGTTTCAAAACCAGGACATCCACCCTCTTCAGTGCCTGTAAAACTGGTAGCACCTGTACACTACACCAGGATATTAAGCTGTTCATATCATTTTATCAATGCTGTTGAGAACCCTGTGCAGGGGAGAATAGTAACCACCACTGTGGTGTGGTTTCTGACCTGCTTGTTAGCAGCTCAGCTAACTCAGCTGGCTGGTTCAGAGTTTTTAAAAATGCAAGCTGACAACAACATGCTCTAAATGTTGGACTAAGCAATTTCAGAGTGCATGGTTAGCTTACTGTCTTGATTCCTTTTTCTTTCAATTTTACTTGGTAAGAAAGAAATATTCTTGCCTTTAAAAAGCTGATCATAGACAGACAGATAGCATCTACCTGTATTTATTTACCTGTAGTACACAACACAGGCTCTACTTTTGCAGGGAACACTCTTAGTCTGGACACATGATATTAGGAATGCTAGAATCCTAACACAATCCTAACTACTTTTTGTTTGAATCCCAATAATCTCTGCCAAAGTAAGCCAAAAATTGTATATGGCAGCTTTCCTTGTCACATCTTCTGTTACCACTGAGATTTACTCTGATTTACTCTGTGGATTTTGAGAACCTCACCCTTACTCAGGATCACTAAATGCTTCCCTCCAAAGGGGGTTCTGTACATGCAGGATTTTGAGAGGACCAACACAAAGCCCTTCAGAGAGAGGTACAATTGAGTAGGAAGTTCTGATATGTATGCCCAAGAGCAAAGTAGGAGAAAGGCAGCTCTCAGATTTCTGGGGCATTGCGAATTTAGGAGGAAAATGAAATACTGAAGCGGCAAGTAGGGAAAAAAAATTATTACAAGCACATTCATAAGGGTTTTGGTTTTTTATAGTACAAATAGACATTTCCAGTGACACTGCATGCTGGATCAGATCTGTCAGAAGGACAGGCAATTTCTGTAGGCAGACCACAGCACATGTTTGTGACGTCATGAGAGAGAAACAAGAAGTCAGCTGAACACAAATGACACACATTTCCTTCAGTCAGTTTTCACTTCCAGTCTCAAAACTACGCCTTTTGTTCTTCACACTTAGCTGTGTGAAATTGTCCCACTAACCCATTCAACCCTGTTCCTTCTCTGTGGCCCTCAAGTAGTTCACTCCCTATTCAGATTATTGAGACACACAGTACTTCTCTCTTAGCCATCTATGGATTGTTTTCCGACCTGAATCCCAGATTGCACAATGGGGATGATTGCTGCTTACCTAATGTTTGTTATAAAACCTGTGACAGCATTTTTTCCTTTCTGCTGTACAAGAGGAAATAGCGTTTTATTTGAAATGCTGTGCTGAGTGTCAACATGAGAGGTGTTTTAAAAGAGCTGAGAAGTATGCTGTCAGGAAAATGTTTCCAGGCCTACCTTCCCTCCCACATCCAACTGTGTTGAAATAATCAAATGCTATCCCACTCGTACTTGGGAAGAGGATGACTAACAGCAGCTAATTACTGCTCAATCTGTTGCCCTCAGCAGCTATTGGTCTGAATCACACCCACTGGCACCGAGGGGGCACAGTTTGTGTGTGGTGCTCTGGAGGCACCTTAATTTTTAGGGGTCTTCTTTGGGAGGCAGCAGCTGGGAAAAAAACTGCACGTACTAAGATGCTACCACAGAAACTGCTGCCAGCATGCCTGACTCAGCAGATGGCCTGAAGAGCCTGGCTGAGAGCCTCTCTGGGTCAGCCCTGTCCTGCTGGGGCCCTGGGCAAGCCAATGTCACTGCAGAAAGGACAAGGTGGTTCCTAATTTCTTCCTGCTCCATCCTTGTGCAGCAGAGGCTGAACCTCGCTCAGTGGTACGGGATGTTAGTTCCTGCTTTCTTCCCAGTTTGCTGCTGCAGTAGCAAATAGTTGGCAGAGGGCCTTCTGTATCACATTTGATCTGTTGACACTTGCAGCAGTGCTGGACTCGAACACTGTAGGAGTTTCCGTCTGGAGAAATATGGTAGCCCTTCCTGCCTCCTCATTCCACTCCCTACGGAAAACCTCCCTTTTGTTTTCCCAAATTCTGGGCCAAATAAAATATACCAAAATAACACTGGAGACACAGAAGGAATCTCTTGCCTCAAACTTGGCCTCGGAGCAATACATGCAACCATGAGTTGTCTCACAAGTGAAGTCATGTGGGTGGAATCCAGGCAGGGTTTCACCAGCAGGGCCTGAAGGCTTGCCCTGGCTGCTCTGCAAACAGGTACCCCCTTGTTTGTGGTGGCCAGAATGACCACTTACTCTGTTTTCATGCCAGGAGAATCCAGAATTATACTTTTCAGCTGGTTAATTTAAAGCTTTCTAGGAAAGACAGGGACAGAAGGTCTTGAACTGTGGTGGTGTACCTGCCTGCTGGCCAATGCTGTGACATTTCAGTGTTGCACAGAAAAGAGGCAGGAAAGCAATATTGCATCAGAGTTATTAGAGTTCCTGCCTCATTGCTGAAGCTTTTTATGATTTCAGCAATATTCTCCTGAGTAATCATGTAATTCTGCTGCACTCATTTAATGTGTTCAACACCTGACACCTGAGCCAGATGTTGACTTTCTATAGCATAACCCACCTGCACAAAGCACCAGTATTATCCTGTCTCTGCAGAGCACAGCTCTATTATAGGGAGCCCCTTACATGTGAGACAGCCAGCCCCACACAGAGATATTACAGAGCCCCTTTCTTACTCAGGGTTCCTCAGTGTCATTCCAGGCTCAAGCATTACTCCATGAAGGAATCTGGGGTTTGGTCTAGAGCTGATGATGTAGTATGGTACTGTTCTTTACCTGGAAGTAAGATAAGCATTGTTATCAAGCTTCTGTCATTGCTGACACCTGGGGCACCTCTAATGCTTCTCAGCTCTGCACAGTTAATGCTGCAGTCCCTTTAAGACAAGGGACTTAGAAGGTTTCTCTAAAATATAAATGTAGCTTCTGTTTCTGCTGATGTGGGTTTGAAAAGCATATTACTAAGTAAAACCTGTTTAATTTATCCTACCTGGTAGAGATTTCCCCCCCTGTATGCAATCTGTGTCAAGACAATATGTCTGGTGATAATGAATAGCCACACACTGTGTGCTGCAACTTCAATTCTTTTTATGGAGCTTTAATCTCTTCCCAATTCCATCTGCCTCCTGTGCTAACAAAGGCCATATGGCTCCTCAGAGCCACCTATGCTCTGCTTAGGTGGGGTGCAAGTGTCTGAAGCAGCACTTGCTCTTCTGAGGAAATTTCCATTTCAGGTACTGGCTGAGAATGGGGCCACCCGTTGTGGACACTTCTGGGATACATGGCCCTAAATACCAAAAGGGATCTTCACCACAGCCTGCCCAGACACCCTGTTTAACCTCTGCTGTAGAATGACACCTGTTCTCCTCTCCTAAACGTGCTGGCTGAACCACATTAGAACTGTAGAGGTATTCAGCATCTCAGCAAGGTCCTGAGGATGGCCCTCTGCAACTTGTCTCCAGCCTGTCATGCAGAATGTCATCTACTACAGACAGCAAGCTAATTTATACCAAGTGAAGTGCTCAGCCTCCATTTTCTCCTCCTTTCTCTACATTCCTCTCCTCATCTGGTTCTGGTCTACTGCTTTCAGATGCAAATTGCTTGTGAAAATGTATATATCAAATATTTTATCTTAGAAGGAAGTTCTCCCTAATGGTCTAGCAGCTTCTCAGTGGCAGCATTATTTGACAGATGTTCAGAAAAGAACTTTATGTCTCTAGCTAGGCTTTGACACTTGACTATAATATGCTCTCACCTTTATATGGAAACACTTCAGTGCTAACAATGAGACCCTTATTCATGGATATAGCAGACACTGCAATCACCTCTAGATCACAGCAATTCAGGAAGTGTGCTCTGGGTGTCTGCAGAGAATTCAAGGTAACAATTGCATGAATGTTCATAGGATCATTGGTTAAGCAGCAAGAGGAATAACATTATTTTAAAAATCAAAGAATAAAATGTGTGAGGATTCCAGCACTAGTCCACTTTTCCTGCTGCACAAGTCCTCCTCCTCTTACCTAACTCCCTCTCGTATGTAATCCAGGTTTCCTCAATTAATTCCTGACAAACAGCCTTCCTCTGGCTTTTGTGTTCTATGCTCCACATTCTTTAGATTTTTCTTATAGATGTTATAGCTGAGATTTCCCCCCCCTTTTTTGCTTCTTTTTATCACATTCCCTTGCTCTTGCACCCAGCTCCTCCTGGTTAACTGGTTCTCCACCTCTGTCTGCCTTTCCATCCTGCCTTCCCGCCTTGGGTATCATCACCACATGCCCTCTGCTCCAAGCCTGCAAGGCCTCCATCAGAGGAGACCTTTGAGAACAGGTTAGACTCACATTTACCAGAAATAGCATAAGTACAGTTCATTCTGCCTTTGGGCAGGAAACCAATTAAAGGACTTACTGAGGCCCCTTCCAGACCTGCATCTTTCTGATTCTATTATCCTTTGCATTAGTGGGAGAGCAGTAATGGAGCCACACTTCTTGGCACAAACATTTCCAAGAGATTGTTATCTTGGACTCTTGAGCTTGCAGCTGGAGATCCCCTCTTGGCTGCCTGCAGGGGAGCACAGGCTGCAGCCAGTGCCAGGGCTCACGCTTGCCATTTTGGCTTCAGAAATGACTTAAATATCCAACCCTCTTATTTCCATAAAGGTATCAAATTACCTTCCTTTTCAGTTATTCTATATTTTACAAATACAATGGCCATAGATCCTTCTTATTAAAATAGGGGTCTTTCCTCATTCTGATTAAACTTGTATTTATCTTTGCAGATAATTCTGCAGCACACAATGCTCCACAGTACATCCTGAAACCATTTGGAGTATAGCTACTCTTTCAATCAGCTGATTAATTTGCTGTCAGATGTGCAGGTAGGATATCCCAGTTAAGAAATTCAGCTCTTTCAAAATTATTAATTTTCTCTTGTATTCAATTCCTTGTAAATAGCTTTATAAAGAGTAAAAAAAAAAAACCAAAAAAAAAACCAAACCAAAAAAGCTTTACTGCACGTAAAAAACATTCTAGAATGAATGCCCTATTATACCCATCCAGCTGCAAATTGCTGTTATCTGTTCAGAACAATTAGCTTATTATCCATCCTCTTAAAACCTGATACCAGCCCATCATTTTGGAGCCCGAAGTATAAAGCCATTCATTAACTTCCTTATGCTTTGGATCAGCCTGTAAAAACAGCTCAGTGCTCCAGCATCCTTCTCCATAGGGTTGCTCATTATCAGCTATCAGCTTTTGTGCTAACAGTTCCTCATGGAGCACAAAGAAGAAGCCAGAGAGTTTGCCTGTGGTTTTCTATGATTTTAAGCGCTTTGGACTGAACTTACATCAATATTGTTACTGGTGTACTTAAAATAATAGTCCAAAGAATAGATGACTGGAAAAAGGTGAGGTGGCTTGGGGAGGAGGAGGAAATACCAATGCTGCTGGAAAAACAACTTTTTTTTTAAAAGAAACAGTGTTTCAGTGAGGCAGGTTTTACAACAAGCACCGCTGACTTCTGTGGAGTTGCTCCTAAATTGTACTGAAAGAACTGAGGAAAGAGTAGAAATTTTATAGAGGTATGAACCAGTTAAAATATACAAAACATTTCAAACAAAATGGATCTTTGAAACAATCAGAAGTTTTTAGAACTCTGATAAAGACAGTCCGAAGCTCAAAGGCTTTCAGGCTTGTGTAACCCTCTGAAGTAAATCCATGCAGCTCACAGGGTAGAGAACTCATAAAAAGCATTTTCAGAATCAAAGGGCTGACTACTATATCATTTCCTTGGAAAATTGGGCTCTCCTTGTGCTGTTTGCCAGTTTTTAGTCACCTGTCAATTACAACATGATGTGTGCTTGTGGGTCATAGCAATTAATTTAATTGCTTTCTGCCTATTCCTTGAAAGTACTCCTGGCTAGCTGTTAGTCTGAGAGGGAATTTGTAAGTGTAAAACATTATTTGTTTTGTTCAATTGTGCTCCATATTGTTTCCTTACATTTCTGTGGTTCTGTTTTCTCATTGTTTTTATTATCCTTTGGATCTCTGTTTTGCTAGAACACAGGAGAACCTCAGACAGATACAGTAAGGCACGGCCAAAAAAACCATGAAATTAAAATCTTGTGATGTGAGTGGAATTTCTCTTTTTCTTCCCATTGCTTCCAAAGAAAAGCTAATTGTCACACCCTAGTCCACACGTGAGGCAGCACACAGCAGGCTGCTCATACCAACAAAGATGCTCCCCGTCCCAGTGCTGCTGGTGGCACCATCCCTCTCTGGGGGCAAAGCCCCCACCCCTGTCTGTTCTGGGGCTGTTGAAAGGTGGAGGTTTAGGTGGGGCTGGCAGAAGGACAGGCTGTCCTTTTCCCCTGGCTGCTGCTGCAAGCAGGGAGTGCTGGCCCTCGCAGAGGCTGGCAGGAGCAGCTGGTCCAGCTCTGTAATGACAAGTGCACAGGTGTTGGGAATTTGCCCAAGGGCATGGGTCCCAGATGAGAGATGCAAACAGGGGAGAGGAGATGCAGTGCTTCAGAGGGGGATGGACAGAGACAGCCCATCCTCTAGGGTATCCAACAGGCTGGCTCTGTCTGGGAAGAAGCACGACGGGGATTTTTCCTATTTGGTGGGTTCAATTGTTCCTTGCCTTTGATTCATTATGGGGAAAAAGTCTTAAATTGAGATGCTGTCAGGCAAGTGCCCTTGGTGTTCGTTATCATAAGCTGGCAGGAGGCAAGACTGTCCTGTGATGGTAGAGAACAGGAACTTTCCTCTATCAGCATCTTTCCATCCAAGCTGCTGGTAAAGCTATTCCACTTTCTTCCCCCATTTTCACCTTCCCGAGTGAGGGAAGCACACTGCCACACACAGAGTGCTGAGGGAAAACATCTAGTGGTGATGTTCCAAACCAGGGAACAGGCAGTGAAGGCTCAGAGCCTCTGTTTGCAGGTGAGCTGGATAAAATACCAGTTTCCAAGGATGCTGTTTTCATTCAGGTGGCCAGGTGCTGTCTGACAGGAAAAATTCCTTTCTATACCAGTTTTAGAAGAACTACTCTTCAAGCAGTAATTCTACTATAATGAGAAGGAAAAAACCCCAAGTGAGTCAGGATGAAGTTAGTTACTCATAAATTGTTGATTTTGGAATCCTGTTTCAGGCATCCAAAAGCAAGATGGTTGCATTTTCATGCTAACTCATAATCCCCAGTATGCTTTCAATTTGCTGTGGATTATATACTGGGAAAGACTGTGATTCTCTTCTGCCTTAGATCAAGGTAAACCTGTAACTCCAACATGATGGGCAGCCACAGATGCCTGGTATAATTGGGTAGCCTGGTCACCATTTGCACAAGACTGGAGAAGTTTGTGAGAAATGCTTTTGTTATCATATTTCTTGGCTTCCACTGCATGGGGTTTTTTTTTGTTTTTTTTTTTGGTAAAAATTATAACAAACTAAACCACTCTTCATATTAGTTAATGGGCACAAAAAAAAATTCCTGTGGGAGGAATTTTTTTCCTAGCATAATGATAGATTTCACTAGGAAAAAATTCTGTTTATTCCAAAATAAACTGTTAGCATTCTAAGCCATTTCTGTGGGGTTTTATCTATCATAATCTAATCAGAACTATTTTTAGAAGAGCAGTGCATAATAATATTAGGCAGCACTGATCTCTGAGACAATTTGAGACTCCCAGTCGAGTTTCTGCTAGAGATGTGTGCCATAAAAAGCCCCATCACAGATTTGCCCCTTTGTTGCAGAGGCTGCCAGACAGATCAAGGACTTAAAGGGCCTGCCATTTGAAGTCTCTGCAGTTTGAAGATGTGCTGTCGGGGATCAGTGTGGAGAAGGCTTTTGTTCTGCTGCTGGAGTAAGTGTTTGCAGATGAAAGGAGAACTCCTGAGCCTGAGCCATCAACCTGACACTTTTCCAGGCATGAAATTCACTTAGAACTAAGCATGGACTGAAAAATAACATATATTTATTTTGCTTACTACTTTGAGGAGCATCCCAATCACTTCCTAAAGGAATACTGATACATAATTAACCTGCTGGAATGGAGGATTTACAGCATAAAGAGCAGACATTTGAAATGGTACAAGCAAAGTTCTGAGGCTATCTTACAGTAATTGTTTCCATTACTTTCAGTGTGTTTTGATCAAGCCCTTAGCACTTCTGGAGGAGAGGTATTTGGTCATCTGTCAAAAAAATCTGTGCCACAAAAACATCACAGTAGTAGGATTTTTCAGCATGAACATTGATATGATGTGGTGTCTTAATCCTTGAAATGCACTGGCTAAGACAGTGAAAATAGGAAGTGTTTTTCAGTCCACAGAGATTACTTAATTTTTTTAATGACCTTGACACCTTTAACTTATGGAAGGGTAAGTAGCAGTGTAATTTCTTCTGTGACCCTACAAAATTGAATATGAAAAGAGAAGAAAGGGTGAGTGACTGTAAATCTTCAGCTTATGTTGTTAGATTGTCAACAACCTGGCCTGAAAGTATCACAACACTGGCCTTCTCACTTTACCCATCATCCAGTGCCCCCACATACTCCTGCCAAGGAGCAGCTGACTTTATCCTGTATCTATCCTCTGGTCAAAGATCTCCAAGCACCTAATGTTGTTCACCACCTGATTATTCACTGTAGCCACAGAGAGCACTTCACTCATCATTGCAATGCAGCCACCCCTGGGATAAGAGACAGGCAGAGAGCAAGCATTACAGAAGGGATCTAAGCATAAGGTACTGAATATCATGTTAATAAGTTTTGGACAGAGGTAAGCAAAGAGATTTACAAAGAAAGTGATGCAGAATTTTAACAGACACAATTAGCTAAATCCCTGATTTTACTTCAGAGCTTAAAGCACCACCATATAAAACATTGCCTGCTAAATAACATTGGAGATTGGCTCAGGGGAAAATACTGCCAACATTATTCTCTAATATTTTTTAGGGGAAAAAGGACTGACCGTGTCTGCATTTTGAGTCCCTTGTAAGAAGAACTTGTGCCCACAGAAACAGACATAATGATGACTGTGCAGACATAATGATGACTGTGCAGATGTAATCCCACCAGTTGGTGTCTACCACAAGGGCTCTGCTTTCTGCCAGAGGATGAGTCAGTTATGGAGCCCTGGCAGTCAAGGCTGGTATCAAGCACAGCACCTTTTCCTCCTCTCTTCTGTCTTGGCAGCCCGTGCTTGAGGTCTCAGCTAGGATGGACACACTTAGACACGCCAATACTTTTATTCATGCACACACAGGGAAAGGTTTGACCTTGCTCCCATTGCTGGGTTTCAGTGTGATTTAGTGGGTGCAGCAGAAGGAGACTCACTGGAGAAGATGCTGGCATCCTTTGTACCAGCATTAATTTGAGGTGAATTTCTGACTCCAAGTGCTCTGCTCCAAATACATTACCGTATAACTGAGAACAAAACATTACACTAAAGGACAAAATTTACTGCTGCTGCCTGCATGAGAAAACAATTCTCTGTAACTTCAAAAATCAGTGAGGATGCCTCAGACCTTGGAAGCAGACGCCTTTGTGAGTAGTTGGCTGTAGCAGCCAAGTCTCATACTCAAGCACAAAATAATGCAGGTGATCCCAGGCAGCCCCAGCTTCCCTGAGCTCCCAGGGCTTGGCTGTGCAGGCTGAGGAGCAGATGGGCTGTTTGGCCACATTACTCATTCGGCTAAAGCTCAGCACTTTGTTTAATGCTTTGCTGTCTAAGGCTGGAGTGGCCAGCACGCTGCAGATTTGAACCTGTTCTTCCTACCACATCAAAGGAATCTGGATACTGGGCCAGATTTGGATCTCCCACCAGTTTTAACTGGTATAAACTATGTGATAACTGGTAACTGAACTCTGTGTAATAACTATGTTACTTAAGATCTCCAAGCACCTAATATGAGCCCTAAGCAAGTAATGAAAGAGCACTAAACCCCATAATGCTTTGAAACCAGTCAGTAATATAGTGATTGAAATATTATCAGAGCGACTTGAAATCCAGAATATTTACAAAATAATGCTAAGCATCAGTCATTGTACAAGCTAATACTGAGCATGATGCAATGATCCTGTTAAGTACTTAGGCCAGGAAGGATTTTACAACTTCATTTCCCAATGGTAATCAGAAACAGTCTTGTAGAAATAAATGCAGTTTTACTGGTGTAAAAGCCCAGAATTCAGACCACGGGGCAAAAGAAGATCATGTGTTGTTTAGTGAATCGCTGCAATCTATTTTTTTCTTTTTTTTTTTTGCCACATTCCCTCATCTCACAAGCACATCTGGTGTTTTAGGAACATTGTATTCAACAGTGGTAAAGGACGCTAGGGCCAAGAATAACAAATGAAAAATGAAAACACTGGGGCCTAATGCTGATCTCATATGGGTGTAAATCAGAGGGATTCCAGCAAAGCCTTTGGAGCCACCCCAGTGAAATACTTGTGTCTGATTCAGGATCAAAACTCTACAGACCAGTGATTTTCACTGTCAGGCCTGAAATTCTTCCACTCCACCGGGAAAATTTGCTGCAAAATATCTTTAAAAGAGCTTCTCACAAACATCACAAATGCTGAGGAAGTGACAAAGTACAGCAGAAAGACTTTAGTAGCACTTGTGTCTGCACCAAGCAATGTAAAATCCCCACCAAACCTGATAAAGCACAAGTATTTGATTTGCAATTTGCAGCACAAAAAATGGAGTTTGACTGAAAATAAATATATATTTTGCATGTAGTTATTGGATCAGGACATGTTTTCTCTTAAGCCCTTGAAAGACAGAGAAAGTCTTTCCACTGGCTGCAGGGTGGGTTCTCCTCAGTAACATAACCTTCTGAATAATATACATTATTGCACTTTGTATTTCTGATCCTGACCTGAGGAACTGCCATAACCACAACACTTTGTAACGCTTGGCAATTTAACTAAACAGACTGTCTTTAAAATGTAAACAAATCCCAGCTGCTTGTTGACAAAACTGTTTGAAGACATCAGACTTTAAAACCTCTCAGTCCCCATTTGCTGCAAGGAGACCCTAGCAGGGAGGAAAAATGTGTGCATGAATGTCTGTACAGAAACCACCTGTGAGCCTGAAAAATTCTGTTTGCCCTCAGAACCCCGCAGGAAAAACCCAAAAGTACATTCAAGACACAAATCCAATTACTGCACTGAATTTCCTAATCCCACCTTCCACCACCTATTTTGCCGGATTGCTGTACACTTCTCAGAGCTAAATCACATCAAGAACCATTGTAAAAACATGGGTCTTCCTCTTCCTGGAGACATGATGCCAAAACATTGGTGAATTTCATGTTTGTCATTGTCAGGTGCTGCTGGTTTTATTTCACCCACTGTACCTATATTTGTACCTTGTTAAATAACTTCCCTTCTCCCTCCTCTTTCAAATACCGATGGAATCTCCCCGTCTCCCTTCAGGGCTGTTGTAAAGCTAACTGTAGTCAAGGGGACTTTCTGTGGATTTAAAGGGGCTTTGTAGGATGTACTGACTTTATTTATCCTCCACATCCTTTTCTTTTTAAACACTTATTTGCAAATTACGTTTTCAGTGCCTTGCAGTCACTGCTGCTTCTGTTGTCTGCAGCTCATCAATTCTCTGGGGACAAGGCAGCCCTCTGAAAATGATGCTCCAGGCCCTGCTGTACAAAATCTCTCCCTATTTTTCTCCTTGTCCCTTTGGGTGAGGATGGCCTTTGAAACTCTGCTTTGCCAGAATTCAGTGAGCTGCTTGCTTTGTAAACAGAGGAATAACCTGCTCAGGGCTGCCCCTTGTTTGACGTTGCATTCAATGAACACGGAGCCAAACAGCAGCAAGAATGCCTGACCTTAAAGGCTGGAGTTCAGTAAGGAACTCGGAGATCTTGAGGCAAAGGGTTTCATGTTACTGACTCCGGTGTCTTTCATTGATTAGACCTTTTACAACCGATAGTGGCTTTCAAGGTTTATTTGGAAACTTTGTCAGGAGGGCAGAGATGGGGGAAGGGAGAAACTAAGCAAGGCTGAGGGTTTCTTTTATATTTAATGTGTGGCATCAGGATGGGAATAAACAAAGGTGGCAGAAGGGAATGCCATTTACACACCATTCCCAGGTTTGCCCCTTGGTTGACTGCTGGGTCAGTTCTCTCTGGCTGTAGGTGGAGAGATGAGGGTGAACCCTGGAAGGAACGAGGGTGCAGGAGAAGGAATCTGGGAGTCATTCACTGTAGAGGATTTATTCCCTTCCTGCTTTCAAAATGCTTTCAACTCCAGCTGAAGCACATCAGAGCCATCTGAATAATGGGAATTAGTCTGTGTGAACAGTCCTGCTCTGTTCCAGCTTCAGATTCTAGGTCCTTGGTTAAATGTTGTACAGGTGAAGTGCCACACAGGGAGCCAGGCAGCATTTGTTCACAGCATGCAAAACGTGCTCCTGGGGAGATCTGCTGCCAGGGTCAGACTCAGGGAAGACTTTGTTCAAGTAAAAAAGGTGGAAGAGAGGAAGTTTTATTTTGCTCAGTTCCCAAGGGGCAGATTCAGGGACTTTCAGAAAAAAAAAATAAAGTAGCTTATAAGAAGGACTCTTAATTAGATGAGTTTCCCAAGATTTACCCTGGAAAATGGCTTTGAAAGCTGCCAGGCTCAGCAAGGCTGGGAAATAATGCTGAGGCCAAACCCAGATATGGACCAAGGCCGTAAGCACCGCAGTCAGTAGAAATATCCACAAGGAAGTTTAGGTGCCAGCAAGTTTTAGGAATAGAAGTAAAATGGAAAATGTTTTGGTAATCAGTTGAGAACTCAGAAGTCTGTAGTATGGCTCACTAAAATGCTAACAGTGATCATGAAATGGGGGCTGTGTGGAGGGGGGCACACCTGTGTGCCTCCTGACCCACTGGTGTTGAGAAAGTTTCAAGTATCAGTCTGTCTCAAGCTAAGGAGACAAAAAGAGCATGAAGCAACCTGTAATTTCTGTAGGCTGTGGCTGAGCTGCTAAAAAGAGGGGGTGTGTGCTGGAATGCACATAACCCTTTTCTAACCTCTCACACCTCCCCGTGTTGAAGATAAGGTTTGACATGGGAGTTGTTTGTCCACTCAAGCTCTCAAAGAGCTCAAGAGACTGCCAGTCAGGCTGTAGTCAAACTAAACTCCCTCTTTCTGGAGTGCTATCTTCTGCCAGGGTTAATTGATATTCTTAATCTACATTCCAGGTGCAGATTTTTGACTAAGGGAGAAAAAAATCTGATAGTCTAGCAACCAGGAAATAACACTGAGGCCTTAAAAACTCTTCTCCAAATGGGACACATCCTTCTTTTGTCAGACAAAGCAAGTCTGGGCTGCTAGGATTTCTGGGAATCATCAATAGTCAGTTACCTGAGCTTCAGGAGGTGACCTTGCTCTCCTTACAACCTGATCCACCTTTATTCTCACTCTCACTGTGGTTTACCACAACATTTTAAAAAGTTGAAGAGTGCTAAAAGAATTTTTCTTGTCTAGAATCTGTCCTGGCCTTCTGGAGGAAAATAGTGATTTTCTCTCAAGGACAAATAGAAAACTACTACTCAGTCAGACTCCACAAAAATTACAGTCTCTGCCCCTGACTCCCATTATCAATCCCAATACACAGAAATTTATTCCTCTATTATTTCTCCCACTTGCACCCCCATGACCATTTTCACCTGTGTTGAGGCAGACTCCCAACAGTCCAAAACTCTCTGATAATTTAACAGGAAAGAGTTCAGATAGCAATAACAGCACTCAGAGGGCCATGAAATATAACCTATGAGGAGACAGCAAAAGAATTTTTGTTTTCTTAAATACAGAGAAGACTGAACAGAGACATGATAACAGTCCTCAAAAATGTAAACAACTGTAGCAAAGAGGAAGGAAATAATCTCTTCTCTCCCACGTGGAGAGGATAAGAATAACGGGCTAAAATTACAGCAGGACCTTTTTTTTTTTATTAAGTATTAGCAAAACCACTTGTAAGTGTTAGAATGGTGTTACTGAAGCACTGGGATAGGAAATCAACACATCTGGAGCACTTTCAAAGCAGGCTGGATCAATATCTGTGCTAACAGGGCAGACACCCCTGACCTGCTGTGCTCTTGGAGCTGGAGAAGGGAGGGGTGACTCTTTAATGTCCTTTCTAGCCTTGCTTTCATAAAATTTAATGATTCATTGGAGACATACATGTTCATTTTTTACCCTCTGGAGAATTTTAGAAGTACTGCTTGCACGTGTGTGTGCCTTGCCTCCGGAGCCTTCCTTGAGATTATTGCTTTTCCAAGCACTGGGCTGTTCTCTGTGGCTCTCTCCTCTAGCAGGTGAAGCTAGTCTGGCCAACCAGGAGCTGCAATCCTACCAATAATTAAAAGGACTAACATTCCTAAAGGAACCACAGAAAATGGGCCTTTGCTTACCTAGGCACTTGCCTTCACTGCTGCAGTAGCATGCACTGCAGTTCTGCTGAGCTTTGCTCTCCCACCCCTGAAACACAGAAAAGAGGACCTGGGACAGGAAGGGTTGCCAGGGGCAATCTGGCTGTCACAGGGAACTGCAGCAGGCGATCCCTGTGGCAAACTCAGCAAGCTCCATCCCTGATCTGGTTCACTTGTTCGTCCTTGCTGCTCTCACTGGCTGGTTTCTCCAGAACACGAGCACTTACAAAGCCAAGAACCTTCCTCTACTTTCTAACCCAGTACTTTTTCTTGACCAGTTTATTAATTAGTTCCTGTGCTATTGCTGCTTTTCCATCTCTCTGGAGCTTTCCAGTTCAGTAACTGGCATCAGGATCCCTCTTGGTTTTCATCCTGTAAGGCTGAACAGGTCAGGCTGTATTCTTATCTTCCCAGGCAGTCAGATGAACGCACCCACAGTAGATCAGCACTCTTGTTCCCTGAGATAGAGCAGAGGTCACCCAAAATTACAGGGTGGAGAAAGAGTGTCCCAAAACCAAACCCAACCCACTTTTGTAATACAAGACGAGGGCCTGTCAAGAATCAAGAAGTGAAGTCTCCCTGTTAGAAGCGCAGTTGTCCTCCTGAAACTGTTGCCATCTTGGATGCTCTCTGAAGCGCTGCAACAAACCCGAGACTGGAGGGCAGAGCAGCTTCTGCAGGGAGCTCAGCCTTCATGGACACTTCTGCTGCCCGGCCTCTCTGCTGGATAGAGCCGCAGCCCACGGATTTCAGCTCTTCTCCCCGTGCTGCCTGAGAGGCAGCCCCAGCGGGGGCACCAGCCCTGCGGGGCTGTGCTTCCACATCCAGCGGCAGCGCCGCTGGAACCGCCCGTCCCCACCCTCCTCCACTCCCAGCTGCTTTTTCCATTTCCCACCGGACGCCCTCCCTGCTGCCAGTGGAAGTATTTGCTCATTTATGTGCAGAACCAGGTCAGGGAGCTGATCCCAGCCAGAAAAATAGCCTGCAACTTTATTTTTCCTTCCAGCTGGAAGAAGTTCTGTCTGGTTTCTTGGGTGGCTGCGCAAGCACTTGGGCTGGCATAAGGAAGGGAAGAGGAAGGGGATGGAAATAAGCAACTCTGCCATGTGTGCTGCTCCCAAGTGAGTGGGGTTGATCCAATGAGCCTCCCCTCTGCCCTTGGCTGGCGTGGGCTGATCTCACAAGGAAAATCATGGACTTGTTTGCTGTCATGCCCCAGATACTCCCCAGCCTCCTTTCAGGGAGCACTGCTCTTCCCCCATGCCACCCGTTTCTGCTCAGCATGCTGTACCAGAAAGACTCTCCAATCAATCCACACCCATTGGAGCAGCCTGGTTTCAAAGGTGTCCCACTCATGTTACACTAAAGAAGGGACTTCAGGGGCTGCTTAATCTAAAACTGGTGAGTGCTACTCCTCATGTCACACAATTCCTTCTAGGAGCTGGGCTGCATGTTCTGTGCCTGAGTTTTTGGACCATTACAATTGTGCATTCTTGCATCACAATTAACAGTTACTGGAAAGATATTTTGGAAAATGTGGCTCTTTGTAATCACATTGAGAAACAAGTATATCTAAATAACTGTGTCCATTGAGGCACTCCTTTCTTGGGCAGCTATTATAACCCACTTTAAAATAAACCCACTCTCCTCTCTTCTCACATTTTTTTTGGCTCTGAGCTTTGCTATTAATGACATAGACAAAGCGTTTCCAAGAGTCATTTTATTATTTGGAGTTTTCTCATTTTAGTGTGTTTGGTTCCTGAGACTTCCAGGGAGGCTGGTACAGCCATTTCCACTAGCACACTTTGCAGAGAGCCACTCTCATGTTGTCCTGGGAGAGGGCAGTGAGGACCTGCTTTGACTGAAGGACTTACAAGGGTTGCCATAAGCTTTGACTGATTTTTCTGTAGTTACTCTGAGGGCATAGTACAAGAGTACTGCTCTCTGCAATACCTCTGTGGAGAGTGTGTTCAAAGAAAAAGCTCCTAGCATAGCATTTAGATATAGTCAGAAAAATTACTTTCAAAAGGACACATTGTTATATATCATGCAGTCCTGCTTGAAATTTGTGCATTGGTAATATTTGTTCATCTACTAAATGAAATCATAGATACTTCATTCCTGTCTGACCACTAGAAAATATTTTGTAGTTGGTTTTATGCTGTATAGCAACTCAAAAAAACTTTGGCCAGCTTTCATGGGCTGTTTGCTGGAAGCCTGTTCACAAAGGACCTGTACAGGATGAAGCCCTCTTAACTTCCAGGAATGCCTTAATGAATACTGTTGGCACCCACCCAGGGTAAATTATCTATTAATAAACAACATATATTTATAACTTGATTAACCACAACATCTTTTTATAGACTACAGTAAAAAAAAGTAAATTAAAACAGGTAATGATCTATATTAGCATCTGTGCAACAGGATACTCCCAGAGAATTTTAGTTAACATATAGGTTCCTAGCAGGCCAGCAAGCCAACAACAGCAGCAGATGGCTGCATTTGGGGTTAAATGCTCTTTATACTATGGAAAAATAAAAGGCAAAAGCCAACGTGTGCTGGAGAGCAGCAATGAGTAACCTCTTCCCCCTCACCTGCACTTCCCTGCAGAATTCAAACAATCACTTCAGTGATAATAAGAAGCAGGGACCTCAATTTTCATTCAAAAGTAGGAACCTTGGTGGTGGCTTTTGATTACAGAATCAGCTTAATGGTTCCTGATGGGCTTTCAGCCTTAGGCCAAATCCTCAGGATGAAATGAGCTGTATCCCAGCCCTCTTTTCCTGTGTAACACTAGCCCAGTCCCTAAACACATCTCACTGCTTCAGCTCATACATCTGTACATTAAAAAAAAAAGAAAAAAAAAAAAAAAGCTGTATAAGAGGAATGCAGAGAGGTTACATTCATCAGCATTTTGAAATGAACTTGCAGTACTAAGCACTAGTATTTTCACTGCAAAATGAGGCCTTTTGCTGGGAAGCATCAATGCAACAGGATCATCTACTGACAGACTTGTCAGCACTTTCAGGCAGGCTGGAGTATTAGAACACACATTTGGCTGGACTGTTTAAACAGAATATATTCCTTACCATAAATTTTCTATGCTACTGTAACTACAGGAATTCTCCTTCAAAAGCCAAACATGCCTACCTGATTTGCAAGTAGCACAGAGTAGCATTTTCTCTAAAATCTAGAGAATTATTGCTGATATGTCTGCCTGAGGAACCCACCTAATAATAATAACAACATGTTTTTCCACACTGTGACTTGATTCTGGCTGCACACATTTCCATTCCAGTGTCATTCACAGTTGTTTTTAACTTCAGCGAGAAGCAAGTTTTCATTTCAGCTAAGACCAGACATATCAAATTCAACTAAAAAAAAATGTTGGGGAGGGAAAAGGAAGGGCATTTTGGCTGGGGAGAAAAAGGAGAAGAAGGGACTGTTAAAAGAATAAAGTGTGAATTTTCTCTGAGATGTAACTCTATCTTAGCAGCAGCAACTAGCAGGCACAACTTTGTGGACTTCGTTTCTTGGCCTTTTGGTTTTTCATCCTTACATTCTGCTGTGTGCTGGAGAGGGAGGGAGAGAGGGAAGAGATTGGGATGGCTGCTGTGGCTGCTCAGCCCATGCCAGGAACCTCTTGGTACACTGGCTGCATCACCACGTCCCTGCCCAAGTGAGCTCATGGAGCTCAGCTGGGCTCGCAGAGGTAGCACAGGCATGCCATGAACACGAGTGTCATGGAAAGTCTAAGAGGGGCACTTGTTCCAGGGCTGCCTGGACAATGAAGAATCGGCTGCCACCCCGTGTGTCGCCCCCCAGGCCATGCCAGGGCGGGCGGGATGCCGGCTCATGAATAGCGGGTCTGTTCCAGCAGCTGCGCCCTGCCCGGCGCTCGGAGCTCCGGGAGCACAGAGCGCGCCGCTCCGCTCCGGCTGCTCGGGGACAGAGACCTGGGGACGCAAGGATGGCCTCGGAGAGGGACAGCACCAATCCCCACGTGAGTCCGGCTCGGGGAAATGCCCACCACAGGGGGAAGCGGGAGGGAAGAGCCCCAGTTTGGGGGAAACATCCGCTGCTTCTATCATTTGGCTCCTCAGCTTTGGCAGCAAATTTCCTTTGAAAACTCAGTTCTGCTTTTTTCCTCTGTTCCCCTTTGAAGAAAAACCAGTGGCAGGATGTCTGCTGTGTTCTGCCAAGAGCAGTTATGAGCCTTTCTCAAAAAAAAATAAGGGTTAGAAGAGGGATATTACTAAAAAGAGATGCTTTTTAGGGAAGGAAGGGTAGAGGAGGAAGAGATTAGCCTTCAGCCCTCAGAAGGAGGCAGCACATACTCTATAAGCTGCATAAGTCTGATCTGTCCCTCATCTCACAAAGCCTTTCTCTGTTTGGCAGAAAGTACTCTCAATCTGGAGAGGAGAAAAAGAAATAAATACAGCAAATACTGAGGGAGTGAAGAGGCCAAGGTTTCCTATGTATGGTTTACAGAGAAACAAAACTTCTTGGTGAAGCTCTTCCAGCTCTCTGTGTTCCTACTCTGAGTGTTTGTGTTTTTTAAGAAGGGTGTTTCTTGTGTGCAGCGTGCGCTCTCAGAAAGGGCAACAGGGTTGGGAAAAAGAGAGGAAACGGAATCAAAAGCCCAGATCACAAACACCCATCCAACCTCAGAAGTTCAAGTGAGATCTGCACTTCAGACAGCTGTGAAGGGAAGAATATGAAGCATTGCCTAGGGCACAGCTTCCAGCCCTGAGTAGGTGGCATAAGAGTCCAAACTTTGCAGCTGATTTTTCTGTCTGAAATGGTCTTAATCATCCTGAGACTTGGCAGTGGGGAAGTCACTCTGGGGTCACAATTTTTTTTTCCTTTGGCCCATGTCAAAGAAATTAAAATGGTAACATTTGAGCCCTTGGAAATAATCAGGACAATGTTCCTTAACTAGAAAGAAGGACTGAGACTCCCCAAACCTGCAGAATGTATCTCCAGTGAGATACTGGGTGCAGAGCAACTTTTGAAGACCTGGGAGTAGCTATGCTCAATAAGAGACACAATTAGTGAGGAAGATGCACAGGTAGCTATGACAGTGAAAACGTACTTTATTAAGACTTTATTAAGGGAGAGATACATGTTAGTTTTTCCTAGAACTAGACAATAAGGGGAAAAATATAGACATCATTAAGCCAGGAACTGATGGTAAAGAGAGGACAAGAAAATTATGCTAAATAAAAGGTCAAATTAACTCCCTCTATGCTAAATCACTCCACTGAACAGAACGTTTCAGGTCTATCATGAATTTAAAGTCCAGTTATAACAGATGAAAAAAATCACTAATTAAAAGTCTTATAAACTACTGCAAAATTTTTGGTTTAGAGTTTTCTCTTTCAACCCACCTTGAGGTTAAGTGAAGAGCCAAAAGTGATCACACCAGCATCTTTGGCCTCTACAATACTCAAATAAGCAAGTCCAGAAGGCCAAAGGTTCCTTGAGTTGCACGACTGAGAACATCCCATCTATTTCCAGAGCAGGAGGTGCAGAGTGTGCACCCAAGCAGAGCTGCCCCAAGAATAACTGTGTTGCTAAGGTTTCCTTTGTGACACCTCATGGGGAAGCCAGCAGGCAGCACAAAACACAGGTGAATGCACACAGAATCTGGCATGCTCATGATCAGGAAATACAGTTCCAGGAGAGGGAGTGTTACCCACTGGTTTAACAAATAAAACCCCTTAACCAACCCAATCTAGTTTGGTTCAGACTCCAAAGGATGGAAAAGCATAAGCTGCAAATGGACCAAGAGCTCCTCTGGTTTCAATCTGCTTTCTGAAAACCCACAAAGAAGCAGAGTTGACCCAGTGAGCATCGAGGCATGAGCTTGGAACACCAATCATGCGATTAACACATGAATAGCGAGCGCCTTCTCCAAGACTCATTTATCAAGGAACAAAGTAAGTGGTGGGTACAAGGAGTCTCATGCATACCTCTGCTATCACATGTAATTTGACTGCAAGCCAACCACTTTATTCTATAAATAAGGGCCTGAGTGAGCCTCCTTTGAGCTCTCCTGGCTAAGCAGCCTGACTGCATGGCAGTGACTTCCCCTCGCACTGTGACAACCCTCAAGGCTGCCTCTCAAAGCAGAGACCTTTTACCAGCAGCAGATCTCTGGTAAGTGATTGATACTGCACAGAACCCTGTAGTATGGTAACTTTGATTTCTGCCCTGGTACCTTTGATCTTATCTCAGTGAGTTGTTTTTTCTTGGTAACTTTTACTTGTGCCTCGGTAGTTTCAAATCAGCGTTCAAACGATGGCACTGTAAAAAACCAGGCTGAAGCTTGCCATCAAACATTTTAAGTCACATTTTTACAACATGCTATTAAAATCACTTTCACAAATATCTTTGATAATGTTTCTTGAAGTGATCTAAATCCCAAATCATTTGCTCATGACAAATTAGTGTAGTTGGCAGAATCCTGAATCAGGATTCAGGACAATAGCTGAGACAAGCAGAGAGTCCTGTGAATGATGTGCCTTGACAAGTGTGAGGTAAGGGGAGGAGTGGTCAGTGGCAGAGAAAAAAAAGCGGTTTTCAGTGGAAGGTACATTTAAAACCCTCTTTTGAGTCCCTGCCCTGAGCAGTGAATGCAGAGCAGGTATCCTCTTGGAAGTTTCCAGCTGTGGGTTTAGGAAGATCTCGGGGAATGTGCACTGCACACTGTAACTCCTGACTCACTTCTCCTCAAAGAGCTCCTGGATGGAGTAGCATTTCACAGTCATGAAACTGACTATGATAAAACACAGAAATAGGAGGTTTTATTTCTAGACTGAGGGTCCTGTGTCTGAAGCAGTTGCCAGCAGCACCTAGCATTTCCTACACAGCAGGGACAGGCTAGGCAGGTAACTAAAATGAAAACAATGGACCTTTGTCCTTATGTAGGAGACAGCAGGAAAAGGCAATCAAGATTTAAGAAGGAGAACTGATCAGTCCCCAACGTTTTTTTGCTTATTCTGAAGCATGAACAGGAGCTCAAACAGCAAAATTGAAAGTGTCTGTAACAGGACTCCCACATCCAGCATGTCATCAGCCTGTGGAATTTGCCATCTCCTGGGGCAGGTTAGGAGGTCAAATATTGGGGCGAGCAAACATAGAAAAGAGGTCGGGAGGTCCAGTAACAATATTTACAGTTATGCAAGCTAAAAAAGGTACCTTCAAATTCCATAAGCCAAGAGCAGGATAAAAATAAATATTGGAACTTTTCAGTTCCCTACAGGCCGTGGCACAATTGCTGACCAGACTACAAGTGGTAGCTTGCATTAGAGAAATTAGACACCAGCTCTCTGGAAGTGGCACCTATGAAGGCTTTTTAACAGCAAGAAGTGTCTCCCATTAATCCACATTCTCCCTTACAAAAAAATCTCTTGTTCTGTGTGTTTCCAAGGAGTCTGTTTTCCCATTCTGACTTCTAGGAAGACCAACAAAACCTCAAATGGTGTAGAGAAAGATGCAAAAAGGAAATGGTGCTGAAATAGAAAAAAGGCAAAAGACTGTGCAGCCTTACCTGATTTATGCTAGCCAGTCAAGTGCTAAGAAAATAAATAAAACTGGAATGAAAATATTTTAATTAAAATATGAATTTGGCTATTAAAAGATAAAACTTTGACATTCTTTAATCTGAATGATGCATTTTTCTCCCCAGAGGTCTCTATTTGTGGCTTCCAAGTGAAACTTTCACCTTCCTCTATTAAACACCTGTCATTGACAAGAAGCCAGGCAGAGAGCAGTATCCTGGTGAGGCATAGCAGAGTACATCCTGAGATAGCTGGGATCTGAAAAATACATTTGGGATAGAAACAAAACAATCCCACAAGACCCCACCACCAATTTCCTTTTACTTCAGGAAACACAGGTTTATAAATTGGAGGTATGGCTTTGATAGAAACACTCTGGCTGATTTGCCTGTACCTGTTTATGGCATTGCCCCCCTGACTCCCTCCAACCCTTCCAAGAGATTTGCAGGGGGAAGAAGGGAAGAGGGAGCCATACAGGACAGTTCATTTCAGCAGCAAAAGGCCCATTAAATCTGTTCAGCTGCTGCAGCTCACCCTCTGACATCTCAACACAACCCTGTTTCATTGGTGATTTAAGCCAATGTCCCAGACTTTGAATGGGGGTAACTGAGACAACATCATTCCACCACTCCCAGCACAGCAGCTGACACTAAATGGCTCCACAGTTTTATTAGATTTACATTTTTATGTTTCCTTGCAGGGGTGTTACCTTCTGTACAAATGGGTGTTTAAGGGATGTGTGCTGGATGAAATGTCATCCGTGATCATACTGCAAAAGAGGTCCTATATTGTGTGTTGTGTCTTTCTTTTTATAGTTTCTTACTCTTTGGATAAAAAAAAAATTACAATCCTCTGGGATGAGAAGTAGAAGTAATACCTCACCATTTAGGGAATCATTCATACTTCAAAAGTAAAAAGAGTAAACAGCTAAAATAATCATTCTGGAAAACAGGCCCTACACTGGAATTTTTTGGCAGGAGTTGCTTCATGAATACCTTGAATGGAAAATCCATCTGTGGAAATAAAGACAGCTTTACAAGTAACTTGCAAGGAAAAAAAGACTTAAAGCAATTGCATAGTTTACTTCCAGTGCTCAGTTTTTGACCAGATCTACAGCAGGCAGACTTCAGAAAGGCAGATAAACAGAGTCAGCTACAAGTCTAGCAGTGTGGACTTTTCCAAAATGCCCACAAAACAACTGGAAAGTCCCCCTTACCACAGTAAAGCCCATCTCTCACATCCCACTTTCAGTCTAAATCTGAACACACAGACAGTGTGCTCACAGCTGGGCTAGACTTTCAGTTTTTTGGTATTTTGTGGCTTTAACTTGTTCTTCAAGGCTGTGATGTGCTTACAAGTTCCTGCTTTGGGCATGCATTCACCTGCTTCTGCAGCAGCAGCCAGTTTGCACTGCCTAGTGCTCCAGGACCTCTCCTCAGCCATTCCTGGAATGGTGGCAGTCTCCTGTTGCCAGCAAAGCCATGGCCTGCCCCAGGGGACTTCAGTAGCATTATCTGGGTCCTGTAATTTGGGCCTGGATAGTGAAAATCTGCACTGAGAAAGAGAAATCTAAGTGCTGCAGAAAAATCCACTTCTGTGGCATTGTGGATCCTTGCACATTGTGTGCAGCCCAGCCATGAAGAGGCTGAGGAGCTCATCTCACTGTGTTTGTAACTAAACTGACTCAGCTACTCCAGCCTTTCAAACAGGATCCCACTCCCAGGGTTACACTCCATCACCTACACCATTCCTTTGACCTCTGGCAAGGCTGGTTCAGAGAGATAAATCCAAAGGAAGCTGGCCCCTTTTTGGCAGGGTTCATGTTCTGCTTTGCTGTCCTGCAGTGCTGCCTGGAGGATCACACACCTGTCCCTGACTGGGACTGTGTGGCCATGTACAGACCATAAAATATCTCCTTCCAGAGCAGCTCCCCCTCACTTCAGATCAGTAATCCGAAGGTTCAGCTCTCGGTGTAGCCAGGGGGAGGAGCAGGGAGGGCCCTGGCATAACAGGGATTGCTCTCACCAGTGGAAGTGCCCAGACTGCAAGATTTCAGGCTGCTCCTTGAGAGTGAAGCCTTGGCAGGGCTTGGGCAGGGATTCTCTGTGCCCTAGCTACTCAAAAGGCATGTGTGAAATAGATCATTAGACTTTGGAGCAAGAGTGACCCTCTGCTTTTCTTCCCCAGCTGCCAGGTCCTGAAAGGCTCTGCTGGTCCCAGAAACCAGCAACACTCACACTAGAACACAGACAAATGTGGTCACAACCTGCTGAGGAGAAGGAGACTAATTCTTGCAATCAGTACTAATTAGTTCTTGGTTCTACTGTCAGATGTGACCTTTCCCCTCTTCCCTTTACTTTCCTCCTGCCTGCTCTACCTGGACACGGCCAGATTTCCCACTTGGGGTGAATGTTTGCTTAGGCCCTTCTCAAACACAGGGATAATAGTGTTTTTCATCTTGGGTTTTAAGGTATCTGGGCAAATTGAGGCACGTGTGGAGTGAAATATACCCTTGGAGCATCCTTACAGCAGTGGTTGAGCTGGACCCTCACCCTTCACCTTATGAGGGGCAGTGAAAGAAAAGGAGGAGTCTTTCTGAGGGACAGAGCACTGGACATGTCTGATACCACAGAAGAGCCAGAACCTAGGTCACCACTAAAATGTTAAAAGTGGCGAGGGACAAAAAATGGGCTCTGTAAAAGCAACGTGATGAAGCCCAGACATTTCCAAAGACAAAATTGGGAGGGGTGGGGGGAATGACCTGGGTCAGGGGGTGCTGCCACACACCCTGAGGTAAGGGACGAGAACCCTAAAGCTTGACTGCTGTAAAAGTTCATTAAAAATAGCAGGATTTCTTTGTAGAGCTTGTACAAGAGAAGCAGGGAGAGCAGAGAGGAGCATGGCCCAGGAGGCACAGGCTCTCCCTGTGGGAATGGGAGAGGTGAGCTGGCACAGCACCTGTGTGACAGGATGGCACCTGTGCAGCACAGGAGCTGAGGGGACACTCAGGGCCCCATGGCTGCTGAGAGTGACAGCAGGTCAGCATGGCCGTGCCCTGTTTGGGGGGCAAGGTCAGCCAGCAGCCACACCAAACCCTCCCAGGACAGCCCTCCTGCCACTCCCGTGCTGCTCCAGCAGCTTGGCCTGGCCTGCCCCTTGGCCACCAGTGGGACTTCTCTTGTTGCACCTCCTCCTCCTCCTCCTCCTCCTCCTCCACAGCCCTCAGGGGCACCATCTCTTGCCAAGCAGCCGTTTCACACAGATCCACCCACGCACACGTGTGTCACTGTCACATTCTCTGGGATAATCCCTTTGCTCAGGATTTTCTCCTGGGAAGCTGAGAAGCCTCAGAGAAAAATGAAAACAAATTCTCATCTCATTTGCTTCTCCTGTGTTGTGCTCACATGTGGAATGTGTTTGGAGATTGTTTATCCAACAGGTGGTTGTTTGATTGGTTTCATGTGAATTGTTTTGACTTAATGACCAATCCCAGTCAGGCTGTGTCAGGACTCTGGAAGGAGTCACGAGTTTTCATTATTATCTTTTAGCCTTCTGTAAGTATCCTTTCTGGATTCTTTAGTATAGTTAGTATAGCATTATATCATATCATAAAATAAGAAATCAGCCTTCTAAGAACATGAAGTCAGATTCATCATTCCTTTCTCTGCCTGGGAACCCCACAAGTACAAGACATGTGCACCTTGCAGATCTGAGTGCACAAGGGGTTTTGGTTGCAGTGAGTAACCACAATCCTGGCTATGGTGGTGGCAGCACAGCTCTCCTGTCTGGCCAGCAATAAACCACTGAGACATCTTTGTGACTGGGAATCCTCTGCAACATGAAATATCTGTTAAAACACACCTAAATTGAATTTTTCTATGAGTTGCCCTTCTCACTTTCATTCCAGCCTGTGCCTGAGAGCTGATCCATGCACCTGCTTCTCTCTGTCTGCCCTCAGCTGACACACAGGTTCAACATTTTCCCTATTTACCACAGAAAAAGGAAGTCCAAGTCACCATTTCTCAGCCCTTTCTGTAAAATCTGTATTATTTTGCTATGCTTCTCTGCTGAGAACCAAAAACGGGCAGCACTTCAGGCATACAATAAGCACACACAGAAGTGTGAGCTTCTCCAAGCACAAAAAGGGTGAATGGGCATTTTCACTGCCATTTCCCTGTGCCTGGCTTGTGAGCCAAGTGTTTATAAAACTGTCTCTGGGGAAAGGCAACGCAAGAAATGAGCTCTACCACTGTAATCTAGACTGCCTCAGGTATGTAAACATACAACAGAGACATTTGAACTGGACACCACCAAAATGATGGAAGGGCCCAAGTGCAGAGGCTGCAAGATCCACATCCCCAGTTACCATACACCTTGGCACACTCCTTTGAACTAGCCAAGCTATAACTCCTTGTCAAATTACATGAATCAGATATGTGACTCTGTAATTACAGCTGTGAAAACCATTATACACAGGATCTTAGAACCTTCTATCCAAAATAACCCTTGGGGAAGACATTTCTCATTAAGCTGCTTGGGTCAAGGTTCAGTGAGTGCTGGAAATTCTGGGGGACTCCTGTTGGCAGATTTAGAGAAATAAGAACAATAAAATGAGATCATGTTTTGGTTTGTGGCTTGTTTATGCTCTCTTGGGTTTTTTCCTTTATTTTTTCCCTAATATTTATGCATATTTGCAGGAGTTTTCTCTTTTGCAGAATAATATTTTGTGAGCTTTAAAAGAAGGCCCAAATTCACCACAGACCTTGATTATGTGAGAAAAATAACTGCTCCTACCAATCTAACAAGAGCCAAAGGGTGGCCAACCATTCTTCTGTAACCTATGTTTTACTGAAAGAGTGTTTCTGCAGAAAATAGCAGCACAGAAATACTCCTCCAGGACTTGTGTGAGAACCAAGTTCTCCTGTCCCTAGCTTTCCAAGAAATATCAATGAATTTAATTTCACAATCTCCACATGGAGCAAGAGGTGTTTTCCTGCCTATTTTACAGATAGTAAATCAAGGCAGAGATGGTTAAATGAGCACTGATGTACCCAAGGGCACACCAGTGGAAGGTGACAGAAAAGACTGAGCATCTCTGGATGGGCAAATTGCCACAGAGCAGCATTCTTTGGTTTCATCTTTGTTCTCACAGGCTAAATTCTTAATCTCCATCAATTCTTGAAGGAATCATTGGAGATTTTTTCAGTCACCAGAGAACACTCTTACTTCACACAGGGCAAAGGAGAGCATTCACTGAAGCTGTCAACAGGAGACCACACATAATTCCTTCCCCTGCTGAATGTTAGCTTCAGTATCCATTGGAAACAAATTCTGACACACTTTCTAAAGTTCAGGCACACACAGCTGTGTTTTCACCTCTTTCTTGCTGGAACTAGAGCTGGTGTAGGACAAAACCCCAAAGCCAAAGTGAAACAAACTGAAATACATTGAACAGAAATCCTGACTCAGAATTACTGTACAAGTTCTTGACGCAACTTTTCAACTTGAACTTTGCACCTCCTTCTGGCTGATTCAAGATGAAATGTTGCTGCACGTCCCTGTGTGATTTCAGGCTGTGGCCACACCGTTTTTGCTGACTGGAGCTGGGACAGGGAGGTTCATCTTTCCTCATGACCACCATCAATAATTATTGCTGCCTCGATGCAATGCTCAAAGTAATCACTCTGTCAAGGCTGTCTGGGCTAGGAATCCTCCATTACTGAGTGTCTGAGCTAACCCAGATCATTGTGAAAGAACTCATTTCAGGAATATGTCTGGACAGAGACAGAAATAGCAGCTCCTTTACACAGGCCTGTCTTACTGCAATGGGATAATTGCTTGAATTCTTGAATATTTCTTAGCTGGTTATGTTAGCTGAAGATCTAGTTAGTCTATCATTATCAGAAGACAGCAGATGTACAATCTGGGTTCTTCTTCACTTAGTTGTAAAAAATAAGGCAAACAGTTAACAGATACAAATACAATAAAAACTATTCCTACATAACATTGGCACCTGGGCTTTTCCTCATCTTTTGCTCATGGTGACACCTTGACTGGCAATCCACACTGATCAGGGAGAAACCAGCAAAGGATTGATACCCTACAAGAAAATTTACTGTGCTGCTGTTTTATTTTAACCAAACCAGATTTGAACTCCATCCTCACGTGCTAGATTCTTGGGAGTTGACTCTGGCCCAATTCCTTAGCCAGCCCCCATTTTTGGCACGTGGCTGTGAAAAAGTTGCCGAGGGGGGCTGTGTCAAAGGGCTTTTACTCTGCTCCCGATGGCTCCACGTACAGGCTGAAGGAATCTGAAGCGCTCACGAAATGTGGTTTCCCTGCTGGTGTTTGCTGTTCAGCTGGCTCAGCAGCTCAACCATTTAAAACCATTGTGAGTGGATTTAGCACTTGTGAAATAATGCTGGCCTGTTCAGACCCACAGAGGGATGGGCAAAGTCCTCTGGTACAATAAAAGCCCCTCTTACCTCCTTCTCCTGTGAGGAGCCAGGGTGCAATGGAGTTTGAGGGAGAAAACTACAGAACTACTCACATCCAGGTGCAGCCACACAGATATCAGGTGGAAGAGACATGGGCCTACCAAAATAAAAAAAGCTAAGGTGTTCAGAGGAAGGAATCACTTCAGTATCCCAGAAGCAGAAAAAAAAAAAAAAAAGAAGAAGAAAAAAACCCCAACCAAACAAACAAATACACAAAAACCTCACTGAGTAAGTATAGGAAGCAAATCATGAAGGAGAAGGAAAAAAAGAGGAGCACAGCCCCAGAAGAGAGCTCCAGCAGGGTGTGTTCCATAAAATCACAGTCTCTGAATGCTAGTAAGCCAAATGGGAGGAACAGATACAGAGAACAGAGTCCCAGAGGTTTCTGACCCCAGAAACCAGAGAAGATGGAGCACCCCACATCCTCCAAGCCTGAGCTACTGCATCTAGCACGAGGCGTGTTTCATCCCTGAGCTGATCCAATGCCCAGTTATTCTGCTGAGACCATAAAAAAAGGAGATAACAGGCACACTGTAGATCTGTATCCTTGTGTAGAGATTTGAGCTCAGGACCAGGCTCAGACAAGCAATTCAAGAGCAGATGGCAACAGGTCTTGGTGGCTACTGATTAGATTGGCTTTTGGTTAGTGATGTGGGGTTGAGGAGTCCTCTGAATCATTTCCCAAGCCCTCTGCACTGCCTTCAGCCACGAGCCTCCAGCTGAGCTGCTGATCAGGGTCCGACTGGCAGTGTTCAGTTTTTTGGGCCATGCCAAAGTGGCAGCTCCCTTGCAGGTCCCTCTCTGGGAAGGGGAATGGGCTTGGGACTCAGCTGTGGGTCAGGGTGGTGTTTAAGGTGTTTAGGGTGTTTAACTCAGGTGTTTAGGGCAGGGTGCAGCAGGGCCATCCCAGAGTGCTTCCTCTTGCCTCACTCACACTGCACAAACAGGGACATTTTCTCTCCCGTGGGAGCAGCTGACTCAGACCCTTGGCCAGATGAAGGGAAAGGTGTCCCTGTCGTTACCAACAGCAAAGAATGGCTAAAAAATAAAAAGATGCATCACTCTATGGCTGCAAATGATAGCAGTATATTCCTCTTTATCCTGATCCAAAAGCAATTTTTTTCCTTCCTTTGTTCCCCTCCCTGTGTTTTCCTATCTGATGAGAACTTGTTTCTCAGCTAGGAGCCCAGTCAGTCTGTTATTGCTATGCCTAATATCATTTTTATGTTCCTCCCATTTTTTTGTTTTACATATTATCAAATGACTTATGAAAAGTCAAGTTCAGCCAACCAAACCCCAAAGGAGTTATGCAACAGCAAGTAGCCCTGAGCTTTACCACAAGCCCTGTACATTAAAGAGGCAAGTCCATGGACTGATAAATCTGTTTATGGGCTACACTGTGGGTATATAGAGATGAAGATATGGCTGGCAGGTGCTGTTCCCAGTGGCTATCCCTAAATCAGAAGACACTGTCTCCAGCCCTGCTCTTGACCTCTCTGAGAACTGAGGGGCAGTGTCTGGCCAAGCAACTCCTCCAGCTCTATCAGTCCATTCCATACAGATGATACAATTCCATACAGATGATACATTTGTACCCTCTGCACTGACAAAGTGCTTCTCTCGTTATCTTCTGCTCAGTGGGCGTAATTGTGAGGCTGATTCAGCAGAAATCAGAGCCATGCTTGTGGGAAGTTTGTGTCAGGACCAGCCAAACACACAGGCGAGGAGAAGGCTGTGATTCACTGATCACAATCCCTATATGGAAAGATCTATGGGCTTTAAAGGCCCTCTTCTCCTTCTGGTGTGTTGAGAAGGACAGATAGGACTCTGTGACTCCTCTTGCCTGGGCTGTAGATGGTATTTTGGGGACCTGAAATTGTGGGTATATTGTATCTGTTACAAAGCAGCACTCAGTCTGCCTTTTGCCCAAGGCACACACGTTACATACAGTCGATGCTGACATGTTGATACCTGTGAGCAGAGGGAAATTCACATTCTGTACTCGAGTGCTGCAGGAGCTGAGGCAGTGAGATGATGTAGGGAGGGCAGAGGATGGATTGCAAGGCAAAAGGTCTTCAAAAGGCCCAAGAAAACAAAACTTTTTGGTGCCAGGGTCAAAAACTGGAGAGAAAAATTACAATGATTTCACTAAATATTAATAAAATCCCCTGTCAGATGGGGATATATATATATTTAAAGTCACTGGTCATGGTAATCATATTAATGAGTGCAAAAAACTTCTTTTGTTCTTTTTCTCTGGTCATGCTAGCAGCAGAATCAAACAGAGTATCCAGGTGCCCAAACTGTGTGAAGTCATGGATAAGAAAAAAAGAGGCAAATTGGCATTTATTTTTGTTGGGTTTTGTTTAAGGTTTGGGTTTTTTTTCAGGAAAAAAAAAAACAAAACAAAAAACAAAAGACTGTAGTGAATGCACAGAAAGGGCCCACAAAAACCTGGGACTACTGCACAACATGTTGAGAGTAAAGCTGAGCTACTCCAACAGGGGTGAGCTCTGCTGGGAGAGGCAGAAACCCAGAAGGGAAGGGTGTGATCAGGAGTGAACAAACTGCAGGGAAAAACTTCTCAATCATTTCTTGCTAGGTATTGCAAATGTTTCAGTGTGTAACTAAAACTGGGAACTAACAGGAGCCATTTGTCCAAGCCCATGCCAAGTAAGGACCACCACACCTGCCCCTCAAGCACAGTCATCCAGTGCCCAGTCTGTCCCACATGGTCCAGGATTTTTCTTCCTCCTCCCCAACTCTTTTATCCCTCCTCCAACATGCAGGAGTTCATTTGGACACAGCTTTTGGCTATCCCCTTACGAGAATCCTCCAGCTTCAGTACACAGTGCTTGCTGAGTGAACCCCACTTGAAATCCAGGGCATTTGTTCTGCCCCAATGGTTCCCACTTCTTCTGTCCCCTGGCCATCCTGAAAGGAGAAACTACAGGATAAAGTCCAGGTACAGTAAGAAAGGAATCATAAGAAACTCCAGTTCCTGCAAAGTTTTGTTTTCCTACTCCAAAAACTTAACATGTTCAGTATGTGAATGGCTTTTCAGAACAAGAGTGTGTTTGCAGAATCTGGGCATTCAATTGTCATAGAAATGGTTATTCTGCTTTAATCCCCTCCCATTCCTATTCTGGCTCTGAGGTATTTGATCCCCAGTTCAGTCTCCTACTGAGGAAAGCCTCCTTTGCTTCACCCTTTTCCAAAGGTCTCTCAAAGCAACACCTACTCTGGAGATCTCTGAAAAGCACAATTGTCACTGAGGGGATTTGGGCCTCCCTTCAACTTCTGCCATGCTGCACCATAGCTCCTCATTATAAAGTTAGCTCCTAAAGGTTCTTTGTCTCTGCAGGGTTGAAAGTTGCTGACTGAATGTCTGGGTCCAATTTTCCACCAATCCTCCTTTAAGTGGCCATTCTCAGCTATGCAAAGTGTTTGCATAACGCTACAAGATCACTCACACATCAATCTTATTTTACATTTTGAACCTGTTTTGCAAAGGGGTTAATGAGAAAACAAAACACAACCTGAATAATAAGTCACCAGAAAAAACCCACTATCCTAATCCTTTAACACAGAGCCAGAGCAGCAGTTCCTCTCACAGAGGGAAGAGGACAGACACTTCTCTAATCTGAGGATGTAATTCCCAGGGACAGTGTATGAGAAAACAGCAGTAATCTACAGAACACCCAGGAACAGTTGTTGAAAGATTCCCAGGGTGTTCCTTTTGGCAGGACATCAGGTTCCAATAAAACCCTCTGAAAACACTAGCCTAACAACAATAATAATAATAATATTTTACACAGATGAAGAGTCTTTTATCTAAGGCTCTCTGCAAATGATGAATGAGCTTCTTGAGGAGAGGTGAATAAAACTGATGCTCCACAGATATTGCCATTGATTTGGTGATGTGGAAAATAGGTTATTGTGTGCAGACTTTAGAGGGCACACAGAAAAGAGTTAACATGCATAGGCAAGCTTGGGAGCATTCTTTATGGTGAACTTACAGGGATATTGTACTGTACTTTTTAATGTTTTCAGTAAATCAACTGCTGCATTCCACATACACAACCTGAGCACCTGTACACAAATCAAGTAACCAGTGATTACACTGTGCAAACACACAGAGCACTTGCTGAGCTAATTCACAGCTACTTCACTCTAATGTGAAATTCCATGTACCCTGCTTCAGTTCCTTCTTGGCATGCTCTTGTATGATTCCTGAGACTAGTCTGGACTTGAAACCTGTATATAACCTGTATGTAAGTGTATGAAAAATTATGGACCAGAAGTGAGAGATTGGTGTAGGCTGCATGTGACCTGCCAGAAGTTTTGGATCCAGACTTTCACTTTGCACTGTGAGCCATTCCACAGCGTGGCTACCTTTCACAAAGCCTGAAATTCTGCATCACCCTGGGTCACATTTCAATCTCAGCCTATATTTCATATGCCATACTGTGAAGATGTTGCTTGTGCTGTCACAGTGGCACAACCTGCAGTGAAATGCTGCATCATGAACAGTTTTTATGGCTGAATTGGATTGCAAATGACTTTTTGGCTCAAAGACATCATCAAATGTTGCTGCCCTGACCTTACCTAAGTGGCCTTAAGAGCAGAGCATATATTGAGACAAATGCTTCCTTTCCTCAGGGTTTCTCAGTTCATATTTTCACATGAGGATTACATCTTGCTCTTTGTAGCCACTTCCAGAGACAACAACCCTCTTACTTCCCAGCACAGCACTCTCCTCAGACAGCAAAAGCTGCCATTGCTTGTGCCTGGAGTACAGAGACCCTGGAATTTCTGCTCATGCTTGCATGAAGGAAATGATGAGAAACAAGTCATGTTTCCTCTGTGTCATAAGGGTAACAACAACACCAACGAAGGTTTTGTCAAGACAGCCCCAGTTTCAGCAGTGACTAACAAGCAGAAAGATTAGATATTGGGATGATCTAATAGCCTGCTGCTCCCAAAAGGGGGAAGCCCTGCTCCACTTCAGCCTATGACCCTTGGCTCCCTCCTTAACTCCTGCTCCCAGACTCATCCCAGCTTGCCCCTGTGATGGAATTTGCCAAACCCTTTTCACAGACAATTCAGCTCACTAAAGCTGGAGAAAATGGTCTCTTTTAAACTTTTTTTTTCAGTTTTATTGATTTACTTTAATTAAGTTTAGCTTATTGAGCTGGATTGGCTCAGAACAGTCTTAGGAAAGCAAAAGTGCAAGAGAGCAAAAGATTCACAGCAGGAGCATTTGCTCTGGATTTTAAGATCATCACAGCTACAAGGTGTAACCCTCAGAGTTGAACAGTGGCTGCTGGTTTCACTTTTTTCTTATTGCTGACCGTAGCTACTTTCTGATATAATTTGGCCAAGTCAGGAAGCAGACCAGCAGAATAATTGGTGTAATTCAGAAGTTGTATTCAGCTACAAATGAAGAAGAGAGAATAATTTTGGCCTCTTATGGCTGTATTATACAATACCACAAAAGAATGAAGAGGGGAAATTGGAATTGATGACACATAACTGGCTTAGCTTTTATGGGTTGAACGTAGCATGATGGCAAGGTATCAGAGCCTCTGAGAGCTGTCTAATGCTTTACTCACTATCAGATACACCCACATGGCTTCCCTGTGGCTTGAAACAGCATCTATCACTAAGCTAAAGTACAGAGAAGCTCCCCAAGCATCCTGAGTCACTGCAGCATTCACGTCCATTTTCTCTGTCCAGCTTTGCTTGCCCTACACCTGGAGGGCCCCTGGAATCCTTAAAGAACTCAGCATTACCAGAGTGGTTTTGCCTCCCTACCAATGCACATGCAGTTGTTTCTTTCAGCACTCAGTTCCCCTACAGAGGTGACAGATGTGCCACTGCTGCTGTTGGAGGCAGGTTAAAAGTTTACAAAGTTTACAAACTGGTCTTAGCAGCTGTGTTTAGAAGTCAGATTCTGAGAAAGTGAACCGCTCCCATCTTCCCAGATTCTGCTTTTGAACAGCCCTGTAGTTATGGTCAGACATTAGTGAGATTTCTGTGGTGTTAAAAGAATGTTTTGGAATTTCTTGTCCAGCTATCTGTCCTCAAAACTTAGCAGATGACTCACCAGCATTCACCTCGATTTGCTACTGAGCTAAAACTTTTATCCCCTCAGCTTCTTGCGAAGTTCCACTCTGTATCTTTTCAGAAGCAGGTCCTGTTCTAATGCAAAAGAACAAACAACGTGGGAAGCAACTCGGAATTCGAGTTTCCAAAAGCTCTCGTGCTGAATTCCCCCGAGCTCATGGGCATGTACTCCTAGAGGCATTTGCACACATAAATCCCTGCTTGCTTACATCTGGCACACGCACAGAGCACACTGCTTGCTCTGTGTGCTGCTGCTGCTGACTGCAGGCTGCCCTGCAGATAAGTTTGAAGAAGTTCCTCTATAATCAGGAGACACAAAACCTGCCTATGTTGCTGATGTTCTTTATGTATCAAGCTCACTGTTGCCTGCCACTGCCTGACGAAGTCTTGGCAGCCTTGCACCCATGGGATTATCAAAAGAGGTGCTTTCCATCCTTGGCAAGTAAAAAAGATATTTCCACCTCCCAGATGTTATTTCTTTACCTCGCTGTACCTGTAAGTGATCACAATTTAACCAAGCTTCAATTTCAAGAAAAGCAGCTGTCTAAAGCAACAAATACCATCTTACCCAGACCACCCCACCCCACCCAGGCTGGAGAGTTTACTGCAGCCTCACAGGAGCAGCTCACTGTTTTGCTTGCATATTCAGCCCCAAACATAGAAGATATGGCCAGAGAATTTCAAGCTAAAAATACCAATCTTGTGCCATACCTAGGTTATTTTACCACCTTGTACCATGGTAAGTGCACATCAAGTGAATTTTTCAGAGTGGTTGGTGAAAATTCCTTTGTAGTACAACATTGATCATCTCTCTTTCAACTGTAATTTTTTTTCCCCCTGCAAATGGATCAGGTTCCTTCTGGGTCCTAAACCGCAGCTTTTGAGAAAGGGATGTTTCTTTTACTCTTAACCTGGAAATTTACAACGTGGTCAGAACTGCTTTGAGTTATACAAGTCCAGATCTGTACTCCTTTCATAACTGTCTGCCATGGTAACAAAGAGGGCAGCGCCATGTCTGGTCCCTCAAGCTCTGTGCTCGTGCCAAAGATAACCAGTTATACTGGCAGAATTAATTTTGATGCATTAATAGCCCAACAGTTTTTGTCTTTTCCTGCTAGAATACTTGCCAGCAGGATCTGGCAAACATAATTGAGCAAAGATTCTTCCTCTGTTAAGAGGGAGAGCAACCCCTGATTTTAAAGAATGGGAGAGGAATTCTCATTTAGGGATTAATCATCACTTCATAACTCCTGCAAAATTCACACTCCAGGCTCTGATTTAGTTATACACAATTGCTCTGGCTTACTAATTAAGAATAACATGGGTATTAGCTTTTCTTCTTTTAGGTTTTTAAATTGCTGATTTAAAACTTCTCTCGGTGTGAGAAGCATTGCTAACTATCTGAAGTGTAAAACAGCAAGGACATTTGCATCCCCAGCCAAACCCACAGGGGTGGAAAAGAAAGGCATGATTTACATTCAGGAGGTAACCTGGAGGACATCTGGAACTCTTCAACCTCCACTCCATGAGAAAGGGACTTCTCTCCTGAGGGTGCAAAACAGATTCATACTTTGACTCTATTTGTTGTCATTGAGAGGGCTTGAGCTTGAAATGATCAGTTCCCTCCTACGACTTTTATATGAGACAAAGCAAGAAGTTCTCCAGAGACACATGAAGCTGACACACAGCCTTTCTTGCTCCTTCACTCGACTTCCTAACAGGTATCCAGCTTTTCAGATCATGCAGATGTTCCCAACTATCCATTTATTATTTACTCCACTATTGTGGAGTCATACTCCATTTGTTGTAGATGGAGATGAAAGAAAAAATATTTCTCCATCTTACTTAAGATGGGGAAAAAAAACCAAACTCCCCTTTCTAATTCTAAAGGAGGTTCCAATGAGTCCCACTTTGTTCTCAGTACTGATGAGGCTCCTCCTATGGTAGGAAGAAGATGATTTACAAGGGTCAGCCTGCCACATCTGCTGGATATCAGTCTAGGCCTTTGCCAGAGCACTTTGATAGTGCTGCTCAATGGCAGGGTGATAATTCATCTCAGCCTGATTAAGGCAACATTTCTTCTAACAACTTGTTATTAAGAAATATGTGATTAACTTTGACTTCAGTACTCTGTAGGGATTTATTATTTTCCTGAGTCCTTTGAGCCTGATTTGATAGCAATTTTGAATTATGAAATTTGATGCCAACTTTGATCAGGTTGCATCAATAGTTTTTTTTCCCCCCAAGAAAAGCTCTCTCTCTGTTTACTCCTTTATGCTACCAGGACTTACCAATCTCTTTGTACCTGCTGAATTTCTTTCTAATAATAATAATAAAAAACCAGCAGCACACAAGATTACTCACTGTGCCAAGCCAAAGCTCCCAAGAACACATGGCAACATGGAAAACAGCAGAGATGTGAGTAAGAGGAGATTGATGAGATGGATGATAAGCCTGGAGGCAGTGGCAGAGTGAAGCATGGGCACAGGGAGCACAGGAGCAGGGGCAGGCCTGGGGGCAGCCATTAGGCAAATAAGGCACATGCAACCACGTCCCCATCATGAGGGGTTCCACAGGGAGCCACGTGAGCTTTTTCTGATTGACCTTGATGAAGGGATGCTGGAAACAGATAGTTAAACCATTTCAGCTGGGCATCCTCAAGACTCAGTAAACATTCCCACTGGAATGATCTGCTCCTCCTGGCTCCTCCGTGTCAAGACGCAGCAGGACGCTGACTGAAAACTCACTCTAAAAATGATTGTGGTACGTGGGGTCCTGGGGGGAATGGTGGTGGAGCAGCAGCTGCTTTACTCCTCAGCAACCTCCCAACACATCTGGAGGGTTTGCATCTTGCATATCCTCCTGCCACAGTAGCTGAAATGGTTTGGGAGGGTCTTTGGCATGGAAAGAAGAGAACAGAATGAAAACTGCTTGTACAGGACGCTACTTTTAGATTTCATTGTGGTCTGTCTTTCTATGGGAGCCTGGATTCCCAAAGGACAAGAATTGCCAGGAAGGTCCTTTCTGTGCATTTTTCCAGGTAGCTGCAATAATTTCTTTCATATGGGGATGTCATTTCCACAAGGCAGTGCTTTCTCAGTTAGCTCAAGAATACATTCCTGACAGTGCAAACTTGCAAGCTGCCCAGAAACACAGGCTAGTCCAAATGGGGCTGCTTGTTCATTTAACTGTTAAGTATATAGCTGAGGTAAGAAGAGCTTTTTCCATTTCCCCCTCCATTTCTAGGTGTACTCCAGGGATTAAATGCACTTTGAGAAGTACTCATGCTCTGTTTGCAGCAGTAGCCATCTCTTAGCCCAGCTGTAGCTGGAAAAGCTGAGATCCGCTGCAGTGATTTTGCTAACATTCCAGTGACCTGACTACCCCCAGGGACAGGGTATTCTTGATAGGAAGCCCTTAATTCTTCATCCTGTGGACTCAGCTGGTCCACAGAGGCCAACATCATTTGACCACAAAATACAATGCTAACCACCAAGTTTTTTGCCAAAATATAATTTGAGAGCTCAGCACATTAAAATTTCTTTTGGAATCACTGTCCACTATATATGCTATTATTCACCAGTGGCATGCATTCAATGTCTCTATGCAATCATCCAACAGTCTTTTTTTCTATGGATATATTTGCCAAGATGAAAAACAAAGAAAAATTTAAACCATTTTCAACGTGTTTCCAACTGTTGGACTAAGTTTTCTGAACCACATTGTTGATTTGTGATCTAAATTAATGAAATAGTCTCCTTAGCAGCTGCTAATCAAACAGTTTGCCTCCATTTTCATTTTTGATTATGATCTGTAAACCATTGAACATGAATATTATCAGGTGGGGCTGCACGTGTGGACAATCTGGGTTCATTGTGAAGCAGGTCAGAGGGGCAGTTGCTTCTCCCCCTGTAGTCTGG
>JAYDZK010000056.1:65668748-65690069 GCA_034509185.1 Euphonia xanthogaster | reverse complement strand
CAATAAAAAGGGTCCATCTTTCCAAATATATGCTGGTGTTGCTGTTACCAGTTTGACAACTGTGACATATGGACATTTCACAGGAAATTTGGAGGTTTTTTGGGTTTGTATTTTTTTTCCCTCAGGCAGCTCAGACTCCTGAAAGAGCTGCTGATGAAATATTGAACAAGAGTTGTTAACATCTACTTCCAGCAATATAACAGGTCAGCTATAAATTTTAGTCAGAAAAAAATCTTGATATGGAATAGCTTTCCACTGGAAAATGTTCTAATGAATCTTTTTCAAACTGTGTTGAGAATACCAAAATTTGTGAAAGTTTTCCATCTAAATGCTTCAGAATGAAACATTTAATCTTTTCACTTTGAAATAGCTCTTTATTTTGTATTTGATTGATCTGGTATTTTATGTTAGAAAACCTCCAAAATATTTTTTGAGTAGTTGAAACATATTCTCTCAACACAAAATAGGATATTTTTCCCCTTTAACTTTTCTTTCCCAGACAATTTTGAAGCATTTAGCATCATCCTTCCAGATCAGAACAAAGTAAAGAGAATGTAACCAAGGAATGAGTGCATGTTTCCCTCTCTCCTCTGGATCTGAGCCACACAAGGTCTGGATCAGAGCCACACAAGGTCTGGATTCAGCTTTCTGCTGAAAAGCTTGGCTGCTCACCTCAGGCTGCAGGGACTTGCAGGATCAGCTTTGGACATTCTCTGGTTAAGGTTTCAGTGTCAAGGCATTGGCTCTCACAACAGAATCCACACTCCCTGGATTCTGCAGTTCTAATGCTGTGAGAACCACCGAGTGTGTGGTCTCAGTAAACACAGAGCAAATTCCAAACTCTGCAGCAAGATATCTTGAACAAACACTTTGTGCCTATAATGCACTGATTAATAAAATAGAGGAGATCAGGCTTCATGGGACTGTTGTGTGGAGGACTGAGATTTTCTGCTTAAAACATTTCCCTTTCTTGACCTTGAGAAAGAGAGGAAGATCTAAACACAGTTACCTGCTGTGTAATTATTGAGGTGAGGTAACTGGTGGTTGAGATGCAAGCTATTTCCAGATGAACAGAACAATTTTAACTACACTCCAAGAAATCCAGTGATGGTTGCTGGAGCAGGTAATTGAGGTTGTTAAAGGTAAACACCAGCAAGGGTTGGGTAAAACCAGCTGCTACCCACACTGTTCCAGCACACACTAATGATCAGCCCCTTCCTAACCTGCTCTCAAAAGGATTACCTCTTCAAGGAGTCATAGAATGGAGAGAGTTGGAATCCCCCCTGCCATGGGCAGGGACTTATTCCACTAGACCAGGTTACATCCAGCCTGGCCATAAACATTCCCAGGGGTGGGGAATCCACAAACCCTCTGGGCAACCTGTTCCAGTGCCTCACCAGCTCTATAGTAAAGAATTCCTCCCTAGTTTCTGCTGTCAACCTGCCCCCTTTCAGCTTAAAGCCCTTCTCCCTTGTCCTATCTCTGCACACCCTTGGAAAATGTCCTTCTGCCACTCTCTCATGGGCCCCTTTTAGGAGCAGGAAAGAGCCCCAAGGCTTACCCAGACCCCTCTCCAGGCTGAGCCACCCCAACTCTCTCAGCTGGCTGCACAGGAGAGCAGCTCCAGCCCTGTGGTCAGCTCAGTGCCTCCTCTGCCCTTGTTCCATCAGGCCCACACCTTCCCTGTGCTGGGCGCTGGAGCTGAGCCCAGTGCTCCAGGTGGGCTCTCCCAGCAGCACTGGTGCACTGCTCCACCTGGCTGCCCTGCACGAGGGTGGAGCAGGGGATTGTTCAAGCCCAGGATTTGGCTCAGAGAGCCCCCATGCCTCTGCTGCTGCGCTTTTGGGCTGCCCCCAGCTGTGCAGGTATCTCTGCAGATGTTTGGCAGGGCAGGCTGAGCTGCAGCACAGTAGGCTGATGAGTGCTGGGGAAGGAACCACAGCAGGAAAAGGCAAATCCAGCAGATCCTCCAGGTGGTTCAGTACCCATCCAGCTGGTCACACAGCTGCAGCAGCCTGGGTACAGCCCCACAGCCTTTTCAAGGGACATGCACCTAATGAAGTTCTGCATAATCCTGCTCACCCACCATTTGCATCTTTGGGATTCCATTGTAGCCAGGGGAATCCATTCAACAGAAGAAACTTTTGATGTCAGGACACAACCAGATTCGAATGATGCACTGCCTTTACTGTCTATTTAACTCCACAATTTATTGCCTTTTAAAGCCATGCTAGATTATTTATGGAGAGGAAACTAATAAAAGATAGAGATATATGACAGAGATTTTAGAATGTTCTCTGGCAGGAAGCTACACCAAAGCAGAGAAGTCACTGCAGGGAAAATACAGCTTCTCTAAAAAAAATAAATATCCAGTATTAAGAGAAATGCACTTTTGTCATCATCATGTGGCAAGGTCCTTATAAACACCCTTGATTTTGGAATCTCTTAAATTTACACTTTCTGGCACCAATATCCCAATTCCACAGATCTGTTTGAACAAGGAGGACAAATGATTACTTGATTAAACTGAAAAACTGACTAAATCTAACTTCACCTGCACTGAAATAGATGAGTAGAGTTGCTGCTGTATCAGCAGCAAAGCTGACTCAAGTTTACCAGTGTACAGCAATACATTTCAAAATTTAGGAAGAGAAACAGATACTCAGGAGTCCTTGGGGATCACTGAATTATTCAGTGTTGCCTTCTGAGTAAGGCTGATGCTGCACCACTTGGCTGCTTCTGTACCAAATCCAGTAACTGGTATTTGACTGGAGCATAAGAAGGTGATGCATCTCGATTTAAAGATTTCAAGAGATGGAGAATTTTCCCACTCTCTTGTCAAGTTATCTCCCTGTCTTCATTTTCAATTTAAACTTAACCTCAATTCAGCTTCCTGTTATAGGGAGGTTTGTATACACTCTCCAGCAATATTTAAAAGTTGGTTTAGTACCTGATACTAATTAAGTCTGAATTAATATTTCTTTTAAGCAGGACAGCTGCATCTCTTTCAGTTTCCCATTTTAAGACATTTTATAGAATCTTCATCATTTGTATGGGGCTTTTTTTCCTGGGCACTCTCCAGATTTTATAGATTTCTCAGCTGTGAACAAGTTTCTCACGTCATTGTGATATTAAACAAATTCATCTTGTGAACACAGCTCTGCTCCTGTCATCACTGCAGAACTTCCATGTCCCACAGCAAGCTCATGTTCAGGGCTGTTTCCATTAGGATCCTTAAATGCATTTCTGAAACTGCCTTCCAGTTGGATGCTTCTCAATGCTCATAAGCTGTATTTCACTTGTATTGTATTTAGAAACCATTAGAAAGGCTAGATATGAAAAATAATTAGAGTAACCCTTATTATTCCGTGCCACATCAATGCAAACTGGCCTGGCAAAATCACCTGGCACATGGCCATGTTGATTAGAATCAAGTTACTCGTTCACACTGGCTCAGCTGAGGCTGGTTTCACTTTGTGACACACAAAGCTAAATAATCCCCTCTTGCCCTCCCTATCTCTCACAAATAAATATGAACAGATTTTTGTTAAATAGCATTAGTTTCACTTGCCCCCTGAGCCATATTTGGAGCCTCATGGCCTCTGCCACAGGCTGCCTCTCACATATTCTATTCTCCAGGCCTGCAAGGCTCTTTTATAACACTTATTTCAAGCCAGCTTTGGGCTCAAAAGTGACACAGATAAAAATAGTGATCTGCCTCAGCAGCAGTCAACACCTTTGGATGGCTCCAGCTCTAGCACAGAACATCTGTGCCAAAGCCAGCTAAAGCACCAACTAATTCTGGCCAGCAGAGCACATCACTGGGGCTCATTAAAGGCTGCAAAGGGCAATAAATCTGACAGGGTATCATTTAACACAACCAATATTTTCAAATAATATCCTCTGAAACAAAAAAACAATAATGCACAAAAAGCCAAGCCTCACTTTGCAGCGGGCACCATATTGTCTATTCCCCTTCCTGCTCTGCTAGTTGAATCCCACGTCAAACTTTCTCATTATTTGCCCTCTGCCATCAAAGAAGCTGAACCAGGGCAACTGAGGTCATCTTGTTTTGCCTCTCTTCGTGGTGACTCTCCTCTAGACTCAAAAGTCTGCTTATTGCTCAAAGACTTATTAAAAATTAGCAAGAGAAAGCTGTGCACCTCACACAGCTCTTTTGCTTATCTGGTGCTGTTTAGGCATGCTGGGGTTTATTTTTTTATTCTTTATGGCTGCTGGTTCTCATCTTTCATGGCCGTTTGTAAGGGCTAGAAAGCATTTCTGCATTCCCTGTGGTGTCTGATTGCATCATCCCAATTCTCTTTAAACACACAAGGGGAACTACTGAATATTTCTGCTGTTCCTGAATCATTAAGACTTTCACCATCTCCTGCTAAGCAAGTGAGCCATACAATTGTTAGAAATCATTTTATTGCTGTTACCCTTTAGAATGCCTTACTGTCCTCAGGCTGCAAGGTAGAGGTTTCTTTTGCTCCCTTTCAAGTCTTTCCCTTCTTTATATTTCCACAGGCTCTAATTTGCATAATTGCTGTCTCCTTCCTCTTTCTTCTCCTCTTCCCCATTTATCTGATATATTTTTAATAGCTGCCTCTGCTTCCTCACTTTAAAAGGAGGTGCCACTAACCAAAGATGTCCTTGTTCCTGATTATGAAATTGTGGTTTTTAGTCATCTAGTAAAGTTTCCTAGAATAATTTCCAGTTTTCATTCACTTTTTCCTGCCTAGATCTTGCAACTTCTGTCCAAGCTTCTCTTCCCAAACACATCCATTCATCATTTTCTTGGTTGCCTTGCAAAATAGGCCATGGGGAGCATCACACACAAGACTGGGCAGAGATACAGAAAACAGACTAAGTAAATCTTGTGTCTTTCCTTAGACAAGGAAGAAGATGGAAACTTCTTCATTTAACATCCTAACATGAAAAATGAGATTATTTTCAATGTCTCTTCAGAATATGCTGGACTAGGTTTCAGGTCCTGTTCTCATTTAGCCTAATTACAGAGCCATTACCAGGAATTACTAAGCTTGCACAGGCAGTCTCCTTTCTAGGAATTAACCAGCTCTACTCAGTTTGAAAATTATTGGAAATATGTTTTAGGCATTACTACCAAAGAAAAGAGAGGCTACTGGGAAAATGGGATTAAAAAGTCTAGAAGTTTTATTAAGCACAAAAATACCAAGTACTTACTTACTCATTCCTATTAAACTTTTCAGAAGCCTGTGCTTTATTAACAGCAGTGATAACTAAAGGTGCTGTTAGTCCAGCTGGTTTGCACTTGGGATCCTGAGGGAAAACACTAAGGAACAACATTAGCTTCCCAGATTTTTAGGAATACCTTGGTGAAAGCTGGAAAATGTGTAGTGTCCCCTAAAAAACTGAGAGCAGATGAATGGAGTTGCCTCATCCATGCTCCTCCTTCCTGTTGCATGCTGTGTTTGAGGATGACAAGGAAGCAAAGGGTGAGTGGACGTGATGATGCAGTTTACCAGAACTGAAAGTGCTAATGATTATGAAATTAAGAGTCCTGATTACAACTGAGCACTGATTAAGCAAAAAATGTGGCAGGGATATGAAGCTATTTCTTGGTAGATTTTTTGGGTTGTTGTTTCTTTTTTTGTTGTTTTTGGTTTTGCTTGGTTTTGGTTTTGTTTTTTTTGGTTTTGTTTGAGGGCAAGTATGATAACACACAACAAAATAAGCATCCAGCTATACATAAGCAGAACTGGTTTTGTTTTCTGAGTGGTGGGGATTTTTTGTTTGGTTAGTTTTTTCCCCCCTTAAATGAAATTTTCTGCAATAGCATGAGGGAAGAGAAAGAAAGGAAAAGAACTTTTGGGAAGTCTACTTAACAAACATTATAGAAACTTTGCTCCAACATTATAGCTATTTACTTGATTTTAATGCTGCTATTTGTGAGGAAATAAAATAGTGCACAAAGTGTGTGAAAATGGCTAGTAGCCAGGAAAAATTAGAAACACAGCAGAAGGAATCAAGGCTTTGGGATATGCAGTTAACATGGATCTGTCAGGAGGAAAATGACAATTGTAAACCTCAGGACAAGACTTCTTCATCCCAGGTGTGCTACTGCTCCTTCAGGCCACATAACTGATGCAAGAGCTGAGTTTTGTGTTTCATGTATAATGCAACAGGAGAAGTAATTCCAGTGCAGGAATAAAAAAAGTTTACTGTTTTCCATCAACCCTAGCCTCCTTTCTTAGCTGATTTTAAAGTTTCAAATCTCTTTCCAGATGAAAATGACACCCACATAGTCCTATCCCCACTGGAGTTCAATTTAGTTATCTATCTTGGAAACATGATGATGAAATGATACTGCAACTATTCCTCAGTTATGGTGAAACCAAGAAAGTTTTATAAAAAGAAAAAAAAAAAGGTTTAACTGGGGCAGAGACTACAACTAGGTACTAAATATTTTACTACAGAAAGAGATCTGGAACATACACAATTTGGTGCAGCAGTTTTGGTTTTCTGTGCTATTGGCAATTCTTTTTTAAAAATTAGGTCACTTTTTCAAGGAAACCTTAGTAACTGGCATATGGGGAGATGATCCACAGCAGCTTGAAAGAAAAGTGCTTTTTAACAGTAGCATCTTCCATCCTGTGCCTATTGTTTTTCAGTAAACAACAGAAGATTTGTCAAATTAGAGTGGCTGTATTTAGTCTCATGTTTACACTCCTCTAGAGTTGAATGCTAAATTAGAGTCATCACATTGTCATAATTCTCCAAGCTTAGCTGCTTTGGGTTTGTTTTGTTTTTTTCTACTCAGTGCTCCTTTACACATTCTTTTAAATTATGGGAAAAATTACTTTGAACATAACTATTTGACTTTTTTCTGGTAAAGGCTGTCTTTTACTTCAGAAATATAAATCTAGAGAGATGTAGATATATCTATGCAAGGTATATGTATTGGTTCTTATAAACCCAAAAAACAAGAGCAGCTACTGTGGCTGACTGTAGAACACTTGTTCTCTGCCCAGTCTAATATAGATTTATCCTTACTTAGCCTTTGACATCCATCTCTAAAACACACCTTTGAGATCTCTCAGAGAAAAAATCATCTCTGAGAGTGGTCAAACATTGCAGCAGGTTGCTCACAGAGGTTTTGGAGACTCCACCCATTTAGCACTTCAGTGATATGACCCTGAGGAACTTCAGGCATCTCCACACTTGGCCGGGTTTTGAGCAGAGGGTTGGACCTGATGACCTCTAAGGGTGACTTTAGCACAGGAGCAGCAATGAATGACAGCTCCAAGTTCCCCTGGCAAGTGTAAAGTGGAGCTGGGACCAGGCACCCTGGATCCACTGATGGTGATGCCAGGAGTGACCGTGGAGCTTGGCAAGGTCAGGACTGACAGCACAAGCGCAGGGAGAGCTCATGTGGAAGGCAGTGCTGATGGCTGCTGCTGCTGAAAGCTTCAAATATGCATGCTGCTGCTCTGAGGGGAGGATTGCTCTTCCATGAGACTGGCCACAGAGGCAGCCTCCCCTTGACAGAAATACTGTTCTTGAGTACGTGAAATAATTATGAGATGAATATGAATTGAAAGTGCACTTCCTCTTGACCTACTTCCCAGGCAGAGAAGCACAGCTTGATGCCCTCCTGTTTGGAGAGGTAAAATTATCTCTGCATTCCCTGGGCTCCACACAAGCCCCTATTGTTTGGTACCAACCACATGGCTCATTATCGTGCCTGCTACGCAGTCTCTCATAATGATTTCCTTCCCTCTCCTGTCAACACCCAGCTGACTAACCAAACTGGTTTCTGGGCAGAGACCTGGACCTGCTTACCCCTCAATAAATACACCTCTTTTTTGTTTGTACTGTGGAGGTAAACATGCACAATGACAGTGTAAGCTGGCCTTGGGAAAGTGGCTGGTCATTCTGAGGTGCTCCAGGACTACAGGCATCAGATTCCTTCCTTGTTAAGGGAACAGAGCTTTTCTACTCACAAGGCTGCGGGATGGATCTTTTACTCCACCACAAAATCAATTACATGTCCCATTAATGCCAGTGGAGCCTGGCTGGGCCCTGAGCCTCAATGGATAAATCCTGCAGCAGCTCAAGGGTTAGAGCAGGACAGTGCTGCCAATTCTGTGACAATCTCCTGGCATGAAGGATGTCAGCTCCAGAAATAGAGCTTTTGACACATGGGCCTTCCTGTCTCTTCAGAGAGCTCTGTGGCTCTCGTTCAGGTGTCTAAGTACAGAGGATGCTCCAGCACAGCTCTTGTTGCCATTTCAAAGCCATCAACTATGCTGGCACTGCATGGTTCTTCCATAAAAAGAAAAAAAGTTTGAAAGGGGAGAAGCTGCAGGGATTTTCTGCCCTGGATATACCCCCCTCCCCCCACCAAAAACCCCAAAAAATCCCCAAAACTCAGTTAAATCAGTTCCTGTGTTTTTAAAGGTATTTATCATAACTGATGTCTTGCTATACCAAGTTGTGCTGGAAGCAGCAGAGAGCAAGGGGTCACTAAATGATTTGTTAGTTAATGCATACCCTGTATAAACCTCATGGAGGGAAATGACAGGATGGTGTGTAAGCTGCCAGAACAAAATCTCCATTCTAACTTCCCAGGCAGAAGTCTGCAGGCCACAACGAGGCAAACTCCTGCTAAGAAAGAATCTGATCATGGCTTGTGTTTTTCCCACGTGTACATGACACCAAAGATAAGAGCTTCTCCTGCAAACTTCCCCCAGGATGAATTGTGATTCAGGGCTCATGAATCACCTGCCAAACCCTGCAGTGTGTCAGTGATAAGAGAACACAAACTCAGAAGGGCAGGTGCCACAGCAGCAGCTGCAGTGGAGCTGACAGCACAGCCAGAGACAATGACCATTGCTGAATTCTTTCCTGGCCATGGTTTGGATGTTCCATCTCACTTTCCACATTAGGATGTGACACATCTGAGCGATGTGACCTCCGTGACAGATCTGGATGTCCATCTGAGCTCCCTTGCCTTTCAGCAGTGAGCATTTCATTCTGTTTGGGCACCCAGAGCTGCTGCTATAACCTCAGACATCACTTCCTAATCTCACAGTGACCAGGTGTGTCCAATAGCCAAGTGTAGTTCTGGATTTATCTTATCTCAGGGCATGTGTGCATGGGGTTTTGGTTTGGGGGGATTTTGTTTCCCTCCAGTGCACAATGTAACATTCTTCCCCCTGAAGACAATTCTGTTATCAGCAACAGGGAAACTCCTTGTCTGAGATTAATTCAAGGAAACTGATTCAAAGGCATTATCTTGGTTGTCTAAAGCAACCCAACCACAGCTCCAGCTGAACTGATTCTCTTTATTTTCACAGTCTAATTAAATTAATCTTAATTAATTACACTAGAGAAGATTGCCTCAAGTCCACACAAATACTGAAAGCATGCCAAATCCAAAGCCAACAGGAGCTCTTAATCAGCACCCTTGGACAGACAGCCACACCCCAGGGCTGCCCACTCCATTCCAGCTCCAGTGGGTCTTCCTTCCCCACAGCTGGCCATGGAGTCAGGCACACACCAAACACATCCCTGCCTCAGAGGAGCTGCAGGCAGAGGGCCATTCCAGGGCCATTTGCTTAAATGTTGCTTTGGCCTCCCCCATGCAAAGCACTTCCTGTGACACCTTCCAAATGCCAGCATAACGAAGCTTGGAGTTTATTTCCATCCACCTCCTTCCAAGTGACAGTAAGGCCTCAGACAGCCTGGTGCTTCAGAGACAGGATTTGCCTCCACTGTTGCCTGGGACAGCTGCCTGAGCAAGGTACTGCGGCTGAGAAGTTCCCTCTGGTTATACCAGAAGTTCCAGCCCTGTAAGGCTCATTAAAAGGATCAACATTTAGCTTAATGGTTAGGAGAGATCACTGTTAATCCTATAAATCAGTTATTGCTTCCATGAGTCTGGAATGCTGGATGAGTAACAAGGTCTGGTGTCCTGGTGCTGTGATCAGGGACAAACCCACCCAGGCCACCCAGGCTCCACTGGCCAGGCAGGAAGCAGGAGCCAGCCATCCCACCTTCCTCCCCACACATCTGCTGCTGCAGATCTCCTCACAGGCACAGCTTCAGCCACACGAGCTTCCTCACTAGCCCATGAATGCTTGCTAACCAATTTCTATTCAACATCTAGAAAGACCTCCACACTTCTGGAAGCACCAAACCCCATTTCCTGGCTCACTTAAACTATCTAATCTTGAGATGTGGTACCCTAAGCCCTTTTGTGGCAGCACCCTTTTTGTCTGTGGTACAAAGCAATGGTGTGGATGCCTTTTTCTGCCAGATCTGGGACAAGAAGACCTTCACCATTTAAGGCTATACAAGAACACTCCTTCCACAGCACAATTTCTCCAAATCATTGCTTTAAAAACTGAAATATGAGAATGAAGCTGATGCCTGCTTGCATTCTGTGTGCTATAAGCAAGTGAGGTTGCATGGAATTTAGGTGAAGACCAATTTTATTTCTATACCACTCCCTCATCTGATCTTTAGTATTCCTTTTACATAAAACTGAACAGCCACAGCATCAGCTGTAGGAGAATCTGAGCCCAAAACATAAAACATCTCCAAGCCCTACTGCAGTGTCCTCCCTGCAGTGCAGGAAATAAAAATTGAAGATTTCAGGGGGCTAAAATTGACATTCAGGACATGCAGTGTTAAAGCAGGAGAGACAGTTTTTACTGAGGAGAAGTTTTATGGAAAGAATGTGTGTCATGTGGTTTGTATCCAATATTCAAAATAACACAATATAGGGCTACAGCAACCATTTAAAAATATACCACATTTAATAAGGGCCAGTTTTACATGCATGACTTCTGAAGCAGCTCCCATGCAAACTTCTGAAGTAGCTCTTTTTACAGTTCCCCTGCCAAGCTTTGATGTAAACAAGATTCACTGTTACCTTCCAGTCACTTCTTAGCCCAGGGTCTTGTGTATTATTTAAAGGGCAATACAAAAGCATAACATGAAAACAAAATTAGGATTTGATGGAAAATGAATAGAAGGAAAATGAGAGAGAGAACTCTACAGTTGCTGCATTTCTTTTCCTGTATGGATACTTCCAGCACTCTCTTCAATGAGTTACGTTAGCATCTTGGAAGACCAAAGAATTTCAGTTTCTGAACTCTTTGCCCTTGGACTTCAATCCCTGCTGTGCAACAGCTCAGAGAAGTTCCCAAATTATTCAATGCACTTATTGCAATATCTCCTAACCTAGAATGCCTCTCTAGAAGGCATATAACGCTTTTTAGTCATAGTTAAATCCAAATTCATAATCCACTGGAAAAAAACCTGTTAGTATATTAGCAGAGGCACAGAATAATAAAATATCTTAATGATGATGCTTTCAGGGTCACATTTTTTTGAGTATAATTTAATTTATCACTGCTGAACTTAGGCTGAGATGGACAAAGATAAATGCTTTAATTGTTTAACTTCCACTGAACTCAGTGGAAGTCAAACAGGGGAGCCCCATTTTTCCAGAGTGGGAGATATCCCTGCCCACCAGCTGTTTCAGTTCTGATCTCTGCCCAACAGTAACTCACAATTTATGTTAAAAGTACTGATTACACCAGTGGCCATTTTTATAACCCTTTAAATCACTGCCCTGAACTTGGCATGCCTAGCTCTTACAGCACCATCAAGCTGGACAGGAGGATGAGAAGAAAAAGCATAAACAATCTCATCCTATGAATCCTGTCAATACAGCAAGGTGCAAACCCAAACAACAGAATGACCCCACCCTTGAAAGAACTCCAGGAAGACAAGGGGAAGCCAAACCTAATATTTTTAATTACCAGGGAAAACCTTCCATTCTAGAACCACCTTAAACCTCCCCCATGAGCTTTACTGTATCCTAAATTACTAAACCCTTATAAAGCAACACAGCACTGGATCTGCTGATTTCAGGTTTTCCTTCTGTATCCAAGGGTTTGAGCACATGTTGTGTTGCATTTTTCTCTTGTTCTGAACATAAGAAGGGCTCCCTTGGTGACCCAGTTAACAGTTAATATGCCTCATCCAACCATTTCTCTAATTAAATTATTCCACCCCACACTCAAGTTTTTTAAAGCTTAATAGTCTGTTCTCACATCAGTTCTACAAACTAGAAGCCTTTTTCTTGTTTTGTGTGTGCCTTTTGATGGGAGGCAATTCCATCCCAAGGATTTGTCTGCTTCAGGTTTCCATCTCACATGGCCAAAAATACAGGTTCTGGCACAAAACCCCATCTAGATTTTCCTGCTGGTTCAGAGTCACATAACTTCAGTCAAGAGCAGCAAGACAGCAGAGAAACCTGAACATTTCCTGTGCACGACCACCCCCAAAACAATGTCTGTGTCCCCACAAACAAAAGACACTGGATGTACCAATGAGAGAGGAAAATGGGAAAGGAAGAGGCAGAGTTTTGGTTCCAACAGTGAGCAAGGGCTCAGGAAGCTGCAGAAGGGAGGCAGTGCTGCATCTGTCAGAAACCTGGATCAGAGTCTGGGTTACTTCTGTTGCAGGCTGCCTGTGTGCCTGTCAGAACAGGACACCCACGATGTGATGTGGAGCCTGGGTGCCACTTGATTCTCAAAACAGAAGCATCCCCTCCTTGTGGGATGCATCCTCTGCCTCTGCAACTGTGGCAACTCCTCCTTGACCTGAACTGCAGTGGCAATTCTTCCTGAGAGCTGAAAGGAGCAAAGAGCCATGGTACTGACCCCTTCACCTGCTTACAGGCTCAGAGGGACAAAAGCTCAACCTCTGCTGCTTAGAAGGGAACACCTCAAGGCCTCTAAGGCATTTTACTGAGTGATTTCCTGCTGTAATCTTATTACAAAACTTCCATACCTGCTTGGTGATGTCTCACGGGCAGTTTCTCACAGCACTGACTCCTTCATTCTTCACAGCACAGCCAACAAACTCCAACTCTCTTCTCTACCAGCTGAGCCACTCTTTTATAGCACTCATCCTTATTGGACACAGCTGTGGCCTGTTAAGGGCAGGCCTGTTCCTAATCCTTGGTAATTGGTACAGCTGCAACTCCTCAGGAGTGAGATTGCCTTCTGCACCATCTCTCTTCTCTTACATTCTGTCCCCCCACAATTTCCACTGCTTTGTAACTCTGACCCTATAAAGGTTTCCCACCAGCCTGGCAGAGCCTTTCAGAGCTACCACTGACATGTCCAAGAGCTGTCTTGCATAAATGAGCTCTCTCTCTTAGTCCCCATTTGAGAATGCCTGGGAAGGAGATGAGGCAGCTCTCTGTGGCAGGTGTCCATGGCCTGTGGGGTCCGTGTGTCCATGGCCTGTGGGGTCCGTGTGTCCATGGCCGTGGTGTGTGTGGCATGTGCAGAACCCCCAATCCCACTGCTCATGGATATCAGCTCTGTCAAAACCCTGAGCCATGTTCTTCCCTCTTTCCACCTGGATTCACACAGCTTCCTTTCTGTGGGAAGCACTCAGAGGGTGGCCAGGGGCATGGACAGATCAGAAGGTGCAGATGAACCTGAGCTCCTTGGAGTGAGCTTTACCTGGGAAATGCTGCAAGATGGAAACCACCCTGGCAATGAGAAAATCACCTGCCTGATTTCATCAGCTTCAGGGGCTTCCCTGCCTGGTGAATTCAGTCCAGGTGGATTATGCTCACAACACAGGAACATATTGCACTTCTCCAGGAGATCTTACCCATCTCTCTCACCCTGCACATCACCCATGTGAGGATTCCTGTTAATTTGCAGATAGGGAAAACTAAAATCCAGGATGCCCTGAGCCACCTGGCAAATGACAAATTAACCTTGAGCTACCTCACATGAAAAGCAACATTAGGGCCAGGGCTGGAGCAGTTCTAAATATAGAGTTACAGGTCACAAGGGACCATTGCTATATGCTTGTCCCATTCTGAAATTTTTCTTTTCCCCTCCTCAAACATCTGCTACAATCCACAGTCAGAGGGGAACTGGACCTGTGCTCTGATCCAGTACAGCTGTTACTATGTTCTCTCAGTTTTAGAAATCAACCTGACCCCTCAACACTGGACACAAACACACTTAGACTTGGAAGGAGCTCAGTTTTAGGACCTTGCCTTATGAATGTTTTGAATTAAAATGATTTATATGAACACATTTGCTCTTTGGATCTGGCAGCAGCCTGCAATCAGACCCAGCTTTTCTTAATATTTTGGGCCATAAGCCATCCAGCTTAGGGATTTATTCATCTTAACGTGTTTAGCTTTGTAAGCACAATGCAGTAGTTACTGTTGTGCCTCCCAGCTGCTCTTCCATTTTTTATAAACTCATTTTCTCTGCTAACCTACTTTGAATTTTTTCTTCTAAAGCTGTTTTTAGTCTTCCCCTGCCCTCTTTCTTTTTTTTTTTTTTCTCCCCAAAAACACTGGGATAAAACACTAGTGACTTGAATAGGCTCCAGCTTCTATATCCTGACTTTGGAAATAATTGTTCCCACTAATCCTTTTGAGTGCACTCCCAGTTCCATATATTCAAAGAGCTGTCCCCCCCCCATACACATACACACCCAATTGCTTCTGTTCAACAATTAGAGATCATGCATCAGCACATTGTGATTGCTGGTGACAATTGGCTCAATTCTTGAGCCCCAAACTCACAAACTGCTCCTAATCTCTGGATGAAGGCTCCTCCAGCACTGCCACCACCCTCCCCACCTTGTCCTCATCCCAACTACCGGAAAAGAAAAGTTATCTTGTATTCCAGCTCAGCCCTGCAGCCTGCCAGTCGATTCCTGGATCCCTTGAATTCAGTATCATAAATATACTTAACAAGGGAGTTTAATATAGATTTGGTAAGGCAGCTCTTTGAGTGATACATAATTGATGTTGCCCTGTAGCACAGGAAGCCTTGAGCGGTGTCAGAGTGAACAGATCCAAGAAACTTGCCAGACAGCAGCACAGAGTGCCAAAGAAGGAGAGGAGTGGGGAGAACAAGGAGACAGCAACCCAGGAAGGAGGTGAATGAAGCTGAAGAGCTCAACAGCAGGAAAAAGCACGAAAGACAGACAAGGCAAAAGGCACAGGGCGAGAAAGGAACGGAAAAGGAGAGAAGAAAGGAAAAGAGGAGGAGCTGAACGGAAAATGCAGACGGGCAGAGAGGGTCTGCGGGGTGAACGAGAGCTGAGGAGAAGTACGGAAAGGCAGAGATGAGGAGCAGAGCACGCACACGCCGTGCGACAAGCAGGGCTCTGCAGGCTGCAGTGCCGCAATCGGGCACGGAGCGGAGCCGGGAGCGGAGCCGGGAGCAGAGTCGGGAGCAGAGCCGGGAGCGGTGCCAGCCCAGGGCAGGGGCAGGGAGAGCGCGGTGCTAGCCCAGGGCAGGGGCAGGGAGAGAGCGAAGCCAGCCCAGGGCAGGGGCAGGGAGAGAGCGGTGCCAGCCCAGGGCAGGGGCAGGGAGAGAGCGGTGCCAGCCCAGGGCAGGGGCACGGAGAGAGCCGAGCCAGCCCAGGACAGGGAGAGCGTGGTGCCAGCCCAGGGCAGGGGCAGGGAGAGCTCGGTGCCAGCCCAGGGCAGGGGCAGGGAGAGCGCCCGGCCCTCCGGGGCTGCGCTGCCCCGAGATTCCCCCGCTGCCCGCAGGCGCTGCCCCGCTTCCCCTCCACTGCCATCCCGCAGCTCCACACGGGGCTGGTTTTCGCTGCCAGCGTCCTGCCCTGGCTGCCTCACTCTAGAAACTGCGGAGAGAACAGAGAGCGCTGTAGTCGCCCTTTCGGCTGGGGAAGTTGGACAGGCTCTGCTGGCAGTGTCATCCAGCAGCACCTTCATCCTTGAGTGACACCTTTGGCACCCCTTGGCTCGAGGATGAGGGGCCTCAATGCTGCACTGCTATAGTAAAGGTTAGTTTTTGAGTTAGGTCTAATAAGCTCTCGGAGGCTTATAACACACTTAAGATATCTTAGCTACTCTTGGAGGCATAAAAATTAGCAGAATGGCTTCTGTTGCACTGTTGGAAACAAAAAGGTTTAATAAAAGGCAAAATAACAAACAGAAAAACCGAGCTAGGTGCTAGACATTCTTGCTCTTAGTAAAACACCTTACAAAAGCAGTTAGTTTCTTTGTTCACATCCCTTTCTAGTTAATTGCTCAAGTGGAACTTTTTAGCTTCTGTCCAATTAGCTATCCTTAAGTTTAAAGTCCTTTAAGCTTACAGAATGAAATTTAAAAAACCCCAAACTTCTAAGCTCCTTTCTCTTTTAAAGAAACAAAAAATAGTTTTGTCACTCCGTCAACAAAAAAACCACACTCCTCCACCACACTGTGACATCTCTGCCCAAGAGACCTCAGCAGGTTTACTTGCAGGTATGAGGTGAAACACAGGAGGCAGACAAAGCAAATGGAAAGTTTGGTAGACCACAGAACATGAGCAATGCTTGTCAAGTCCATGGAATCTGTGCCTGCCACCTGCCTAGGCTTTCGCTTCTGAAGAGGAACTGGCTCCCAGCTCCTGGAAGTCACTTTTTGGCTGGAGAACTCTCATCCAAACAGCTGGTGTCAATGGGTTCTCTGTTAAACTCAGCAGTGACCTGTCACAGAAGTGGAAGGATACCTCAGAGATAGATCTCCATCAGAACCAGATTGATACATGGGGAGGGATACTAGGAAAGCACCTCTGATTTATTTTCTGGGATTTACGCAATATGAACTGAAGGCGACACAACTCTTGGCTCCAAACAGGACCCCTGGTGAGCAGAACAGATGGCTATACTAAAATGAAAAAATCCCCAAGCACAACTGGACTAGCCAAGAGCCTCCACAGAGGCTGGAGGGGGGACTGGCCCTGAACACTCAGTTTTCCTTCTGCCTGCAGTATCCACGATGAGGTTTACTATTACTTCTGTTCATGGAAAGCAGCCAGGATTCTTGCTGTTGTGCCAAACTGGAGAAAAACAGCCTTTGCCTCACCAAGTTCACAATATAGTTAGTACAGACCAAAGTGCTCCTTGGCTGTCTCTTCTCTTGCACACGTGTGGCTGTGCACAGAGCCATGAGCTGCCACACAAAACTCTGCAAGGGAATCCCAACCCATCAGGGGAGCAGGCAATCTGGTAATCCTTGCTCTTCCCAGAACTGCTGCTCTCTGTGCCTGGGCATGTAGGCTAAAAATGTTAAAATTTGCTCCCTTCATCCCAGGTGAAGTGGTCAGGAGCTGCAGGGAGTGAGCTTCCCTGGTGAAGGAGAGTAGCCAATAACTGTGCCCTTAGAAGCAGAAGCACTGACTGAGGGCCAGGCTTTAATCCCTCTGCTTTCTCCCCACAGAGAGGGGACTGTGCTCCTCTCCTGCTCTGCAAGGTGGTGGTGACTGTCAGTGTGCTTTCACCTCCATCAGCCAATGCTTACAAAACATTTCTAAAGCTGCTGACTGGCCAATGCTGGGGAAACATTCCCTGGGTTTTCCCTGGAGCCTGATGCTGTGTGTGGCTGGCTCTTCGTGGCCAGGATCCCCGTGGTGGCTGTCTCTGTGCTCACCCCCCTGAGAGCAGGGCCTACATTCGTGTCTGTTTTCTTTGGCATTCTCCAGCATTTCCCTTGGAAGGAATGGCCAATAATACAGCTCCTACTCAGATATCACCCTCTGACAGAGTGCTTCCATAAAGATTATCATTCTTATGCTTGGGAGCCTCATGCTGTTCCACTGCCTCTTTCAGGCTGTTCTCCCCTGGGCATAGGGTCACAACCCCCACTAAGACACAGAGATTTGCAATTAGATCTGATCTCTAATTCTTTTTCCCCCTAATCTGAAAAATGTGACAAGTAAACTGTGGATTTTGTAGAAATTGTCCAAGAAAATTTTGAAAATGTTGGTGCTCCCCTTGACCCAAATTCTGCCAGCTTTGAAAGAAATATTTAGATGAAGCTTGTCCAAAAGTTTCCAGAAGAGAGTAGCTATTTCTTGTAAAAACAAATGCATGAGAATCCCAAAGAATTTCTCTTGAAAACTAATTTTAGTGGCAATTTTTCAGGTAGTTTCAGTGAGCTGTGAAGCTTAGCATACCTTTTGGTACTAGAATCTGATTTCACAGGCCTGGAGACCTGAGAGCTTCCTACAGCAAAACCAGAGGAAAAGTTGAAAAAGAAATTTAAAAAAACCCATTTTTTTTTTTCATTATATTGATCCTTCTTTCCATAAGAATTCCTACAAAAATTAAAAATAAAAGTAGAAGTGGGAGTTGAATATCTGTCTGTGTGTGTGCACACTTTTGAGTAAGAATTAAGCCTTTGACTTAGAAAACATAGATGGGTGCTTCACTTAGCCCCTGAGGGGATCTGTTTACACAAGAGAAAAAGGAAAGGGGATTTGCCTGGGGTCAGACTGAAGCCAGCAGGGTTCTTGCAGGGAGAGAGGCTGCCTCATAGGGAAAGATAAAACATCCAGAAATAGGACACAGAAAAGTAGCTCCAACACCTTCATCCAGCACTGCTGTATGATTGGGGTGGAATTGTTCAGGTCCGAATTTCCCTACTCTCAGTAAGTGGGCAATAGTGATAGAGCAGCCCCCTCTTGGGACAAAAGTGCTGTTTCCAGCAGATGTGCTGGCTCTGCAGCCAGGCTTTCAAGATGGGCTTGGTGTCTGACTGCTCTTTTCCAGCTCTTTTCTTTACAGAGAAGGCAATAATCTCCACTTTCCTAAGGGGAATCCTTTCAAAGTGACTAGAAAGTCACCAGCTCTAGCCTGGTGGCATAAATCACTTTGGTGAGCTTCAGGTATGTCCTGTGACTCCACTTAGGGCTCTGTTTGCCAGAAGGGAATAACTGAACTCCTCAGTGATTCCACATAACCTCCCACAGCTGTCTGGGCAATCCTCCTCCAGGGGAACCCAACCTGCTTCTGAATCAGATCCTGAGATGCAGGAACTTATAGGACTGAACTTTAAAGAAAGCAAAAGCAGAAATGGTCTTTGGAAAGCTTTGTGTGCATTCTGGCAGCTCAAAAAAAGTGTCACAGCCATGTATTCACACCCCACAAACAGTGGTTCACAGGTGACAGTTAAGGCACCAGCATCCCAAGCAAATCCCTCCACCAGCATTAACCCAAATTCCAGGTTTCTGAAGACTCCTGGTTTGTCTAAGCCTCTCCTTATTGGAGACACCAGGCTTTCATTCTTAGCTGCTGGACCACATGGAACACTGAGGGCCAAATCCATAAAAACCCCTGGATCTCTGTTACTTTTCCCTGCATCATAAGGAGCCATGTGCCACGTGCTGGAGTGTGCCAAGAGAAGGGCCATGAAACTGGTGAAGGGACTAGAGCACAAATCTGATGAGGAGGGGCTGAGGGAGCTGGCGCTGTTCAGCCTGGAGAAGTGGAGGCTCAGGAGGGACCTTAAAGCTCTCTACAACTGCCTGACAGGAGGCTGTAGCCAGGTGGGTGTTTGGGGGCTGCCCATCACAAATCTTCAGCTACCCAGACTCAAGTTTAGTGTCCTACTTCCATCATCCATTATCCTTTTGGAGATCCTTCTGGATCTGCCTGGACTGACAGAACTTTGAATCTGGATTCACACCTTTTCCATTGTGAAGGTTTTCCAGTTCCTGTTATTCCACACAGGAGAGAAGCACCTGACTGTTTTCATGTCCCAGATGGGAACATGCCCTCATCCCTGAGAGAAAAGTCCATGCCAAAGCTGTGTATTTTTACTGCCTGATCATCTGGGACACAGAGCTCAGGATGTTGCAACTCTGCCCCATTTCACACTCCAGGTAAAGGAAGCTCAAAGGCAGCTCAAAAGAAGGAAGTGTTTTTATTCAACAAGAACTCCTGATTTGCTTTATTTTTGTCCACGTAAGCAGCCAGAAACAGATGTCTCAGCCTCCTGGTACCAGTCACTCATTTACCAGCAGCTCTGCCCTGTTTGTACAGGGCCCTTGTTCTCAAACCCTTAACTCATCATTACACAGAGATAAACTATCAATGCTCAGCCTTGTGATGCTGCAAGGAGGGGGGCTGATTCCTCAGGAATAAGGAAAACAGCACATGAGAGGGATCAAATCACCAACCCTGCACAATTTGGTTTTAGTTCCTCTCTGTTCCAACAGGATCACATGTTTTTACGCTATCTAAGGGGGAGCAGTCCCTCAAGACAGGTTTTTAAAATGCATTCACAGAACATAACCTTTTACTGGCCTCCTTTCCTCAAGATGCCTCTATTCTGCCCCTGATACCACACTGTAATATTTAAGTATCAAACACCTACACACAGCCTTGGAGTTTTTAACAGTTGTTTAGACTTCTACTTTTACTTCCTTCCAGTATCTTTCACCTTCTGCCTTCCAGAACAAGAAATATAGGCTTTGCAAAGGAGCCAAGTAACCACAGGAATGTCACTGTCACAAACTGTAAGAACTAAATCCTTTGAGCTATCATTTAAAAAAAACCCAACCAAACCAAAAGCCCTTTCCTACCCCAAGATACCCTCTTGTTAGGGATCACAGTTCACCAATAGTTCAAAACAGACACAGCCTTTCCCACTCACGTAGTCATACATGTCTTTGTCACATCAGGGTGACCACTAGATCAGGGCCACAATCCCCTTCCAAAATTCACCCCAATTTCAGCATCACACACACCCCACATACACTGCTCTCCCAGGATCACTGGCTTTGTTCCTGCTTTCCCAAACCAAAGAAAGCCACTCTTGCCATTGTTTACCAATGATCTTCAACCTTGATCATTGGTAAACACAACACCCAACCCAAATAGAAGATCTGTCTCCAATCCCCTGTAGGTTTGAGTCTTGTCTATGTCCTGAAGGAAGAGAATTTAATATTTTTAATATTCCTTGCAAAATCCCTGGCTTTTGGATAATCTGCATTATTGTAACTCTGGACAAGCTTGTTTTCCACAAATATACCCTTTTTTTTTTAAGCCTTGCTGAGCTCTTGATCACAGCAAGTATCTTGTGCCTATTAATACTGTTATAGATGGATAATGAGATGATTGGCTCTCACAATTAAGGGATGAATATTGTGTGTGTTATAGATGGATAATGAGATGATTGGCTCTTGCAATTAAAAGGTAACTATTGTGTGAATATTAAGAAAAGCTTTGGTGATGTATAGTTATGTTATTGTAGTTTAGATGTCCTCTGGTCTCCCCATGGTTCCCTTTTCCCCCTTGTAGTGTGACCATCAAACAACCGGGGTTGTCCAGGACAGGTACAAAGAAGCTGCACAGGTGCCCCTTCCATGGGGCAGTTGGGAATGGAAAAGCTTGGTGCTTAGGGGGAGCAGCATGGCAACACCTGACCTGCAATCCAGTGACAAGAAAGCAATCTCCACCGATAAACAGCAAAGA
>JAYDZK010000056.1:65642115-65668648 GCA_034509185.1 Euphonia xanthogaster | reverse complement strand
TTAGGGGGAGCAGCATGGCAACACCTGACCTGCAATCCAGTGACAAGAAAGCAATCTCCACCGATAAACAGCAAAGAAGAGCTGACTGACAGATTTGGGAGGGGCTGGGGCTGGCTGATGCAACCCCCCCAGGGTATAAAAGACTGAGCTCCAGCTTGAAGATGAACTGGCCATGTAGTGTGCATGAGGGGCAGTTCCCAGTGCTGCAGCTTTTTCCTTATGTAGTCCTTTGTTGTATTTTTTTTAAGGTTTAATAACCTTTTTTAATTTTCCAAGTGAGCAGTTATTTCTCACAATACCATGAGGCAACTGTGAGAGGAAGCTGGCTACTCTCAACACTTCTAAAACATGCAACTTTGACTCTTTCCCAGGCTTTCTAGATAAACCCCAGGGAGAAGACAGCATCCCACGGGACACAGATGTGTCTGTTGGTTTAGTGATTTCTCTTGTCTCCCCAGGGCATGAATCCTCACCTCCGGGTCAACGGGCCCATGAACATCAACCACTACGCCACCAAGAAGAGCGTGGCAGAGAGCATGCTGGACGTGGCACTCTTCATGGCCAATGTCACCCAGCTCAAAGCTGTGCTGGAGCAGGGGACATCCTTCCAGTACTATGCCACCCTCATCGTGCTCATCAGCATCTCCCTCTTCTTCCAGGTGATGATTGGGATTCTCCTGATCATCACTGGTAAGGTGGCACCGAGGCGTGTGTGCAGGAGCAGGGTGCCCTGGAGATGGGCTGGCGTGGGGGTGGAAGGGAGGGCAGTGTTACTCAGAATGGTGGGTGGGTTGTTTCTCGTTTGCACATCTCTGAGCACAACTCTTCCTTCACTTTCCCACTGCTGACCCCCTGTCCCAGTGAAAGAGTGGGGATTTGGCCAAGATGGGCCTCTTGCTGCCCCTACTGTTACGTGCTCCTTCATGCAGCTCTGGCAGACACTACATTTTAGTGGTATTTTGTATCTTACTTCATCTGGGACTTTACAATTTGGCAGAGGCATTCCCTATATTTACCTCACATTTAACCAATCCCCCAGTTTTCCTAGTGGCTTACAAACAGTACATAAACACCAGCATTGGCTTGCTGGTGCTTGCTCAGTGCTCCATCTGATACAGGAGTTGCTGTATTTCAGTCTCCAAAAGATTCCCAGTATTAAAAACTGCAAAGTGCTGCATTTTCCTGAATATCCTACATTGGTTTTTATGGGGGACAGAGGATTGGAGGCTTTGGAAAATCTGTGACATGTTCCTCCCTGTCACACATACTACAGCTTTTCCTGGTGGCAGCTATGATGGCTGGAGCCAGCTGGGAGGGGACAAGGGGCCAAAATAGGCCACTGTTTGCATGGTTTATTGGCCAGACAGCCCTGGTAACCAGGGTATTGCTGTGTCTGAAGGCATCCATGTCCATCAGCCAGGACTGACCCCATTCATGTGCCCAGGGCTGATAGCTGTGTCACCACATAGGTGACATCTGGGTGTCAGAGAGGAACTGGCTTTCCATTGCAAGCAGAGCTTTGTTGCCCTTGTCCCCTGTGTCCCATGGCCAGGCGGTGCTGGGGGGACCATGGCACGTGTCTGGCTACTGTGCAGCAGTAACTTGCCTATTCAGGGTTGACCCATTGCAGGGCCATGGCACCTCCACAGCAAAACAAAGAATTTTGCCAAAAAATCAACACAAGATGATTTTTTCCTCTGCTCCAGCCTTCTATGTCATCCTAGAGCAAGCTGTGGCTCCTGTAGCATTCTTGTGACTATTCCCTCTGCTTTGTGGCCTCAGCACTCAGGGGCACCATGAACATTTACCAGGCAGGGGGGGCTTGCAGGACCTGGGGGACTTGGAGTCAGTCTGCAAACCCCCTTCTCTTTTTGCACTGTATTGCACAGCTCGTTTGAACCTGAATGATATTGCAAAGCAACCCCGCCTGAACATACTCAACAACGCTGCCACAGCTCTCATCTTCATCACAGTCATCCTCAACATCTTCATCACAGCCTTTGGGGTGCAGAAGACCAGCCTCTACCCTAGCAGGAATTTTGGACCTTATTAATTCATGGGGCAATGGACTCAGGTAAGAAAGGGTGATTTCCCATCACTGCCAGCCCCTGGGAGGGCTCTCAGTCTCAGAAAACATCACTGCAAGGTGGTGATGGCAAATTAACAAAGCCTTTCCAGAGGCACGTTGCTGTCCCACAGAAACTTGCAGCCATTGAACAAATTCTCTCAGAGGAGGAGGAGGAGGAGCTCTCCTCACTTGGTCTCTAAAGCAAGAACACCAAACATCCCAGTTGCTGGGATTTATCAGCAGCAAGGGGGTTTTGGAAGGCTGCAGAGCTCATGCTAGATACAAACAGCAGCTGTGGATGGGAGCTAATGGGGAAGAAAACTAGGAGTGTTCTGGGAGGAATCCCAAGAAAGCAGCACCATCTGAGCAGAAGAAAAGGAACGTGCTGGGGGAAGAGCTCATTACAACAGCCACTGTAGTTTGGCAGGGACTGCTTTAAGCACCCAATGCTCATTTTCAAGGAAGCCCTGTAAATAAGAGCTCATCCAAATGGTTGGGCTTCTATGTCACGTCAGCGAGCGAATGACAAGTTTTTAAATCAAAAGCACTTTAGCTCAAGAAGCAAAATTAATATTTCTTGTTTACCTGACCCACAAAAGGTAAACACAGTTTAAATGCAACATACCAGGGCAACAGCCAACAAGAAAGCTCAACAGACAAATGCTATGGTGAGGACTGATGCAAAGGCCAAAAGCCTCCACAGAAACATTGCTGGTTTGGGATGCAGGGAGGGGCAAGTGCTGAAGAGCAGCACCCCACATGTGCAGTGGCTGTGACTGCTCCCCTCTGGCCATGCACACAGAGGAGTCTGAGGTGACCTTACCAGAGTTTCTTGTCTTCCCTGCAGGACCTGAGCAGTGCAGCTCTACTCCACGTTTCCACTGACCTCAGCAGGAGCCCATGGATGAATCCTGAAAACTGGGTTAAGCTTCAAAACTCTGTGTGTATCACAGCATACCAGCCCCTTGCTGTAACGCTTCTGCAGTTCGAGGGGTCGGAATGTTGCCTTTGCAAGCTAGAACAAACTTTGCAAGAGAAAACTGCAGGAACAGCAGCAGGTATACATTTTGAAAGTGCAGTTCTGTAAACCTCTTTTCTTATTTTAGCTGCCTGCTTCACATTTTCATTATTAGCTCATTTGGTAGAGAAGATTTACTTTGTAGGCTAAATAAGTAAGTCCAGCTTTTTTTTTTGTCTCAAACATAAGTTGATGCCCTTACAGCAATTCTATGTAATAGTTTACCTCCCAAATGTTAGAATGTTTACCTCCCAACATCTGGATGAGTTTACCTCCCAAATGTTAGAATGGATTTCTCAAATTAAAAAAGAAGTTTTCCTAGGAGGACAGAACGGCGTGTGTACATGAAGATAGCTAGAACCAGTTCAAATGTTTTCCTACATGTTTAAAATTAAATGTTACATAGATAAGAAAACAATCAGGTATTTCCAGCACTGGGATATTAGCAAGGACAGAAAATAGTTATTGTGGTCTGATGTCATCATCAGCAACCCATCATGAATGATGTCAAAATAGCTTGACAATACTTAATAGAAAATGAAGAAACATTATACATAAGGACACAGCCTAGGCTTATTGCTGCAATGAAAAATTACCGTTGAATAGCTTATTACTTTATTTAAAAAATCACCATTATGATTTATTATCACTAATATAAATGTTTTAAAATGTATTTGGTTTATAATGACAGCTCTGGTAATTCTCTTGTATTAGAACAATTTGTTTCCTTGAGAAAAAATCATTTGAATTAATGACTTTCAAGATTTTTACGGAAGAGTAAAAATTTTCAATCTTAAATTTTTTAACTCTATAGTCATGCTAAAAAATGGGATTTTAATAGCCTTGTGTAAGCCTATTTAAATAATTACATGCTCTTTTGATTATTAAATGATTTTTCCACTGTACTGCAGAATCAGAGTTTAATATGGACTTCTCATTTTGTATATCCTTGCCACCCCTGAGAGAGAAATGCAATGAAAGCATCCTCACATCAGTCTTCAGGAGCTACTGGGAATGTCTGACACTTAGATACAGACAGATCTCATTTGTATTCGGTATCTGTCTTTACAAAACCAAATTTGTCAGTCACACGTGGTGCTTTTTCTGAGGGGGTGTGAACGATCCTGCCCACGAACTGGTGGGTAAGGCCAGCAGCCAGCAGCAGCTCAGCACCTGACACTGAGAGTGACTTTTTTGAGCTGAAGGAAAGTTGCACAACAAGGGTAGGATGGAAAATACTAGTGATGTATTTACCAGAACCTGAAGTGGTAAAGCTGAGCACAGTCTGAGATCTGTTAGGAGAAGCAGGCAGAGACTTGTCCTCCACTTTTCCTTGGGGATGACAGGTCTGGAGTGACTCTGAGTTAGCTGCTCAACTTGGTCCTCACTCTTTGATTTGACTGGCTGCAGAGAGGGGAGGATGTTTCTGGGAAGCCTGTCATCCTGCCTCCTTTAGAAAAATGCTTCATTCTAGAGGTAGCAGAATGAGTTGTAGGCACAGCAAAACCACAAGCCAAGGGCTGTCAGCCACTGCTGGCTGGCTGGGTTTGTGGAAAGGTAAAAACCTTCATATCCTGCATGCAGACCCCAAACCCCAGGACTCACAGGAAACAAAGCTATTAGCATTGACGACAGAATGTAAAGAGAGGGGAAAACAGAAAAGATTCAGCTGGGAAAGAAGCAGTGAGGGGAATTTCATTAGCAGATCTTAACTTCATCATTGTTTCAGAGACCTACTGGATCGGGTATGGCAGCACGTGAGGCCTCATGAGCAGAGGGGGCTCCCTGCCACTCATCCCAGGCAAGCAGTAGGCTGGCAGCACACTGGAATACACTCCCTCCACCTCCTTTAATATTAATAATTTCTTGTTATAGTGAAATCATACTCATGAGCAGCCTTGGCTGCCTTTTCCCCTCTTTGTGTGTGACTCCCATTGCTGCCAAGCTTTTGAGACTCAAAGAAGGCACAGCTGAAGTGAAGATGGGCCAAAATTGAATTCAAATAAGCAGGTGCTCTGAAAGAGCTGACCTCCCATTTGCAAAGGTCTAGGCTCCCACCTGTGGTCTTCTCCAGGAACTGTCCTCTGCTTGCCAGGAGAATCAGTGTTTTCCACATTCTCTCATCACATCACCAACATGAAAAACCCATGTAAGACAGGAGGAAAACATTTTTGTTGCCATCCCATTTTCCACAGATCTAGAGGAAGCTGAAGCAGGGCTAACCTTGCCCACTGCATGTCCCGCCCACCCCTTGCTGCAGAGCGCTTGCTGGCTTGGGCTGAGAGTTGATCTCTGGTACTGCCTGTGCTTTCAGCTAATAAAGACAGATGAGCACACCTGGATTCTAATTCCTGCTCCACAGTGATGCAGGTGCAAGTGAACACACAGACAGAAGAGAGCTCTTGTAGGAAGACAATGTATTTATAAAACATGAGGGAGAATCTGAATATCCCCCAGCTCCAACAGAGAGGTGGCCCAGGAGTCATCTTGAAGGCACAGAGCCACTTTAAGGCAGGTAAAAGTCAGATTTTCAACACAAGGCATCTGTATCTAAAAAACAATCAACTTCAGACATTTGTAGGCAATGAGGAGAGATGTTCATGCCGGGCAAACATTAAGACAATGATGAAACAAATAATAATTTTCACACAATACACTTTGCTCAGATTAAAAGCCAGCCCTTCTTCATTCCCTTTGTGACCTGCAAAGCAAGCCCGAGCACCACACTCCAGTCCTGAAGACACAGTCACATTTGTAGGCAGAGCCCCCTTGCTCTGCACCTCACACTTGGTGGCCCAGACTCCCCAGCCTGGTCACATCCTACCCTGGAGAAGGTCTCTGCAGCATTGTCCATCATCTCCCCAGCCACAGAGCTTCCGGAGCAGCTTGCTCCTGGCCTGATGCAAGGAAAATCCTCTGCAACTGACTTCCTCCAGCTGTCCAAGCAGGACGCAGCCAGGATGCACATGAAGGCCAGAAACTCCAGCACAGCTTCCTAAAAAGATCCTGGTGACAGAAATGTGACCAACTGTTGAGGGGAGAGCTTCCTGGCCATGTCCTTTCACTGCATAGCTGAGGGATCTGCTCCTGCTGTGCTTCCTGCTCTCCTCCCTCTTTGTGACTCTGTCTGGGGAGAGAAACTGCAGCTTGCTTTGGAAGAGGGGCAGCAGCCTCAGAGTGAAGCCCAGAGCTGCTCCTGCAAGGTTTGCTGCTGGCCAGTAAAATGGGGAGTGTGGAGCCCCTTCTCACCTCCCAGTGAGGTCTCTGAGCATGTGGGCTGGAAGACAGTTTTTATTCCCATGGGCTCTCCAAGCTCCTCCATGGAGGCTGCCAGCTAGTGCCAATTAGTATTAATCACATTTACTACTTGCTTGGATACCAACTGAGTATTCCCACTGGAAGGGAAGAATATTTGGGATGGCAGCTTTGACAGTGGGGAAACTGGCCATTAGGAAACTGGACTGAAAACCAGGAACTCCTTACATCTCCATCAAGGAGTCCTCACGAGGTAGTTCTGCTTACCACTGGCCTGGGTTACAAGGTGTGAAGGAAGGAGTACAGTCACAGCTGAAAAATGGGGGCAAAATCCTCAAATTCTGCTGGCAGTGCTGCACTGAGGGGAGCACCCTATTGTCCAGTCCACTCTTTGCTGGCTGTCCTCTGTGGTGGGGAAGACTCATTTGGCATTTACACCGAGTTACCTTCTGGAGGCACCTAATTCTTGCCAGATGGATGCCAGTTGCTAACTTTAGGTGCTGCAGAGCACATCCACAGCCAGGTGTGAAAGCACACAGCACAAGTAACTCCTCCTCCCCGTGCTTGACTTCCAAGCTGCCACCAAATCCAGCAGTTCTCCATGTGCAGAGCAGGCACCGTGGTGTTCCCAGTGTGATGGGCCCAGACAGCTGCTGCTGCTAAAGCCTGGCCATGTCCAGGCACTCGCCCTCCCCAGAGCCTCTCCCCATTCCACAGGCATTGCGTGACACAGCCAGCCTGGACAGGCTGTGCAGGCACAGTCCTGGAGCCTGGAAAGCAGCTCACCTACACACTCGAGGAGTTCTGCCCGTGTCTGAGGGAAGTACAGGCTCTGGCTTGCACTGAGAGCATGACTGACACTGCACATTCCATGGAGAAACAGAGCTTATTGCAACATTGCATCACAGGGCTCTGGTCTCACAAACTCCCATAATAATTGAAAAAAAGAGAAAAATTTCAAAAAAAGTGTTGACTGTTGTCAGCCTCTTCCTTCTCACACCAGCTGCCATAATTTAATTTCTTAGTATCTGTGTGGGTAAAGTATTTCCCCTCAATAGGAAGACTACTCTGGCTTGGGCTGCCTCTTCTGGGATATCTAGTGTCTCCATTCTGGCAAAGGCTCCATGGATTCAGAGCCACAGCCATCTCCTGTCTACTTCTCACCACAGCTGCACACTGCACAGCAGAACTTTCTGGTATCTGGTTGCCTTTTTCTAAATCCATCACTCACAAAACCCAGACTGATGCAAACAGATGATTTGACATGATTCCTATCTCACGTGCCAGAACTTGTACGTTCAGTTTTCTACTGCAATAGTGGAACTTGATGGACTTGTCAAGCACCACAGACACAGTAATAAATGAATGCCTATTCTGAACTGGCATCTACTCCATCAGCAAAGAGCAAAAAAGTCTAGTACCAGTCAGCTTTGCTTGTATTCTGCACACAGAATTACTCCTTCCCAGCAACTCCCCACAGAACTGGGCACCATGAGCAGTATCCTATGTCACACCTTCCCCTCAAGCCTGAGCCTTTTTCAGCATGGTATGGGGACGCTGAAGCTGCAGGCACTGAGTGAGCTGGGATTTCTGGGTTTATATAGCCTTCTAAAATAGTTACAGGGTAAAAAAGATCTTGCCTTACATCAGCAGGAGTTTTAGGGGATGAGACTTCCCTGTAGCACCAGGCCAGCTGTGGGCTCTCTCCACAGCTCTTCCATCAATGACAGCCTGGGTTTGCCCATCCTTTTGTCCACTCGACGCTCTTCTGTCCTCACTGTTTGTTACACCCAGTGCATGTGCCAAGACCTGAGGCCACCTCCTCTGTACCAGGCCAGAGCTCCCAGGGCTATTCCAGAGATGAAGCACCAAGAGCTGTGTTGGTTCTCCAACCAAGAAGCCTGCTCTCTACATAAGAGTCAAACTATGACAAGACACAACTGTGAGGCCATAACTTATTAAATTAACTTTTAGATGCTGCATAAATGTACAGGATTCTGAGAGCAGAAGACTCTGTCTCCTCTTCTGACAAATCACAATACTTCAACTAATAAAATATTGCCACTTCTTCCCTGCTAGGGTTTCCCTGATATTGTTAGGACAAACACAGGTCTGTCAGATAAGGCTGCAAAGTTCCTCCTGAGATGCTCTGTTAGCTTCTCTGTATAGCCCCTCCACTACCCTCAGGCAGTGGATCAATAATTTAGGTGGAATTGTAACATCACCCTTGCCAGCTCACCCAGCTACAGGCAAAGGTGGTTCCTCTAAGGGAAATGTATTCACAACTCCATCCCCAGCCCATAATTTGCTGAACACGAGCACAATTTTTCATAATGACCGAAGTGAAAAGCAGAGAAACATCTGAGCACCAGCAGCCTAAAGTGCTTATCAGCTCCTCTGCATCCAGATTTCCTTAAGTCAGCACATGGGCATGTGGGTGCAATACAGATCAGAGAACTTTGGTCTCCTGTCCAAAATAATGGGTACTGGAGAGATGGCAAAGGAGAGGAAATGGGGACGGTTGTGAGTTCTTTGTTATTTTTCTTTTTCATTCAAGTTTTGAAAGAGAGACTGCATTGCTCTAAATAAACCATTCTAGGCTTAGCTGGGATTTGTGTTTGTTTGGTGCAAGACTCAACAGGAAACAGGGCACCTCTCCCACTGTACCTTCCACCAGGCTGTATGGCAGGAAATACAAGTGTTTCCCTTGACACCTCTGCCCCACGCCTTCCCAGCCACAGGCGGATCCCCTGTCTTGCATCTGACATGGGAAGCTCCTGCTCCACCAGCCTGATCACCCCTTCCTAAGCTGTGCCATGCCATCAGAGGTCTCTGGAGGCAGAGGAAGAGCTTGGGCACTCGGCTGCATGCCCCAGTAAAGTGCACATCTGGATGAGATGGTGGACAGTGCTGCCAAACAGCTCTGGGTTGAAGGCTACATTGTCTTCAGCTGGCGCCGGTTCCACATGCCCCGCTTTGAGTGAAACCAGTGGAAGAAGTTCCTCAGGGAGAGACGCTCCACTTCCAGCCCAGCCTGCAAGATCCTGGCAGATAGAAGAGTAGACTTAGGGAAAAGTTCATCACAAAGATACTGAGGGACTCAGCCCCAGGAAAGCTCTTTTTAAGTTGGGCTGTTGATAAAAGACTGCAGCAAACTGGATAGTCCAGAATAGCTCAGGGGTATCCCGTATCCATAAGCAGGGATCTAATGACACTTTCTGAGTGTTTATGCACCCTTGAGTGCAGGACTAGTCAGGAGTGCCTGCATATGCCAAGACAGGATGGCTGGCAGCACTGGATTGCAGTCAGCTGACAGAAAACACAGGACAGGGCCCAAACCTCCAACTACAAAGCCAGAGGCCCAAGATTTGAGCATCCCTCCTTACAAAATCCTCAGAAATTTTAACTGTACCTCATAACCTTTAAATACCTCTCCACCAGTTGGTCTTCAAGGCTAAATGTTATTTGGGAAATGTGAGGGATCATATTGCACTCTGAGTGCTTGAAGAGGACAAAGTCTTTACAATCACCAGTGCCTGATCTGCAGGAGACCAACCAGCAGTGTGGCTGGAAGGCAGCAGAAAACAGCTCTTCCCTTACTAGTGGCTGCAACAGAGTGTTTTGCATCTCCTCACCAACTAGATTTGAGGTCAGGATATGCTCAAAGCCTCTCCCTCACTGGCCAAGGTTATGCTGGCAGTAGTCATCTCAATCTCCTTAGAACCCCACTCCCATGGTCATGGTTTCTCCAGGATCTGATGGGCTTCCCCTCCTGAGCACTTGAACAGAGGATGCCTACCTGTCGAGGAGCTCCCAGTCCTCTCCTCCCCAGCGGTCCCGAAACTCTTTTGTGTTCATGCCTCCAATTTTGTCCAGGTCAGACTTGTATATGCCCAGGAGACCAAACCCATTCACCTCCCAGTAGCCTGAGGAGAGCACAAAAGAGGCACAGCTTTGTTGGGGTTTTGAACCATTGATGGCTCCAGCAGTGCTGCTGGAGTGAGACTCAAGCTACTTTTAGCACAATGTTGACACCAAGGACACTCAGCACCAAGGCAGAGCCAACCATGCCAACCAGCTTTGGGATTTAAAAAGGCTTGTGGACAGACAGCATGGTCTGTCCCTTCAACTTGCTAGCAGAGCCTCTCACATCTCCTGTCTGGCAACACAATTCCTGGACTGTCCCAGCTTCCCAGGACTGCCCCTGTGCCTAGATGGCTCAGGATGGCCACCACTGTCTAAGGAAATCCTATGCTGTACCACTTTTCTCCCTCCCACTTGGCCTGGTTTGCCTCACCCCTGGTCTACCAGCTCTCCTGAGGACAGGCTGTGCCCCCTAAGAAAAGAGAGATATGGACAGACAGGAATAAAGGACGGTTTTTCCAAGGTCCTTAAATCCATAAAGAGCCCTAGGAGACAACCAGGAGAAACACCAGATCAAGAGCTCTGCTAGCTTTTTGATCTCAAATTCCAGGTACCTGATGCTGTTAAGCCCCATCCTATGTCTAACACACACTCACCCTGTGGACTTGAAGTACCTCAAGCTCCAGACCCTGACAGTGCCAGAGAAACAAATGCAGAGGAGGCAGGCACTTCCTTCTTTTCCCATTTCCCAAAGACTGAGCCCTCTTACCATCAGGCCACTGTGGGGACATCCCACAGTGCAGCCTCATGACCATGGGTGCAAAGGCCATCTTGCCTTCCACGCAGTGCTTCCTGATGGAATCGATGACCCCAGCTGGGAAGTGGATGTGGAGGTCACACAGGAAGACAATGCTGTGCGGGTCCTGGAACCAATTGTACCGGTTGGGAAAAAAAAAAATAGGTTGATATTCAGTAAATATTTCTTGAGGGGCAGGAAGACAGAAATATGGGGGTCAAAATCTCATTACTGCATCAGAAACTGAGATCCCAAGGGCTGGCAAAATATCCATTGGCTGATCAATGATAAGTGTGAAATACCATGACTGTGACCTGGCAGAGCCAGGATCACAAAGCTGCTACTGCTGACTTCCCTCCTGTCTGACAGTCCCAGCAGACGGACCAAGAATCAAACAGAGCACAGGCTCCTCAGAATAAAGAGACCCTTACTCTGGAAGGACAGGAAACACATCTACCTTTGAAATGGTCTGCTAGGCTATTCCCTTCCCTAAAAACTGGTGTGTTCAGTACCAAAGGCAGTGGCAACACCAGACACATACCACAAACTGCCCTGCCCACCCAAGGCCCCCCAGACTCACCGTTATGAGGTCTATCCCCGCCTGCAGCCCAGCAGAACGCTCAAAATTCCCTGTCAGCTTCAGGTACCGATAGCTGGGGGTCAGAGGGGAAAGGGAATTTCAGTGGCACAGGAGGCACTGCAGGCAGCACCACACAGCACTGGACCATGGAGCTGCCCTCGCCTCGTGCACCCTCTGGAGCAGAGGAAACCTTTGCTGGGGGAGTGCACTGCTCCCTGTCCCAGTCTGCCCAGAGAACAGAGCCTAGAAAAACTCTTCTCAGCTCTAGCCCAGCTCTGCCCTAGGACTAGACCTGGAAATCCCTGGCATGTAACAGAAATGACCAGCCAAAGCTGTTTCAGATCAAAGCTGTTGCTGATCATTCCAGCAAACAGAGCTCTCTGTCCCACTTCTCAGAGCTTTCTTATCTTTTCTGTCCTCCCCCTGCCCCACCACTAGAAGACTTGCTTTCTCTTCTCTCTTGCAATCTTGAAAAAAAAGACAAATTCAATAAATTTAGCTGGGAGACTACACCAGGTATTGCCTTATACTTTGCTAACAGTGTTCCATGCATATATGTGTATGCACATCATAACAAAAACACATTCTTGTGTACATGCAAGGTCTGGATGGATGCTCTGTGATGTTCCAGCTGCAGCAGGCTGTGGCTGGTGAACACAGAGAGACTGCCAAATATGCTCTTTGCAGGTTTATGTGTGTGAGTGGGTTCTGTCACCAAGCAGTAGTCCCACCTGTGCAAGGTAGACCTTTTCAGAGCCTTCTCTACATCCATGTCATCGCTGCTGTAGTCTGTGATGATGACGCTGAAGTGAGGATCCTTGGTGACTCGCAACAGCTCTTCCATGTCAGAGATGAACTGCAGTACCCAACGTGCCTGGTTCTTCACTGGTTGTATTGCAACAGGGGGAGAATCAAAGCAAACTGATTTAAATGGTGGTGTTTTTTCTCAACACGCAAGGCTTCTTGCCTTCTGTTAACCTCAACAACCTTTCAGGGATGATGCAATAGACCCGGGCTGAAAACCTGGTCCACAGAGCCAAGGAATCAGTGTGGGCTCTTCCCCACCATGTGACAGGGGCTTTCTCTGAACTTACAAGCCATGGCTGCTTGGGCCCTATCATATTTTTGAGGGTATTTATCTTGGAGAGAACAGAAATTGGAAGTGACCTATTGTATTTGTGGGGTGCTCTGTGGCAGGAAAGAATGATGAATCTGACTCCATGTTCTCAGAAAGCTAATTTATTATTTTATGATACTATATTATATTAAAGAATACTATACTATAATAAAGAATACAGAAAGGATACTTACACAATGCTAAAAAGATAATAATGAAAGCTCGTGACTCTTTTGAGTCTTGAAACAGCTTGGCACTGATTGGCCAAGGAGTCAAAATAATTCACACCAGAAACCAATGAAACAAAAATAAACAATATTATGGTGGATAAACAATCTCCAAACACATTCCACATGTGAGCACAACACAGGAGAAGCAAATGAGATGAAAGTTGTTTTCTTTTTTTCTCTGAGGCTTCTCAGCTTCCCAGGAGAAAAATCCCAGTCGAAGGGATTTTTCCAGAGAATGTGAATGTGACATCAACCCAAGTAAGATGACTGAGACTGGCTCAGACCCACTGTCCATGACTGCCCTCATGGGAACTGCCCACTGTGCCACCCCTTGATGTCCTGGGAAGGCAGATCCCCTCACCTGGCACCACGAAGTGAACCACAGCCTGGTGGTTCCAGGAAAACCCCTGGGGCCAGCACAGCTCTGGCTCGTCCGCCACAGCCATCAGGTGCCGCCGGCGGCCCCACACCAGGTTCCTCATCCTCCTCTCGTCCTCCTCGTGGCTGCTGCTGCCCTGCCAGCCCCGGGCAAAGACGTACTCGGAGAGGCGGACGCGGCGCCAGCCCTGCTCCAGCAGCTCCAGCTCCAGCAGGTAGCGGCTGCCCTGCATGCGGTCCTGCCGCTTCTCCACGTTCACGATGCGCTGCAGCTGGAAGCGCCTGCAGGAGACACAGCTGGTGTGGGCACATCCTGGCCCTATCCCTCCCCCAGCTCTGCTGGGCTCCCTTCCTTTGGGCCAGCACAAGCCTTTCTGTCCCCAGCTCCCCCCTGCTTTGCTGCACCGCTTCCAAAGTTCCATGGGAATGTTTAGCACCTGTTTCTCCTAAATCCACAAGCATGTGGGATTAGACCTGGGATTCCGGCCAAGAGAAAAATATTTGGCAAGAGAAATGAAATAAAGGTGACACAGAAAATAACAAATGTGTCTGAATGATTGTGTAGGGCTGGTAATAGTGAGTGTATTCAACACCACCTACAATGATTTTGGCACAAGGAGCATGTTTGGGCTGCTGAAACTGGCTCATGACAGCTTATCAAACAAGAATATGGAGTAGGACTGAGCAATCGTACAGTAAAAACCAGCAGGAGCTGTAGATTCAGAATGGCCAAAACTGGATGAACTGCCAGGTCATGCCCTTTCAGATCATAGCAAGAGTTTCTGCTGTAAAACAGATGCGTGTGAGTTAAAAATCCTCAGAAAATCTTGTGTGTACTGGTCAGTTACACCTGGCTGTGACTGGTGTGACCCTGAAAAAGCACATGTGATCTCAATATGTAGCATTAGGCCTACTTCCAGCAGGGATTAGAAGCTAATAACACCCATTCCAGAAAACATCCAGGATATTGATCACTTATGTATAGGGAGATTAACACCAACTGAAACCAGAAAAGACGGGTAAAAAAATTACAAAAGTTAAGGCCAGCCCAACACAAGGGTCAGGAGTTAGATTGTTTAGCTTATGGAGGCTAGAGGAACTGTGTTTGTTTGCCAGAAGGGATGGTAAGTCTTGAGAAAAAAAAGAACCATACCAAGACCATGTAACAGAAGAGTACCAGCAAAAGCTGCTACCATTTCTCATGAAAAAGAAGTGTGCCTAAAGTCCAGTGTTTTACATGGATTCCTTGCCTGAAATCTTATTTACCACATCTAGTTCATCCTCTGATTCTCACCAGTTACTCACATAACAGGTATTCCCCATGCACCATGGTAAACCAGCTCTGGGGCAGTTTGGTTTTCTCACTGCACCTTACCCTTTACTTCTCTGGTTGAGCTTCCTCAGGAAGACACGTGTAACTTCCAGGGCCTCCTTTTCTCTTAGCAGCAAATTTCCTGAGGTGTTGCACTTCAGGTCAATCCAGTCTGTGCGCAGCATATGGAAGTCCAGGTTGTTCATGCTGAAGGTCTGCTCCCAGTTGACTGCCTGGTCAAACACTGGTACGTAATCAAAATCCTCCTCATCTTCCTCCTCTGGCTCCCCATCTACCTCTTCCTCCTCTGTTGCTCCTCCAGACTTGCCTTTCAAAGGAGATACCACCTGTGCCTCCCCTTCACCCACATCCCCATCGTTGGCCACCTTCTGCTCAGCAACGTTGGACTGCACCTGGCTCAGCCACTGTGGCAGCCCGGGCTGCTGGCTGGGGCTGGCAGCACTCACTGCCTGTCTCCCAGCTTTGCCAGAGACTGGGCCTCCTTTCCCAGCTGGCACGGTGCCTTCTGGCTGCAGCCTGTCCTTTGTGGTGCTGAGGTCTCCTTGAGGTCCTACCCTGCTGGGAATTGTGACCCCTGAGTCCCTGGGGTGACCAAGAGACTGCTGCCTTTGAGACACAGTCCTAGAAGGAGGGATTGTCCTTCTGACAGGCACTCTTCCCTGGATGGCCCTGGCATGCTGTGGAGGGCTCCTGGAATTGTCTTTGACGCCAGCTTTCACACGGGGTCTCTTCGTTACTGGGTTTCCCTCTAGGCCAGCCAGGCTGAGGCTTTGGTTGGTAGAGGCCAGCATGGCTGATTTGATACCAGACCTTTTTGTCCTCCTCCTCCGTATCTCCTCTCCTGCATCGTCCCCCATGAGCGAGAGGAGCCGGCGGCGCTCCCAGAGGGAATAGTCCTGGTGGATATTGTCACTGCCCAGCACGCTGCTGGGAGCCGTGCCTGCTGGCCCTGCCCTCCCTGTGCCAGCGTGGTCAGGGGCACTGGTGCTCTCCACGTCCTGCTCCTCATACTGCAGGTCATCCAGGTTCCCCTCCTGGGAGCCTGCAGGATGAATCAAAGTTACACCTCTGGCATCCTCCCGCTGCCTTCCCTGCCCAGGCACCCACCAGGCAGGGGGGCAGCTCCTTCTCGCCTCCTCTCAGCAGTCTCTCCCCTGCTCATAGGGACAGGGATGCTCTCCCACGTAGGAGCCGTGCTCTTGCTGCCACCAGCCTCCTCAGCACCCATCACCCACCACTGCCAAAGGCTGTGGAGCTGTCTGGCTTTGCCCTAAGCTGTGGGTCTGGCCACAGCTCTGCAGGGCAGGTGTGACATAGGCTGCCACACTGCACACCTCTGGCTGTGTTACTCCTGCCCATGTTTTTACTAGAATTGCACCTCAGCTAAGCTGTGGGCCTGAGAGTTGTCACGTTGTCTACTGCAGCCCACTGTTGGGTGAGCTCCCACCCTGTCCTTAAGGGAAGTGGCAGCAGAAGTCTCCTCCCAGACACAGCAATCTGGCAGGGAAAGGCTGAGACTTCCTTGGCATGGAAAGTCTACAGCTTCCTTCAGCTGGTGCTGCAAGACCACACACAAAAGTGACAGATAAAAGGATCCTCTGGGTTCTGACATTAGGGCCCCTACCTGGTTGCTCTGGCTTTTCTGCAGAGTCCAGGCTCTTCTCTGGTCGATCCATTTTCATGTATTTGTAAAATCCAAATCTGCAGAGAGAAGAGCAAAACAAAACTTTGATGAATGTTACTTTGCCCTTTCCTAGAAGAAGGAAGAAGATCCTGAGCACAGGGAGGCCATAATCAGCTATCTTACTGGGAAAGTGACCCTCTTTATCCTGCAAAAACATCCTCCTGAATGGCTGGGAGTCCTTGCACAAGGTGTCTGATTGTTGCAGTAGGGAGCTCCCTGTGGGGCCACCACCATTGGGATTTGGGCACCAATGAAGATGAGTGACATGCATTTCTTCCCCCACAGAGACGCCTGGTGGCGGCCATAGTTTGGCTTTCACAGTGACAGCCATCAGGAGGCTCCAGCCACTTACAGGGCAAGCTTGCTGGGAATACACTGCCTGATGTAAGAGAACAAACATGCTCTGACTCAGCCACTGGGTTAACAGTGCAAGAAAAGAGCTGGTAGTTTTCCCTTCAGACCTAAACATATTTTCATTAAAGTTATCAAAAGAAACTATAAATGCTTTACTGTTTTGCAAGACTTAGGGGATCTTTAAGAACTAAGAAAAGTCCTACAGAAGTGAGCATGAAATTCTACACCAATTCCAGCCTCCAAGCTTCTCCCCACCCTGCTAGTAACCCCCAATTTACAGCATGCTACCTTTCCAAATAGTAAGGGTTTTCCTGGTAGAAGCATTTGTTGTCTTTCTCCATGTGGCTCAGGCGGCTGTAATCATTTGGGTAAACAAAGGATAGATGAACCTGTGAAGAAGAGAGAAAGACAAAGTGAAACCCTCATAAATGCCAGACATCAGACACAAGGTGACCCAGACATAGCCGCAGGATAACCAGCAGGAGTTGCTCACTTTTTCCCGCTCCAGTAGCAGGCTGTGAGAATGGAAGACAGAAAAAAGCAGAAGGATACATGTATGCATGCATGTGCCTTTTACCCTCTCCCTCAGCATCTGCCCACCTCTCTAACTGTGAGCTAAAGTCCTACAACAGAGTGAGAACTAACTGGGAGAGAGGTGGCCAAGTCCTCCTGAAGACATGTCCGTGGCTTTGGTAATCCACACACACTACAGTCCCCCCATGGAGAATGAAACCCTCAGCCATTGTGAGACTCCTGCAAAGGCAGGGAAGCCTTTGGCTAACATGGGGCCTCAGGCCCCATGGCTATCAGGATTTCTTCTTCTTCCTTGTGTATCCCTGGGCAAGAATCAAGTTAAGAAGTCCAACTTACGAACTGGAGCCCCTGATAGCGCTGCAGAGGAAATCCATTCACCAGGTAGCTGGGCTTGTAGGGGCAGTCCGGCAGGGCCCGGCGCACGCGGGACTTACTGAGCAGAGGCACTGCAGGGAAGGAATGCACAGGCAAGGGCTGCAGGAGGAGCCCTGCTGCAACCACGCGCCAGCACAGCTACTTCTGTCCCTGGGTTCTAAGTATCCATGTGAAATATTAAGGGATTGATTAAACAAATCTTCTTGCACAGCTCAGCTCTTCACATTCCTTTAAGACACTCAAACAAAAATATGCTTGGGGATGTTGTTCGAGCTGGATACCAGGAAAGAGGAGCTGGCTTTAGTCTGTGCTTTGTCTCCTAACACTGAGTGATACTGTAGCTGCCACTCTCTTTGGCACCAGGAATAAAAAAGCATGGCCTGGATAACTGCAGTGCAGGAGGACAATCCTTCCCAGCTGTGCTCCTGCACAGGCTGCAGTTACTCCCTCAGCTGCTTTCCAAGTCTCACCTTCATAAAGAGTGTCCCGGGGGTCAGGCTTCAACATGTCAGCTGGGTGTACCCTGCTGCCAGCAGCCCAGCTCCTGCCAGTGGCCAGCGTCTGCGGGATGTGCCCAACCTCATCCATCTTCAGAAGCGTCTCATCTGGAGACCAGAGAGAGAACACAAGGGGGAGACAGGGGCTAACTTCCTCCTTGTCCTAAAAAACACCTTTCTCCAGTGCCAGCCCTTTCCAAATGGCACTGCATCCTTGGCACTAATGCTGGTTCTGGCACAGGCAAAGGAAAGGCTCTGACCCAGAAAGCTGGAGTTAGAGAAGCTGTGGGGTAGGAACACGGCTTTCACTGAAAGCAAACACACAAAGTGATGAGGAGTGGGCAAAAATTACCTCCTGCCTTGGATACACCATCACTGAACAGGCTCCATGCTGGCAGGAACTACTGGACACCTCTGTATTATTAGTATTAAGTTTCTTTTCAAAGGAGATGAAGAGAGATGAATGGGAGGAGAAACCTGAGGAGCAAAGGAAGGACCTTCAGTGGCTGAGGAGGATGTTACTCCAGAAAAGGAATGAAGCCCCACAGTAAGCCAAGAACAACAGGAAGCTCAAACTCAAGACTGGGTATTGGTTACATTTTTCCTTGGGTGCTGCTGTCACTGGACTTCATGTCTCCATGGATTTTCCTCTAAAATGAGGGAAACTCAATAAATATCCATGAAGGAAAACCAATATCCTGCCAAGGGCACTGGTGGGCAACTTTGGGGTACTGAACTACATGGGACCCTAGAAAGAATGGGATGTCATGTAATACAGCCAAAGGCTAATATGAACGAGGGAAAAAACTATGGGCAGAAGGTAACAGATAAAAATGAGACCACAGCACTGCACCTAAAAGTGAAGGGATCTTCTGGAATGTCAGCCTTCTATTCTACAGGTAATGAGCAAGAAGAAAAGAGCAGAAGGAAAATGGATGAAGATGGAAGACTAAATGGAAAGCCTAGTCCTAGCCACATGGGAGGTTTCAGAAAATACAGCAGCAGGTTGTGATCCAAGATACAGAAAACATATGCCTTGATTACATCAGGGAGTCTTCCATGCACAAAAGGGCTGGTATTAAAAAAAGCCCAGAAATGTTGGAAGGCAACAGCAACAGATATGGAAAGGGGGAATGCTGGCAGAGGAAAGTGATGATGACAAAGCTGGGCAAGGGTAAACAGCACTAAGGAGGTTCACAGCCGATAACACCATCACTTGATGTGCTAAGAAGGGTTTACAAAATAGGAGGGACTGGACTGATGTGTTTGCAGCAATCCAGCACCAACTGAAAGAGACTTGAGGCTGGGACAGAAGAAGAAGCATCCCCCATCATCGCCAGTGATTCCTGTTGTGTTCAGGACCCAGAGTGAAATCTCCTGAAGTGCTAGAGAAGCCCCTTGTCCCTGGTTGTGTCCAGCTGGCAGCACACCCCCACAGCTCCCATGTTTTGGGACTCGTGTTCCCCCTGGCTCTCAGCAAGCAATCTCCATCCTGTGTTACTCTCAATCTATAATGCTTCTCACCTTGGCAGAAACTCCTCTCTGCCCTTCCTCACTAACTCTAGACTTCCCTGAAATAATGTTGCAATCTTACTTCTGATTCTCCCATGTTTAATAATGAATCACACTCTTGCCCAGATGTCTTTCTCCTGAACTGTCTCCACCTTTTTCTCCCAGTGATGTGCATGCCTGGTATTTTCCTGGCTAGACAATGATGCATGGTGAAATGCTGGATGCTGATACATTTAGGAAGAATGAGGAGGTGCTTGGGAAAACTTGTGATGAAGATACTTACTAGCAAAAAGGGAGAGATACTGGGACTCAATGACTTTGAACTTTGCTTCTGGATTATTCAGTCTCCACTGGAACAGAGAAACACATTAAAATGAAGTACCTATGGAGTTAACCAAGCCTGAACAAAAGGAACACACTACCCCCTACTAGGACTGAATTTACCCAGCAGCAATAGACTGGGAAAGAGCAGAGATCCCCCAGGACACATCCAAGCCAGGAAAGGCCAAAAAGCTGCAAAGACCCCAGAAAAGGCAGATCTATCCCAAGTAAGCAGAGGAAGGGGTCCTGACACATGGCCAGGACTATCTCACACAGAAGTAGGTAAGGGCTCTGGGAGGGATGAGCTACATCTCATGCAATGAGGAGCTGAGGCCAGGGGAAGGAGGGAAATGGTTACAAACATCATTCCTGAGCTCTGTGGGGACACATATACAGGACCACCATTTCCACAGACTCACTGCCACTTCCACATGGTCTGTTCCTCTGTCATCCTGCTTGTGCAGCACCTCAAAGTAGTACCTGCCCTCTGCTGACAACCTGCCAAGAACAAGGTGTCTGTCACCAGGAGCATTAAGGAACATTTCTTAGCTTGTCAGCAGACAATGAGTGCAGAGCAACCACACCCCTGAAACAACCTAATTCTCAGGGTAGGTGGGGTTAGTGCTGCCAAGAAAATTTAGATCCTGACAGTGAGATAGGCAGCTTCACTTATGCACCTGGAGCACTCCAGACCCTTCTCAGTTAATGCTGAATCACTCCCTCTCAGTGTGGCCTGCTGGGTTTTGGCCTCTAGGAAACCCGGCCAGTTCCAAGGCAGGAAGCTTGGGACACAGTTCATATAGGGGAGGCTGGATGTGCTGGTGGTTGATTGCTCCAGGGAAGAAAAATTCAGTGTTGCATTCCTGCAGTAAATCAGCAAAACTTTGGCAGTACCCCAGAGTAATCCCTTTCTCTGTATTGTGAAACTCCTCAGGGCAAGCCTGAGTGCTTTTCCCTTATCCTTGTGATTTCCTGGTCATGTGCAGAGGTGGCTGGGACTGAGGGACTTTGCTCACTCACCTCACCATGTCTGACTTCTGGCTGTGAAATTTCCCAAACTCTCCTGGTGCAGTCCACTCCTTCCCCGTCTGTGAAGAGACAGAAGATGGCTCTAGTTAAGATGGGTTCCTTCCCTTGTTACTGCACTGACAATGATAAAAAAAGAAACGAAAATTTAACTCCCTCTTCCCTCCAATTCCTCCTGGTAAGTAATCTGTGAAATCCATCACCTGTGGACAGATTTAAGTCCCTTAATTGTGGACAAGGGACTCCCAATAGCACTACCAAGAGGTAAGTGGCTTAAGATATCACATGTCATACCCCATCTGGCATGTGTGCTGATGCAGTCTGTAGCTGGGCAGCGAAAGAAACCTGGCTAGTCCAAGGAAGCAGTAAGGCAGGAAGGTCTCTGTTCCCACAGGAACATTAAAGCCTCGATGGGAGAAGCCATGCAGCATGCACTGTACCTTGCCTACGCTGGCCAGCAGCTGGAGACCAGAGGGCTTTTCATCTGGACTCAGCCAGAACTCAGCATTGTCATCTGCAGCAATGGCAAACTGAAACTCCCCTGTTGAGAGATGGAGGGAGTAAGTAGAGCTTTCGAGTAAGGGCTTGTGCACAGAACAGATCCTGCTCCTCTAAAATGCTGTCTTTACCCTTTTTTCTGGTGAGACCATCATCCCCTTCCCCTTTGATATTATCACCTTCCTGCCTTTGAACCTCTCTGCTAACTCTGCTGTGACTGAAAACAAACTTTTCAGATGTCACTGGTTCAGCGTCCCTCCTGCACTGGCTTGACCTCACATCTAACCTGGAAAGCTAAGAAGTCTATGCAAAGCATCTCCTGACATCCCTTTTGCTTCCAGAGCAAAATTTTGTATGAGATGCAGTGTTTGGATGGAGGAATGTGCACATGGAGCCACAGAGGGATACAGAGGTGCCTGAGGTTCACCCTTTGTCCAGGGTCACGGGGATGGCAGCTGCAGGCCAGTGACAGAGGCTGAGTGCCAGCAGGCTGCTCGGGGCAGAGGCATGCAGCTGGGGGACACAGATGTCACTGCTGTCAGATGGCATTCATGGGAAGCAGAAGGAACATCACTGATGTCATGGACAGTCCTGGCCATGCCAGGGAGCGAGGCAAAGCTCAGGGATTGTTCGTGGCCTCATTCATGCTATGGGGCTGTGCATGCACAACAGCATTGTTATTTATCAACACTTCCCATCTGCTTTCTCCTTTATCAACACTTCCCATCTGCTTTCTCCTGTGCTTCTCCTCACCAGGGAGGAGGCAGATGTGCTTCCAGCCACGCCAAGGCCTTGGCCACCCACGCCACCCACACAAGGGACCTGGTGTTGGGCTTGCCAGGGTGAGGGCACCAGTGGTTCAGCACCAGGAGGGGAGGCAGGGGAAGGTGACAAGAGACATGAGTGAAGGCACTCAGAGCCCTCACCATCAGTGAAAGGATGCAGGTAACCAAATATCCGGAGACCATAGTTGGTCCATTTTGGGGACACGGCCAACTTCTTCAGCATAGTTCTTGTCTGAAATGGAAGAAGAAAACATTCATAAAAATAATTTTAGTTGTGACAGGAAGAAGGGAAGAATCAAAAACCTTGGGACAGGTGGGCAGAGGGCTTTCTCTGAGAGGAGGATAGAAGCAGAGTGAAAGAGCCAACCAAGTAAGAAATGAGATGGAGCAGGTGGTGCTGAGAAGGGGAAGCACTGAGATGGTGGGCACAGGACACAGCATTCCCTAGCCACTTGCAAGGAGAGCACCAAATACAGGGCTCCTTCAGCCTGGGACTGAGCCCTGGCAGGCCAGCAGGTGTGAAATGACCCTCCCCTGTGCAGCAGAAGAGCTGCTAACCTTGAACCCTTCTGAAAGCTTCCTGCTCCCTCAGCAGGAGGACAGAGGAGGTGATTGAGAGGGAGGTGGTGGATTTTAACAAAAAGCAGGACAGAGAGGGAGGAAGGGGCAGGATGTGAAGGGAACAAGGGTGATCCACCTGGGAAGCTGAGCTGGGAATGCAGGACAATGGATGTCATGGTCTTACTCACGTGAGGGAAGAGAGGGAAGTGGAGGTTTCTCCTGAGCTGCTCGATGGAGCTGCCACACCAGTCCTCAAACACATGCAGGTTGGCCTGGCCCTGGAACTAGAAGGCAGAAGTGGCCACTATGAACTGTTGCATCCAACCCCTGTGTCCCTCCTCTGCTCTGACAGCCTTGGCCATGGCCCCTGGAGTGCTTGGGAGAGTGAAGGAAGAGTCCTTTGCTATGATGGACTGGTCTGCAGGAGACATGGGTCCAGAGCAGTGCTGCTCATCTGCTGAAGGTGTGGGGCTGGCACACACACACCTGAATGGCACCAGGGAACTGTGCTAATGCTTGGGACACCTCAGTTCCATGGCTGGGCTCTGCTCCATCAGGGAGGTGTTTCACCAGAGGACTGTGCTCTGAGGCCATGTGTGCAGCACACTGCAGGGTGGCAACAGCTCCCCACGGTGCAACATCTGATGTTCTGCAAGAAGGTGCTTTGGACTCCTTCACCATCTCAGGGTTATTTTCCTGACCTGAGGAAAAAGGGACACCCTAGGGAGGGGAGATGGCAGATCACCTTCTCAGAGCATGTCCTAGAGGTAAAGCTGATGGAAGACGGTGAGGACAGGGAGATGGAGGCCTGGCAGAGCGGGGAGCAGCAGCACAGGCAGCTCAGTGGGCAGCATAGCCTCTGTGTGTCTGCAGAGACACAGAAACACTGAGGGAAGTGGGGGTTCCAGCCTGGACAGCACAGGAGGATGTGCAGTGTGAGTACAGCTCCCTGCTATGCAGCCAGCCCCATCAGGAGAGGCTGCCACTGCTCAGCTGAGATCTGGAGCACAGGGAAAAGCTTGCTGGCCACTGTGGGACTTCAGCAACACACCCCTCCAAGGACAAACTTTACTTCTGCCAGAGCCATTCAGAAGGGACTCTCTGTCTGCTCCCCAGCAAAGTCCAAGCTTTCTGCCTGCAACCAGTGGAGCTGGATACTGAAACCCTCCTTGCAGGACTGGCATCCAACAGTGAAGAATAAATAAGCTGGAGACGGTACAGGCTACCTTAGATGGCAAAAGGCTGAAGAAAGGAATAGGTTGCCTTGGGACTGGGGAGGTTTTGCTCTGGCTGTCTTGCCTATATAAGGGCTGTGGGGGCAGGGCTGGGGAAACGGCCTGAACAGCACCCAAATGTCTACAGATGGCAGCAAATTCTTAGTTTTTGCTGGGGAGGCTCTAGCAGGCCTGAAGCAGCACAGTGGAGGAGGGTCCAACCTCTCTGTGCACTTCTGCCAGAGAAACTTCTTCAGTGAGTTATTTTTCCCAGGATGGTGGGTTTGGGGTGTGTTTTGAAATAAAGTGTGGCTTGAAGGAAGGCTGTGAAGCAGATCTGGCTTCACAGCAGTAATGCTCCTTGCGAGCTGTGGACTTTGGTTTTGCATGTGAAAACCATTTCTGTGTGCCAGGCAAAGCACATTCACAACCACTGCTGCTCTGGAGTGGTCTCCTGTCAGTCCTCTCTCACCGGTGTCCCCACTGCCAGGGCTTGATGGATGTCTGCAAGCCCATGATGCCCCCCACTAGCATCTCCTCCCCTTCCCTCCTCTGCTGACATCCATCAGCCTGGACTCTGCCCACCAGACAAGCGGAAAAGCAGCGAGACAAAGTGGATGGAATTCCTCAGAGCAATGCACAGAATCAGAGTGGAGACAGACAGAGGGCTCAGCATGATGGAGGCAGCCAAAAGAAACCTAGGACTCTGCAGGAACTTATGATACAAATAAATCACTGCAAGTGTGACAAACACTGAATTGGAATTTAATTGCTGTGCAGCCCCGTGCCCCTTGGCCAAATCCAGGTTCACACCCGAGGGTCTTACACTGCTTTTCTCAGCCAAATCAAATAATGACAACTGCTGTTTCTTGTGGAACATGAAGTGAGAGGAACAGGCTGGGCTCCCACAGAGAATCAGTGCCAGAAGCTGAGTCCTATGGAAGTCTATTGCTACCCACAATGATGCTGTTTTTTTGGTTTTTTGGGGTTTTTTTTGAGAATTGCTTGCACACTGCAGGCAGCAGGCTCAGAGCTCTATGAAACGTAGCACAACACTCCCACACTGTGGACAGGCTGGTACTGCAGTTTGCTCCTGCCAAAGACAGATCCCAGGGACCCGATCTCAAAGCTCAGGACTGCAATGAAGCTGGGCTGGCTTCGACATGGGACTGCCCAAATGCAAAACCAGATATTTATGAGGCAAATCCCTAAAGACTGGCTATAGTTGCTCAGGTGTTTGCAGAGTAAAACTTGGACCAGTGCCATTGTAATACAAAACTTCACTGCAGTTTGACAGTATTAGGGAGAGGGCAGCCTAAAAAAAATAAGGCAGACAGCACCATACTAGGTACACCATCAATACTTACAGAGATAATTCCTGAGATTTCTAGCCCAACACTCCTACCTCCAAAGCCTTTACAAAGCCTCCAGAGAGGAGATTCTGGCAGGAGTTAATGAGATCACCTTGCTTTCCTGCACTCAGAGCTACTAGAAAAAATTAACTGGTAAATTAGAAGTATTTCTTGCATGTGATTTTAAAATCGTTTCTAAATCAACAAATTTTCTCCTGAGTAAAGACAGTTTAGCTTAGTTTCTGTTTCTTCTTAAAGGGAAAAAAAGAACATTGTTGACAGATAAGTGCTGGGTGCCCACAGTGCTGCTTTGGGACTGAAAACTGAGCTAGGCTTTAATTTTAGGCCCCCATGAGTCATTAGCATGGCAGCTGTTTTGAAACTCTATCACCTCTGTCCCTCCAACTCAATTCACAGCTGCCCATTACAGGCAGCTGAAAAATTCTTCTGTTTGCTATATGAGTACCTTCTCATGCAACATGCTGTAAAACTCTCCTGCTTGGGGCTTTTGCAGGTTGCAGTTATAGAGCAACATCACCGCCATCCCCAATTCATGTGCACAGAAATGTCAATGGATTTTCTAAAAAAAAAATGTTTTTTAGAACATGATTCTAAAGCATTGTTACTGCATTTGACTTCCCAGCTTGCCCTATGTATGACTTCCTACCTGGCCCTGTTTTGCAAAGGGCTGGAAATTCAGGACCTGGCAAGCAACAAGTTCCCCTTCTTCCCTTAAAAACCTCTGCTTTGAAAATTCTGGATAGACTGATTTGGCCAGAACCTGGAACAGAAGCCATGACTGTGAGTATTCAAAGGAGCTGGTACTATGTGACCTTCCCACTGAGAAAGCTTCTCCTGCCCTTGAGATTTCTCCCTGTCACAACACCTTTCCCCAGCTGCTTATCACCCTGCTGAAATAGCAGCAGTGCATGATCCCAGCTCAGTCCCAGAACAGGCACAGGTCACACAGCAAGGGCACCAGAAGAGGCACAGTGTGAGTGTGCCCTGGAGCACAGAGCACAGTGTGAGTGTGCCTGGGAGCTCAGCACAGTGTGAGTGTGCCCTGGAGCACAGAGCACAGTGTGAGTGTGCCCTGGAGCACAGAGCACAGTGTGAGTGTGCCCTGGAGCACACAGCACAGTGTGAGTGTGCCCTGGAGCACACAGCACAGTGTGAGTGTG
>JAYDZK010000056.1:65596822-65642015 GCA_034509185.1 Euphonia xanthogaster | reverse complement strand
GCACAGCACAGTGTGTGTCCTGGAGCACAGAGCTCAGTGTGAGTGTGCCCTGGAGCACACAGCACAGTGTAAGTGTTCCCTGGAGCACACAGCACAGTGTGAGTGTGCCCTGGAGCACAGCACCTGAGCTCTTCTCCCCAAGGAGGCTGGGCAGGCTGACACCCTCTGAGCACTGTGCCACAGGTCCTGTAACAGCACTGTCCCACAAAGGGAGAGCTGAACCCTTACAAGGGCAGGGAGGGGACAGCTGGGCTAAGGCCCTTGCTTGGCACTGATGCAGCCATGCCCCTCCAGGGCTGTGGGAGCGTGGCTGGCCTGAGCCCCAGCCCAACCCTCCCCACTGAGCACGCTGGAAAAATGTCTGTCTGCAGCCCTAGCATTGCAGTAAAAGATTTTGGTATTTCTGCTTCCTTCTAGTGAAAAATGTTAGATTATCAGCCCCTGCTACCAGAACTGACCATAGAGGAGGATCAGGAACACATAGACAACCCAGACCTCTTCCTAGCCCAAACCCTATCACGTCAAAACTATCTGGGGGGTGGCACCACACACCCAGGGGCTCCTGCTGAGCAAGGAGCCCAGGGAAGAAAGATTTGGGCAAGCAGCAAAGCTGAGAGAGTTGCAGCAGCAGAGACACGACCTCCTGCCCTGTAACTGGAGCAGGATGGAGAGGAGAAGCTTTCCTAATTTAATCCTGGGCAGCTTTGGCATCACAGAGGCAAATCAGCTGCATAGCTGCACGCAGCCCAGGGAATGATAAACAGGGCACAGAGAGGGCCTGAGCCACAGAAGAAAGGCGACATTGTGCTGCCAACTGGAAACTCCTGACTTTGTAAGACTCTTCTGTTTCCTCAGAGTGGCTGCAGCCCCTCCTCCTGCCTGGCCCAGGTCCCCTGGCTGGGTGACATTGAGCAGCCAGCAGCTGGGCTTGGCAGCATGCTCTGCTATGCTGGGCACTTGTGGGAATCCATCAAGACAAGTTAGCAAGACAGCCCCTGTCTGGATGGGCACGAGTAGACAAGGAAGGGACATCAGCAGAGACAGAGCGAGCAGCAATAGCTTTTGTCTTTCAGTCCTCTCAGGAAAGGATGCTTCCTCTTTGGGCAGGTTTGGTAGCAGGACAACACTCCAGCACAATCCTTTGGTTTTGTGCAGCACCTGTGCAACTGTGCATGCACCCCAGCACTGCCCAGACCTTTCTCCTCTCAGAGCTGAGCAGATGCTTTTGCAGAGGTAAATGAGAACAGCCTGGCAAACCTTTCAGTCACATTTCTGAAAGTCCTGCCCACACCTACAGCAGTGTCAAATGGTGACACTCATACCCCACAGTAAGGGCTGCCCTGACGACAGCCAGGCACATTTCTGAATTAATGAAACAAAACACCCCACACCTCTCCAGCCTGAGCAGGCAGTGTGTGATGCTGGGAGCTGGAAGACTTTGCTCTGGTGCCTGGAAGTGACAGTAAGGATAACAACCATCATGTGCACAGGCATCTTGAGGAACCAGGAGCATGGGTGAACCCTCCTTTCCCCCAAGTGCCAGAGCAAAACTTCAGTTTGGGATTTCCAATGAGTACACTTTCCTACCACATTATCCAAGGCTGAAGACTTAAGCTGCCTATCTCATATCCTGAAACTGAGAGAGGAAAATTGAAACCTGTCCTTTTTTGGCAATGCTGGCTGCCAGCTCACTCTGCAACCCTGTTAATTATTTATGTTCTTCAGGAATATGCCTCTCTATTAAAACAAAGCCCAGCTCCCTGAGCTGCGTGAGGCAACCCAGTGTCCCTTGCCCCAGGAATCAGGCTGCAATTAAGTTATTAGAGATGCTGTGGGAAGGGCACAAGAGGATTACAGACCCAGGGTAATTAATTTGGGCAGAGTCACAGAAAAACCTTAATCCCCAGGCTGGGAGAAATTTCAGTTGGTGGTTGGGAGGACAGCAAGGAGCTCTGTCCAGAGCTGTGTCCACGGATCCCTCCTCACCTTCTGCAGATGGTACTGGTGAACCACTGGCCTCTGTTTGCAGTCAGGGGGACTCTGCTGACCCTCTGGGCACACACAGTGCTGCAGCAAAGGCAGGAAATTTTGCCTTATACAGCCAAAGAGAAAAGTGGCCAGGCCACAGCATGCACTTCACCAGCTGTACCTCTAACCTGGTAAAGGCTCACTGCACACCACAGCTGGCCACTCTCCAGATTCATGTGCTTTGGGAAATCTCTAGGGAGGGGATCAGAGACACAAGGCAAAGCCTCAGGGAAGCTGGGAGATGCCACACAGAGCCTGTATCACCCAGTGCCGTGGGAGAGGGAGCAGCAAATGCTCAGTGTCATCCCTGGGCACAGCAGCAGCCCTGTCCCTGACATCCTGCTGGGTCTTGGCCAGAGGCTGCTGATCTGGAAGGCAGCCCTGCCTGCAAAGCCCTGCAGCTGGAGAAGACTCCAGGCTCCAGCTGGGACCAGCACTCTGGAGCCCACACTCTGACACAGAACGGATCAGTGGCCTGATCTGGTTCTGGGCACTGCAAGGTGGCTGAGGCTGCCTGCTGCCAGGAAAGCCACGGCTGCAGGGACCTGAACTGCTCCTTGCTGTGGCTGCATAGGACCTGAAGGAGCTGAACTGCTTCTTGCTGTGGCTGCATAGGACCTGAAGGAGCTGAAGTGCTCCTTGCTGTGGCTGGATGGATACATTCTCCCTCCATTACCAGTGAGATCTGAGTGCAGGGACAGCAGCCTGCTCCCTCCCCTCGGGACTCACAGAGGCTCCTTAATTTGTGCAGGTCTCTAATCACCTTGAGGAATTTAGTGAGCTGGCTCCATTAACTAAATGCCCCCTGGCTGGTGTCCCTCTCATTAGAAGCAGGCTGCATTGCTCCCTTATCTGAAGGGGAATGATGAGATAAGGGAATGAGGGAGGAAAGAAAAATTGAGGCATGAAGGAAACAAAGGGAGTGTTTACCCCAGCCTGCAAGGGTCACCAGGGAGGGTCTCTGTACATGGAAGTGCCACTGAAGTGGAGAAATCTCCACCTGTGACACGCAGGGGTAGGATGGCAAAAGCCAGAGCAAGAGCAGTGGGACACTTCTGTGTGCCATGAATTTGCTTGTTGAATGATTGGCCCTACACACCCAGCCCTGAATAAACTTCACTTCTCAGGAAGGTAGAGGGCTGCCTTGAGGAGTTGTGGAGATACCAAATTATCTGGAACCCTGACACTCCAGTCTTTCCAGATGATTACTCAGGTCTGTAAGTGTCATTAAGCAGGGAGTGGACTTCTAGTAAGGTGAATTAATTTCCAGCCATACCTCCCTGCCTTTTATTTTTGCTGTACAGGTCTCTAGCCATAACCCCCCTCACCCAAAATGATGGTGAAAGGCACCCACCTCTGGCATCCATGGGACAGGGCTGCTAGCAGCTGCGTACTTTGATTTATTCCTCCCACCTATTTGCAGCTCTTGGACCTGAAATACAAGTAGAGAAAAGTCAAAATAATCTGAAATATGGCACAGCACTGACATGTACAAGGTGGTTCTACACAAGCTTTACAAGAGGGTTCAAACCTCGTCACAAGAGCATAGGAGAAAATAAAACAAGTTTTCAAGCTCCCTTTCCAAAGGACAAGCCAGATATCATGGATGTAACAGGGTGAAAATGCTCCCTGGCTTTTTTGACAGCACATCTCCATGGTGAGCTGCTGAAGGAAAAGGATACCAGTATTTTATAATTGTTTGCTAGAGTTAACTTTAGCACCAAGTTAAAACTTAGGTCATTCTCTGGTGTTTTTTTTCCCCATCTATGTTTCAAGAATGTTCAAGCAATAGCTCTTCCAGCACTGCCTTCACTCAACAGTACTGAGATGTGCTTCACTGGAGAGCAATGAACTCTCTCCTGACCTTTCACTTCTGCTCCTATCTTGCCTCCCTGTGCCACAAGCCCAGCCAGCTTCATCCCAGCCCCGTGGCTTGGTACATCTAAAATACCTTAATTGACTACAGTGGAGCCATTGCAGGCTCATGTTGCTGCGAGTCAGCTCAGATTTTGCCTGTGGCGAGCTCTCCTTCCTGTGTGAAGAGAGAGCTGTCTCTTGGGGCCAGTGTCAGAAAGGAAGGGCTGCCCTTCTGCATGTTCAGAAGGCAGCCCAAGAGTCCTCACCTGGTGTTCCAGCTTCTGTGGATAGTCCAGCTGAAGGCTTGTGTCCCCTCCTGGGGCATTGGTGTCTGACAGAACCTTAGCAAGCTCCCTCCAGTTTTCATATCCTGTACAGAGGAAACAGAAAGGTGTCAGGAAACAGAAAGGTGTCAGGAAACTTTTTTTCTTAAAAAAAGGAAGTGTAGCAGTCACCAGTATGAACTGGTCTTTCAGGGCTGAGAGACCTTTAACAGTCTGGAATGGTCCAGCAGAGACACGGAGTTGTTTTATGTTGCTTGGAGTTGGCAGACTGGCACAGAGAGAAAAACTGCCTGTATTTTCCTTAAAAGCTCTTCCTTCCTTCTTAATAATTTGCTACTTAAATAAAGATTCATAGTTTTAAGATAGATACCAGAGATTTCATTAATCACCACACAACTAGGAATATTTTTTAGATTACTCAGATAGTCCCAGTAGTCAAACTAAACAATGTCAATTTTTATCAATTAGCACTGCCAAAGAAAAATAAGACAATAACTAGATTATTAACTTAACAATCAAAAAGAATATTATTCTTATATGCACCTATTTTCACAATAAAAGCTTCAATTTTCTCTTCTTGAAGGAAATTATGGATACTCATCTGCCACACCTAAAATATTGGCAGTGATGCAGTCAAGGACACTGCTATTCAAGCAAAGTCACCTCCCAGGTTCAAAGCAACTGCATTTAAAACTCCCTTCCCATCTCATTCTGCTCAATCCAGAAGTCAGGATCAATTCTGATTTCCTTCCAAAGCTTCAGTGACCTCCTGGGTTTAGGAGGAACAAAGACAAGCTGATGCACCTTGTAGCTCTGTCTGTGCCTGCTGCCCCTATCACCAATGAGACAGTGCTGGTGAGCACAGCTCAGACCTCCCAGCAGTGCTACAGTGCCTCACACTATGTGGTTTTCAGATCTAAGAAACATTTTGGCACTTAACCAGAATGTGACCAGCCTTCCAGCAGCTCAGTGCTGTGCCCTGGCAGCTCCAGCCTGAGCAGAGTTCCAACACCTCCATCAGCCCTGGCTTCTCCCAGGCTGGTGACAAACCAGCTCAATACCCACACACCAGGGAGAGCAGCTAGGCTCTCTTCCCCATTTTCCTTACACCTGGAAATCATCCCCAAAGCTCTGGGAAGCCCAAAGGAGTTGGCTGCCTTGGTATATACAAGGAACCACCCCAACAGCCTCTAATCTGAGTGTTTAGATGAATGCTCTGAGCCTTCTACACTATTCCTACAGCCAGGAGTGGCAGGAACATGCCCTGATGGGGAAGGACTGCTGGGGAAACACCTGCTGCTCCAAAGGCAGCACACCCACTTCACCCAATCCACCCATCTACACCCTGCCCACCCAGTCTGCAGCACGGGAGACTCGCTGTGCCCTAGGCAGGAGCATGCTCCATCTGCTTGCTTTGGAGGGAGCTTTTACAAGCCACATGGCTTAGATCATGCCCCAAACACCTCTGGGCTACACAGAGGCCAAGGCAAACCCCAAACCACCACAGGAACTAGAATTCACAAACAGCCCTTTGCCAGATCCCCCTCCCTGGCTGTGCTAAGCTCTTGGCCAGTTAACGTAACTACAAGGAGGCTTGCAAAACTCTGTCTCCACTTGCTCCTGAATCCCACAGGGTCTGGCAGAGGTGGGCAGAAAGCTGCCTTCTATAGTGTGCTGATCAAAGGGGGGCAATTAACAAAAAGAAAGTGCAAAAAATGTGAAAAACATGAAAGTAGTCAGAGATTCATGCGAGAGACAAGGCTCAGAGCCAACTAGGGTGTCCTGTTCTCCTGATGTGGGTGTTGGCTTGGATGTGTGGGTTTCATTCAGGCCTGTTAGATGCTGAACAGTCACAAATTTCTGATCAAGATCTCACCTCCAGTTTCTGATTTGAAGCTATGCATTTAAATTTATGACTAAAAATAGCAAGGTCAGTATTTATCTCCTGCATTAGATTTTTCAGTTACTGGGTGAGTAACCTAGTGATTAATGCAGCTAACCACAACCTGTGCTTCATGGACTGACTGTCATGGGAAAAAAGGAGAAATTCCTTTGTCCTGATATAATTTTATGTGTAAGTGGTGAGTTTCCCCCTTGTTCAGAGCAATGAGGCAGAAACTACAGTTTGTGAGAGTCCTGCAACTGGACACACTTGGAATGGGGCTGAAACAGATTTTAGTTCATGTGAAATTCAGCACTGGCTGCTTTGAAGGCTCCTTATAATAGTAGGAGAGAACAGCAGGCTTTTTTTTTCAGAGAATGGACCCAGAGAACTGTAGAATATCCTGAGTTGCAAGGGGGCCACAAGGATCACTGAAGCCCAGCTGGCTAGAGAGGAAACAAGTAAATCAGGAAAAAAAAAAAAATAGGCAACAGAAATCAGTTCACCCCTGGAGATTCACGGAGGGAAGACACCAAGAGCAGCAGGTTTTTTCCTCTTGTGCAGAGGGAAGAGGTTATTCGGTTTCATTGTTCAACTCAGCACTTCACTGCCCTGTGGAATAAGCTCAGGACAAAGCATCAGTAACCTGCCTCTCCTGGGAAGGGCTGCTGGCCACCACAGCCAGCCACTCTGGCTGCTCCATGGCTGGCATGGAGCCTGCCTCCCAGCAAACACAGAAGCCTGGCTGCACAGAAGTGCCAATGGCTGGCATTTCTTTGACCCTTGGAAAAGAGAAGAAAGGGAGGCAATTCTCTGTGTTGTACAAATATTTAACTAACACATCAGCCAAGTACAGAACAGACAAAGGAGCTACAAATTAATCTGGAGGCAGTGATTTCCTTGCTGGGTAATTTGTGCTTTGACAAGCCAATTCTTCAGCATGGTAGGAAATGATTTTCAGAATATAATAGGATCAACACTCCCCTTAGAGAAAGTTCTTGGCATTCCAGTTCCTTCTGAAAAGACTGGCTTTTCCCTGGGGGTCTCCACGGGACACCCTTGAAGAAGGAGCTGGTTTTGCCCATGCTTTCCTCACTAAAGGGAGGAAACCACAGAAAATTCAGATCTTCTGCAGCTTCCTGCAGTCAGAACACCTCCCAAGGCCAACTGCTCACCAAGGTTTTCTCCACAGCATGTCACAGGATTCAAGACATGGCCTTGCAGGTCTCCACTGCTGTGTGACAGCTGGAGAGCACCTCGTCCACTGGCCTGTCTCAGGAGCACCTGGGCAGGGTGATCTACCACAGGCTCAGCCTGTCCTCAAGCTCTCCCTGAGCACTGCTCACTGCCTTGAGCACTCTCTTGATGGCTACTTAAAGTCAACAAGCCTTGGCCTGGAAAAAAGCAGGAGTCAAGAACTAAAATACTTCAGCAACCACTTGAGGGTTGCTAAGAAGGAAGGCCAGGACTATTAGTTTTGATGGTTTTGCTCCAGTCCCCCTACAAAACTGGTTCTGGCTAGAAAAAAACCAAAAACCATGAAGGCTGAAATCAAAGGCTTGGGAAGAGCCTGTCTCAAAGTCAGGGGAAGATGCTGGGCCAGGCCTTGCTGCCATCAGTCTGTCAGACATGCATGAGACAGCTCCTTGCCTTTCTCTCTTCTGGGTTTCACTTCCCAAAGCATTTCCCATCACTTCCCAAAGCACACCAGTTGTTTTCCAAGGCTATTTTTTCACCTCAAACACCTCCAAGGAAGGCAGCACTGATGCAGGCACAGCTTGCCAGATGTAGCAGCCAGACTTGCTGCCACATACTCCCCCCTCCTTGGCATCAGTCCAATCTCCTCTCTACAAGCAGAGGTCCATCTTTCCTTCTACTTTTGTATCCCAGTGGTCCCTCACACGGATCAACCAAAGCCATGAAGATGGTTCTTCTTCAGAGAAAAGTGGTCCTTTTTGTCCCTGTTCCCATCAGGCTGGCTGGCAGATGCCTGCTGAGGATCCAAATGCCCAGCAGGGCCAACCCTCAGCTGCTCCTCTGGATTCACAATGAGAAGCCCTCAGGACCTGAGCTTCCTACTGGAAATAAGAAGCAGCTGAATACAAAGAAAAAGCAAAGAAGCTGAAGAGGAGGCTGAAACAGATGCTGCATCCTACAGCAGAGCCTCTGCAAGAGGCAGCCAGTCTGGAGCCAGTTGCCCACAGCTCCAGTGAATCAACCATTAAGAGACAGAAAAGCTGCATCAAGAGAAAATAAGACGGAGATGGTTCTTGCCTAGGGTCTGGTCAGGCACAAGCACCATGTCTGCCTCTTTTCAGCCATGCTTTTTATTGCTCTTGGGTTAAAAGTCAGCAAAGGAAGCTGCAAGTGGAGATGAAGAGATCTCACCCAACAGTTACAACTCTGCCAGAGCAATGCACTTGAAGCCCAGTTCAAGAGGAAAGAAAAAATTTAAAAAAAAGCAGAAAGGCACAGCCAGAGATAAGAGCCAGCAGTACCCAGGGAGCTCTCAGGCCTCGGGGCAGGAGTGTGACCAGAGCTGCTGTGTGTGTTCAGAGATTAGATCTATCCAGCCACTGCCATGCCCCTGGCCCCAGACTGCACTCCACATCTCAATTAGCCTGTGAAGATACCTGGCAATGGGGCAAGAGGAAATCCCAGACCCACTCAGGTGATCAACTTCCCCTCTGAAAGATGAGATTTGATTACTCTGCTGTTGTTACTGCTGCTTACATAGCTGCAAATGCTATTAACACCCACATTCTAGCCAGCCCTTTTATAACCCTGCTAAATGATTTCACTCAGCAGCCTCAGGAAAGAGCAGGTCTACAGGCTGTTGTGCACAAAAGCATTTTCCTTCTTATGAGACACTTTTCCTCTACTTTTTGTTGCAAGGGTAGGGCAAGAAAAGAAACTGGCAGGAATGAAGCAGGGTGTTGTTCTTCATTACCCCCAGCATCCACAGACCCCTCACCGTGGCTTGATGCTTTAACCCTCCCTTGGATGGTCTTATTTCTCCTCTTATCCTGGTTGAATATTTTCAACTTACTGCTATTCCATGGGACTTCAGCATCATCTGAGGTCTCTCCTAGTGCTCCTCCTGGCTCAACAGGTATGCAGGTGCAGTACCCAATACCCTCTGACATTACCACTAGGTGCCTTGCAAACATACTAGTGCAAAAGATGCTGGTGAAGGTTGCTTGAAACTGAACACAAGAAAGTGTCTGGAGAGTTTGACACGCATTTCACACACCAGAGCAAACCCTACTGCTGGTGCCACTGCACAGAGAAAGCAACACCCATCTCCTGGCCTACCACACACACCAACACAGCCCTACAACACCAAAAATCATGAGGATGAGGTGTCATCTGACCTTCCACTAACAGAGATGTGGGTGAAGGATACAGTGAAAAGAGACAGCCAACAGTTTCTGGACAGATGTATGAATTAGGTCAAGTCATGCATCACAGACAGGGTCAGAGAAACTACCAAAAAACCCCAATTCAAGGGTAGGGCCACGGCAAGGGAGTCTCTGGATACTTATTTAGGTCAATTAAAAGGACAGACAGGAAAGAGTGAACTTCTTGTCCTCAGGTGAAGACTGAAACATCACTCCTGCAGTTAAAAGGATGCAAGGAGCATGAAACCCAGTTGTTACAGAGGCAGCCCTGCAAACTTCCATTTCTGGTTAGTGCAGAACCCACAAATAAGATTGCTGACCTCCTCCAGGAACAAAGCTTAAGTTAGGAACCTTGTGTGCAGAAATAAATTACTACATTCTTCTTTCAGGTACCAAACTCTGATTCACTGCTATGTGAATGGCTTTGCAAACTGACAATAAGCTGCAGAACATTAAAGGTACTTGAAGTATGATGGAGGAAAAGGCAGAGCACTGCACTTGGGAAGGAGAGGAAAATCAGCAGACATTAACTACCTAATGCAGTCTCACTGCCAGACTCACCCACAAATAATACCTTGCTGCTGCTCCCCTCTAAGTATAGGAAATGTATTTTATGCAGCAAGTGGGGAACTGATAAACAGTGGCTGGAGCAGTAACTGGTTTCACAGAAAATACAATTAAAATCTTGCTTCTGTCATTAAAATTTTCCACTGCCCTAGTTAAATCATTAAAACCACCCATGCCACACAATTATCTAGCAAATATTGCCTGCTGTCTGAAAGCTCAGTGAGGATATGATACATAGAGATGCAGTGCTGAATTTGAGTGAGAAAGACCATCATGTAGCTGCACTACCCTGCAAAATTATAGGGCTGAGCTCGTCTGTCAGCTCCAGAAATGCCTCTACTTCAACCTAGAATGTACTAGAGCAAAACTACTGTAAACTCTTGCTTGTCTGCACTTTCCACACTGAAGGCACGGGAGGTTCAGGGGTTCATGTGAGCCTGGAAGAGAGTTCATGGCTGAGCATGCAGCCAGCTGAGGTGCCCAGCCACAGCTCTGGCTGTGCAGTCACAGTCCCCTGCCCATGACGACTTCTGACCACAGGAGCCCTGGGTTCTCTCCTGCCCATCCTCCTCTCTTCAACCACACAACTTAATCGCTCCTGTCCCCCACTGAGGGGTCCTGAAGGATTAGACTGGGGAAGGGGGAAGAGCAGAGCACTCTGTTTTTCAGGGGAAGGAGAAAACATTGGCTCAAATGAAGGCTGAGCAGAAGAGCACCTACTGCTGCATTCAGCAGCATAAGATAAAAGCCCATGATTTTGGCACTGCTAACTTCTGCAGCACAGCAGGGAGAAATGCTGGCTAGTCTGTTACCCTCTTGAGGTATTCCATGGGCCATCTTAAACCACATAAAACACATATAGAAGCTTTTAAATCATAAAATATATTTTCAATATTATGGCCATGATAGCTGTGCAGTTAAAATCCTTAACTGCTGGCAAGTTCCACTGTTTAATTTACAGAACATGGTAATTGTGCTGCAATTATGGTGTGCTTGTCCCTGAGACACTGTGCTGAACACAGGCTGCCTCTGTGTCTGCCTCTTTGTAGAATATTGCCATCAAAAGCAGTCTCTCTGCTTTTACAGTCTTCAGGCACAGCTATAGAGTTCTCAAAGCAGCAATAGAGTTGTCAAACAGCCAGTCAAAGAGGGCTGATTCCAGTCATGCCAAGAACAAAGGTATTTGAGTAGTTCCCATCATGGAATCACACTTACCAAGCCAGCCTTTTGCCAGTCATTGTCTTGAAAATATGGGATTTGCATGAAAACATTTGCTGGTGTGAGATTTGCCTTTGCTCAAACTTCACTACTCAGAGTACCTGGAAAAACCAGCAGGTTGTCAGAGGAACACAGAGTCAGGTGTTTTGTATACCAGGCTAGATTCTGATTTTTGACTCCTGCTTCTAAAGTAAAAGTAACTTGCTACTTTCATGATGAACTGCAACACTAGGCATTATTTTTGTTTCAAAAATGCCATTAATCCTGAAACATTTGCATGGGTTGCTACCAATTCACTCCAAGAGAGCACATCCTCAATGTGGCTCACACTCTGCTGTCTGCCTCGTTTTGTTTTTAATACAAATAACAGTAGCAACTTGAAAAATTCCTACCTAAACCTCAAGGTGACTGGCATGAAGAGCAGATGTTCCAGCTGTTTTTGCTCACTGCAAGTGGTATTCCTGGCACTCTCCCTGCCATTTGGAAGCAACTGGTGAAACTGTGCCCTTAGAGACAGGAGAGGCAACGAAGGCCTGCTCACTGAGGTAGCAAGTTATTCAAAGCTGAAGTTTGCCTCCATTTATCAGTACCTCAGTGGAACACAGCACAGGCACTGCACTTGTGCACAGACATGGCAGGGTCCCTGCCTGCTCTAATTCACACCTACTGCATCATCATGAACATCAGTGAGGACTGATTCTTCAAAGAGATGCATGTTTCTAAATGCTTTCTACCACCAACAGATCTGCTGCTTTGATGTCCACAGTAGCTGAATAAATGCAATTAATAAGAAGTAACGTAGGTAGGCAGCTTCCCTCCCCTGAGCACGGGGAGGTACCTACAAAAATCAAGAACGAAAATGGCAATTTTAAGCTCAGCAGTCTTTGCCATCTGTTTTTCTTTCTGCAACAGGACTGTGCCCAAGAGAGCTCAACAAGGTAATCCACAAAGCTTTCAGAAAGCTTTGGTAATTGCATTTTTCTCAAGTGATCCAAACACTGCAGCAAGAGACTGCCCAAAGAACTTCCCAAGACTTGTTTTTTTGTTTTGTTTTTGGTTTTTTTTTGTTTGTTTTGTTTTGTTTTTTTTTTTGTGTTTTGTTTTTTGGTTTTTTTTTAATACAGAAGCTGTCAAGGATGTGAAGTTGAACATCAACTGAGCAAAAGACCTTCAAGCCAACATTTTTTACTTCTTTACCAAACACAGCTAATGCATTGGTTTTTTATCTTGGGTGAGGATTTTCCTGAAGACTCAATACCTTGCTACTTCCACAGAGATGCAGCATTCCCAAAATATCTTCTTGCAGCCTGGTTTTCAGTCAAGTTCTGTGGGACTTGGTGCTGTAGAAAATGCCATTCACTGCTTCCATGACAAAAACCCCCACACTTTACTTACACCTCTACTTGCCATTTCTATTTGCTATTCTGCTCAAAGCTGCTATAACCATTTGCTTCCCCCGAATTCACCTCAGAAACGGTAACTCACTACTGCTGAAATTGTTATTTCCACAGTCTCTGTAAGCATTGCAACAAAATTACCACCACCCTGCAATTTCATTTTCAGTGGTGACTGGAGGCAGACTATGGACATGACTATGGGCAGAGGAAAATAAAGAAGGGGCTGGACAAGTATCTGCCAGAAATGGTGCAGGTAGGGTTGACCTGCAAGGAGGCAAGGTAACCAAGTCTCTTGCAGGCCACCCCAGAAATATCTTATGATTTGTTTAAATGACTTTAAATTGCCTGTGTTTAAATTTGTTTAAATTACTTTAAATTGAGGACAGCAGATTGACTGTTCTGCCCATGGCTCTGCACGGGACACCCTGCTCTGACATCAAACAAAGCCCTGGAGACAGAGGTTTGTTGTCCCTCTAACTGTGGGACAACACAAAAGCTTCCCAACAGCTCTGCCGAGGAGGGACCAGCAGCACTCACACTGATAAACATCAAATCCACAGGAATAGAACAAGTCTCCAATACAAGAGGAACTGACTGCAGTGATTGAGGCACTGCTTTGGTACTGCTCCCTGGGTGTGCCACATTGGAAACAACCTGATGATTGCATTTTGAGTCAGATGAAGCTCTTCTAATAATGTTACCAGGGTTTGGATGAGGCACTAAAACCACTCCCAAGTATTTCAGGACCCCGGATGCAATCCCTGTTTATAAGTTTACTTCCACAATTTTGATTCAAAATTCAAAACTACAGCTCCTGGCTCAGACTTAGGCGTCATTGAATGATTTGTGCTGAAAGGGACTTTAAAGTTCCAACCCCTCTGCTGTGGGCAGGGAAATCTCCCACTAGACCAGGCTGCTCAAGGCACCATCCAACCTAATCTTGAACACTTGCAGGGACGGGATATCCACAACTTCTCTGGGCAACCTGCTCCAGTGTCTCACCACCCTCACTGTGACAAATTTCTGCCTAATATCTAATCTAAACTTGCCCTCTTTCACTCTAAAGCTATTCCCTCTTGTCCTATCATTACATGCCCCCATCAAAAGTTCCTTTCCAGCTTTCTTGTGGGCCACCTTTAGGTACTGGAAGGCTGCTGTAAACATGATCAAACATTGATTAAAATGGCAGCAAAAGGCAACTGGAAAATCAGGATATTCTCCAAGAATGTCTGAAATTTCTCATCAGATGCTGACACCACCAAGTCTATGCTCAAAACTTTATCTGACCTCTAAGCCTAAATGCCAGCTTTCATCTGTCTTTGCAGTGGAACTGTGCATGCAACCTGACACCAGCATCTCTGTTTAGCAAAGCTGAGATTTGTAACACTGATTTCCTCTGAATCATCATCAAATACCAAGTGCTAGTCAGGGCGGAAAAACATGCAAAGACAGGCTAACATTTTGATAAGGAATGGAAAATCCTATGTGCTTATGACTTAAAATATCAAGCCTCAGAGTATTAAGGGGGCAAGAGCATGCTCGAGCTCTTCCATGACTCAGGCTCAAAACTCACATGGACAAAACAAGCTGCCAGTCCTTCCTTCAGTCCTGCCTCTGAGCAACTGCATGCTGTGCAATGGGACAGGCTGCAACGCACTTGCTTCTAGGACAGCTTTATTGACACAACATGGGTTGCTATGAGGAAAAATCAGGGTTGTGTAAACTCTCTTTTATAGAGCTCTTACCCAGTGACATAATTCCAAAATACGAACTTCTGAAATATTGTTTCTCCTCTGTCTGAACTCCCACGTCAATGTCCTGCTCTGGATCTCAAACCAGCCTCTGCAACACACTTGACAAAAATAATTACGAAAGCAGGAACCAGGAGGAGTTCACAGAAACCTTTTGTCCCACAGAATATTCTGAATTGGAAGGGACCCACAAGGATCATCAAGTCCAACTCCTGGCCCTGCATAGGATCATCCCAAGAATCCCAGAAAGCCTTGTCCAAATGCTCCTTGAGCTCTGTCAGGCTTGGAGCTCTGACCACTGCCCTGGGGAGCTGCTCCAGCACCCGAATAACCTCTGGGTGAAAAACCTTTCCCTGATATTCAACCTATACCTCCACAGACAAAAAGACAAAAAGAAAGAGCTTGTATTTACCACAGCCTAGTTTGCTAAAACACTCATGCCTAAATCCCACTGTTTGGAAGAAGATTTACTGAGACTGCTGAATATTTTCAGCCTGCTATACTGGGACAGACTCCACTCTCACTTGAGATTATTTTTTTTAACATGGTGTCTTCCAGCTAAAAACTTTCTCACGAAGACTTAAGAGATGCCACACAAGAAAAGGCAAGAAAAGCAATTTTAGTTTGCTCTGTAAATCTTGCCTTAATAGTTTTTTTTTTTTTTTTGAGCATCCCAGGATCCTGAAAATCCACTGGAGCTGGATTTTAAGGATCCAGCTGGAGAGGGATTGTCAGGACCCAGGACATTCCCCTTGTTGCGCTGGGTGACTTGAGACCCTGGCAGGGGGCTCAGACACCTTGGCACGGAGTCAAGAACACCTGTGCCTTTGATTTTAGCCCGTGGAAACAATTACCAACTTTGTGTGAAGATCTACATGCCACAAGAGTTTGAGCAGAATGATAGTTAATTTGTCACAGGGTGAAAAAGTAGAATCTTGGCGTTTTAGAATGGGGGTTCAAGAAGCAAGATGGAGGAATCTGGCCGTGTTCTGTCCTCCTCCTCCTTCTTCTTGTCCTCCATCTTCTGCTGTGATGGTGGCACTTTTGGATTGGTTTAGAGTAGAGACAGACTGTCTGACATAAGTGATAGGTATTGGAAAATTATTGTAAATAAAGTTGTTCTTAGTATAAAAAGCTAACACCACCCCAAGGGCAGTCAGTGTACCACAAACTGATCTGCCAGACAGATCTCAGCAGGTCAGAGAAGGAATGTAATAAATAAGAAAAAATAAACAACCTTGAAAAGCCGAACTGATGAATCTCAACTTCTTCTTTGGTCGTGGGGCTGGGAAAAAAAGATAATTTCTAATACCTCAAAAGTCATCTCAACCACAGAAACCCAAGAAGGGATGACAATGGCATCATCCCCTGGAGAGGGATGGTGATGGAGGAGGGATGCTCCAGGTGGCAGAGTCAGGACACACCCCTGGCCCACCAGGACCAGGACAGAGCAGAAGGGGCCCTGGGGCACCAGCAGGCCCCAAACTCCACACCTGGCCCAGCTCGGCATCCCCCCAGCCCCTGCCCGGGCTGGCTCTGCCCCACCCAGCCCTGCCCTGCCCGGCTCTATCTCCTGGCTGTGAGTGGAACACTACCCTTGAACTTTCCTCTAAAAAGACTCCAGAGTGCTGCTGTCACCTGCTCACCACGAGCACATTTGCAGATGTGCAGACATACAATTAGAGGAAGTACAAATAAGAGCCCTGTGTGAGGCACAGCACAGCTGAGAAGCAGGGAGGTTTATGATTCAAGTAGTTTAAAGGACTTTTTAATAGCTGATAGAGAAGATTCAGTTTGCTTTAGCAAAGTACATTTAATAATAATGCACGCACTTAGTGCAGAAAGGGAAGAAACAAAGCAACTATTCTGCTCTTAGCTGGTCCATAGGCACATCCCTCACTGAGAGGGGTTTTGAAGCTGATTAAGATCTTTCTTATTTGAAATCCCAGGAGTTATTAAACTGCATCTCTCATTTTTAGCTGATTCCAAGTGTAGATCCTTTCTGAAGACCAAGTTGAAAGAGATCCACATTCTTAGGGGGAAAAATCCCTTATATACTACATCTCCTGTCATTCTCTCCCTATATAGGGAGTTTGAGTTGTTGCAGATTGTTGGAGGTTTTTTTCCATTGTGATGCAGCTTAAATGTATTAATATTTTTATTATTATTATAGCTGGGAGTTGGAAACACAAATTAAAATGCTTTAACAGTGGAAATGTGATGGTAGAATTGTGCACTTTGTGAATGACATTTAAGCTGTATTACAAATTTAACTCACTTCTGTGCAACCTTCTGTACTAACAAAACCTGTGTGATAGGTCTAGTGTTTTATCACACTGCCCTAAATTTCATAAAATCAGGGGAAACATTTCTATTGCTCTTCCAGAACTTCCAGGGAACTGAAAAATTATTTACTGGGAAATTTCTGGTTCGAGTTCTGCCCCAGATAGAACAAGGTGAGAGCCATTCATGAGCTGAGCTGTAGCTGAACTTTCTGGAGCCCAGGCTGCAGGGGCCAGCCAAATGCTGCTGCAGGGCCCCTGTTTTCCACAAACAATCCCTGCCACCAGCAGGCATTCCTGAGGGCTTCCAGGAGGTGATCCTTCACCCAGCAGGAGACAGCTGGGTTAGCTGCCTTGGAGCTGGGCCAGCATGCCTCACAGAGCTATCCTGTTTCAGTGGAATATTTAACTTTGCTGTAGCTTTCTACCAGAGCATTCAAATTGCCCTTCCAACTGCTTAAGGTGGCTTGCAAGGACTGACTGCAAAATTATCATTTTCTTTCCAACACACTGGAAATTTCCATAAGCCAAGGAAGAGGGCTTCCTACTGCCCAGCACTCATCCAGCTAATGAACTTCAGGATAAACAAAACCCTTACAACTGTCTAATCTGCCTCTTGTGTAATTCAGTACAGGAAACTCACAAAGTAATTCCTGTACTGGCTCCAGAATAAATGTCCACTGAAAATGCCATCTGACATTGGTTATTTACATGCTGACTTGAGATTTCATCCAAATACTCTCCTCAGTCTCTTCACTAAGTTTAACTGACCTTTTCCACAGGCTTCTGGTGTGATTCCTACCAAGCTCCACTGACTCTGTTGAATTTGAGTCCTTTTCCATAATGGTAAGAGTGCGCTGCCTTACACAATCACATATATCAAAATACCCAAAATTCTAGCATGTTCTGCCAAAACTGAGGGCCAGAGAGAGCAGCTGTCCTCCCACCTGCATTTTGCCAAAAGCTGTTTACTGTCTGTCCTTTATGTTCCTCTGACCCCAATCACTTACAAAGCTCCAGGCTCTACATTGCTGGGAGAGCATCAGACCTCAGGTCTGGTGCTCTGAAACATTACAGTGCAGTTTATGTGCTAACCACTGTTTTATAGGAAAAGTTCCCAGTGCAGTGTCTCCTGGCATGGAGATGAGGACTGTCTGTGACTTCCTGGGCTCCAAAACAGCCCAAGGTAGTTCATTGTTCAATACTCTTTTAATCTATTTTAAATGCATGCTAATACCAAAGCACAGAATTGCTGAGGTTGGGCAGCACCTCTGGAAATCATCTGGTCTGAACCTCTGCTCACAACAGCATCACTGTCACCTAAAGCAGCTTGCACCAGAATCCCAAAGTCCTTTCCCACAAAGGAAGGATCCTTTCCTTTCCTTTTTCCTTTCCCCTTTCCCCTTTTCCCTTTCCTTTCCTCCTAAGGGATTCTCTGAAGCAGGTCCCTGATCACACCCAAGTCTTCTCTCATGAAGTCCTGGGCTGTAACTTGCCTTGCTCCAAGTTTACTCCAGACTGTTCACCACACAAGACAAAAATAATTTGTGAAATAGTTTTAAGACAGCCAGCCACCTAAATACAATAACTCTCAAGCCCAAAAGTTTACAACTTCATTACTTTTGAAAAACCTGTCTTTAAGTACCTTGGAAGCAGAAGTCCCAAGGGAAAGTACTGGGATTTGAGCCAAGCCACACATGTGCCTATTTAGAGCCTAGCCTAAAATGACAATTAACTACTTCAGAGTTTGCAAGAATACTGTGAGGTTTCCTCTCTCACTCTGTGCTCTCCATTAGAGATGAACCTTCTTCACAGCAAGTTTCAAGTCTGCCATCAAAAACCTTTGTGATCCTGGAAAATGAGAATGGAGGGACAAAAGAGACCAGACTGAATGCCAGAAGGAATAGGGTTTTGCAACCTAAGCTTATTATTCATATCCCTACTATATTAATGAGATAAGAATTTTTTTTCATTCAAATAAAGCAACCACAGAATAATATCCAGGTTACCACATCAGAATTTCATAGTATTATAAAACATGGAGCAGAAAGTAAATCCTGTTTGCTGCAGGATTTTAGGGCTTTGTCTATTATATTTCATTACACACATAAATGCCACTCATTGTTAGACATGCTCTTCTGCTTTTGATGCCAAAATAATGCAATGGGAATTTCAGCAGTCTATTGTCCAGCAGCTTATCCATCCAAAAAAGTCCTGCTCTGATGGAATATGCTAACAGGTAAACTGGCAGCAAACCAAAATTGCTCACCTCCACCAGGTTCCTCTCTGTGCTGCCCTGGCTCTTGCCAAGAGGAAGGCCTGGTGGTGCAGAGCAAAAAATGAAGACAGCACCACTTCAGGATGGCCCAATGTGCTCTCCTACACCCTCACTCTTTTAGCTAACATCAAGAGTGACACTCACACACTGGGGTTTTACCTGCTTTTAAGGATCTGGGCTGCTGGAGTGAGTTTTGTCACACCTTTCCACAACACTGACTGAAATATCAGGTGCTTGTTTAGCACTGGTTCAGACAGCACTGCAAAGATGGGGCTTTCACCCTTCTTGAAAAGCAGCTGTGATGGTGTTTGAAAATTCAGTAACAGCAGCAGCACTGAAGAAAGATCAGGACAAGGCTTGTGAGGAATAAATACAGAATGAGTAAATTCCAGCATGTCCTGAATGCCAGCAGGCTCTCCTTGACTATTTTTCAGACAACATTTGATGGTGAGAGTAACATAAACTTGATTCACAGAAGTACTGTGAGGGTCAATTATTTCACTTTCTAAAACACCAAGAAATACCAGCATGGAGAGTCTGATTCACAGGGTCTGTGCACTCAGGCTCACACAGATTTGTTACAAAAATGCTACTGCTTCTATTGGAAAAATCAGGCCTCTGGGCACTCTGATCCTCATTAGAAATAAGAAAAAAACTTGCTTTCTAGTTAAAAAAAAAATCTGATCTCTATATCTCAGAAGCTGGCAAAGTAAGCCTCACTGGGTTTAACTTCAAATGCTTCTAACTGCATAATTTGGAAATGTCAGGGCAACATTTTTTATTCATCTCTGCATATGATCAAAAGCATGACTGTCACAAAACCAGAGACACACAGCATGTCCCGGAACTTTGGTGAAATCTGGTCCCTAAAGCATTCAGTTGCTGTGAGCAGCCCTTGTGGAGAGATATCTTTTATGAACATTTCTAACTATTTTGGGTTATTTCAAATAAAAGGAGAGTCTAATTAGCAACTTCATCCCTGCTATAGACTGTGAAGAGTTACAAAAAACCAGAGCATGCATAATTTTCCACCAGACTCCATAGAAATTTTTCACATATTTCTAAAACCTATCCCTCTATCTAACCCCAGGAAGTCTTCCACATCTTTTTCACAAAACCAGAGCTCACTTATGCTAGCAAAGTAGTGGGCTCTCTGGACAGACAAGCTCTCACCCAGCACTAGCTCCAAAGAGAGGCAATACACCTTGGGCATAACACTAATTCCAAATTTTTAGCAAACAGGAAATATCACAGAAGACAAAAAAAACTGTATTTTTGTCTACCAACTCTGCAATAACAAGATGACTGTGCAGTATCTTCCACCCCTTCTCAGCTGGCCTCTCCATGCTTTTTTGTTTATTTTCTTTCCTCCCTCAAAGACTCCCTTGCCCTCTCAGACTTTTACAGCTTCTGACTATTTTGGGGGAGCACACAGACCTTCCCATCTCCCAGTGGCCCTCCTGAGACTCCTCCTGAAAGCTCTCTCATGTTTCCTGGTGAGCTCTGTCTCCTCTTTCATCAGCTGCCTGCAAGTCCTGCCTCAGTCTTACAGCACTGGAAAGAAACACAACTCAACAGCATTAATAAATGATAGCTGGTCCCTCCTCTCCCTTTCATCTCCTCTTCTCTGGCTGGAAGCAATCCACCTGCTCCCAAGGAGCAGGCATCTGCAGGGGCCAGGCTGTGGGGCTGCCTTGTCAAGCTCCAGGACTGACTCCAGGACAGGTTGGTGTCTAAGCAGGCTGGTGACTGAGCCAAAATGTTCTCCTCAGCTGGCCCAGCCTCCTGCCAGCAGCTCGAGTGGAGAGCACCGGGTGGCTCCAGCAGCATTTCCTCTGCTGGCCACAGACTGCTCCCAGGAATCAGCCACCACTCCCTGCTCCTTCCCTGCCTGGAGCTTCTTACAAAAGCCCATTAGATTGTGTGACTCACCCCTCACCCCAGGGTAAATCTAAGGAAAGAGGCAAGGATGAGGAGAAAAAAGAGTAACTGTCATAGAAAAAAAAAATAATTACAAGCTATTCTTTCCACCCAGGACCGCCCCATCTGAGACATGAGAAAAGCACCAATGAAACCATTACAGCAAGCTCCCAGAGCTCCAGCAGGGGCTGGGTGGGATGGATACCCAATGGCCCTGCTGACTCCTGACCTGCCACAAAGGCCTGGGGGACAGCAGTGCTCCTTACAGTGCTCCTGAGTGCTCCTTACAGTGCAGGGTCACCTTTCTCACAGCAAAGCAAGTCCTTTGCCCTCCCCAGTCCGACAAGATGTAGCACTGACCTCTAACAGATTGATGGGAGTGGTATTTGGGGAGGCTGTGGTACCTGTGAACCTGAGACAGAAGAACAAACCCCTAGTGAAATCATGCCTGCCTCAATATCACAAGCAAAGCAGGAGCCACAAGGGAGCACATTTGTTCAGCAACTCGATGTGCAGACTAAGTAGGACCCATGAGATGCCAAAAAGCAACTACAGTCAAAGAGGTGATACAGCATCTCAGTATCCTGTATCTTCTCTCTTTTTAGCAGCTTGCTCCAATTCACTCTGCTTTTATATCAAAAGGATGTTTTCTAACCAATAGTGCTGCAAATTGCTGGAGAACCAAGCCAGGTTATTTTTTGCTCTTTAAAAACAAAAACATCACCCACCAGGGATTTTGCCCAATGGTCAAAACTGCCCAGCTGCTCATTTGTGTGCACAGCTGTATACAGTTTGTACAGAGCTGTACAGCTATAAGAGTGGAAGGAACAGAGCAAAACCAAGCAGCCACAACCAGCAACATTAAAAGGATCCTTTTTACCACTCATCTTAATAATTAAAGTAGCCTTCTTCCAGTTTTCTGAGTGATTGAACCACCCTGGAAGAATCAACCCCAACATATTTTCAAACCGTGTTTTGGTTTACTCAGAGAGGGCCAGTTTTTAACTCATTTCTTACAAGCATTCACGACAGGCCTGGATTGTCTAAAGGCTAGCCTTAGCCAGATCAGGAGGGAAATAAAATTTAAAAGCAGTGCCCATACAACAGCTAAACAATATCAAGTACATGCCAGGAGATTTTGATCTGCCCCTGGAAGTTGCACAAGCAAACAAAGGGAAATAAATATGGTAGTTTATCTATTGCAATTTCTTCACTCAGCTCTAAGACCTTCTGCCAGAGATACAGCTCCTGTGCATGGAACAGAAACCAGAGGCCTGCCTAGGGCTACTCAGCAGGCAGACATGGTCCAAGCTTACTGAATGCTGCTGGTTTCAATTAGGGACCAGAGCTGGGGCTTTAACTCCATCTTACAAAAAAAAAGAGCTCTCTGAAAAGTCACAGCATATGCACAGGACCTCACTGGGCAGGAAATAAAAGCCTTACATAGGAATGTAGTAATTAGAAGATCAGGCCATTGGTTCATCCCATCAGATAATCCACCTTTGACCAGCAGCCAACATCTAATGTTTAAAAGGCAGAAGAAAACAACCTTCAAAAGTACCTTTAGCTGTATTACCTTACAGAGAAGGAAAAAAAAATGTCCTCATGACCTACAGAAACAGTCAGTGTATGCCCTGCAGCACAAATTGTAATTACTCTTCTCTTACCATGCATAGTTGCAAGTGTTACTATTAGTCATAAAAATATCCAACCCTTAAAAGAAAATACCAGCCACACCACTTGCATCACTGGCTCCTGCAACACTGGATTAACTATGCTGAGAGCACCCAGCACATACACAATAGACTGTTTTACAAACAATGCTTTACAGGCTCATGGTGTAACTCCCATTAAATGTTACAGTGCTGAGGGAAATCAAGAGACTGATTTCATCTCTAAAGCCACTTTGAAGGACCAGTGTGAAGTTTTCTCTCCTCACAGGGGAAAAAAATACAGACAGGTACCTTACACAAGCAAATCCTGTCACAAGAAAAGCTCTTCTGCCTCAGCCACCTCTGCTGTTCCTTCCCCATGGTCCTTCTGAGACCTCGTGATATCCCTGAGCACTGAGGCACACAGAGTTAGCTGCTCTGCTCCAGACAGAGATGTATCTGCATTCAAGGGCATGTCAGAGCTCAGTCATGCCTGTTTATGTTCTCTTCCATTTTTAAACAAAAGCTGCTCTGGACCATATTGGCTGCAGCCCAGTGGGAGCCCCACCACTGGCTTCCGTGGGCTCAGATCCAGCCCGTGGCCTCACTCTATTTATGTTTTGATGAGCTGCAGCAAGCAAGGCAGACAGCTTTGTTGCACAGCCAATTTTTTAACAGTCACAGACCAGCGAGTGACTCCTGGGTCACTTTTCCTCCTGAACAGTGCCTGTGTGACCACATTTGAAAGAGGTTTCCTCGTATTTTTCAGTTTTGGGTGTAAGGTGTCCAGTTTCACTGTGGCCTTCCCAAACAACTCCAGTAACTAAGAGAGATCCAGTTATGCAGATGAAGGATGTATTGGTTTGACCATCTCAAATCTCACACAGCCTTACTTTAATTAGGTCCTTACAGCCTGCCTTTGAGTTCAGAATTGGTAAATCTGGAGTAACTCCCCTGAACAGCAGAGTTTTGAGAACAGTGTTTGAACCCTGAAGTTCTGACCTTCTTTTACACTCCTGCAAGGGCTGACCAGTAAATGGCCATGGGAGAAGCTCCAGGCAAACCCAGACCTCCAGGGCCCAGCTTTCAACCCCAGGTGCCCCTAAGCCATCAAGTTCAACCATATCAAGCAGGGTGCTTCCTGTAGTTAGGAGCCTGCTGTAGCATCCTCTGTTCCCCTCCCACAGGGATACTTTGAGGTGAGACTGGCTTGCCTAAAGCAAATCCCTGGGGAAACCTGGGTATTTCCTCCCAGTCTGACAGCAATGCAAAGGACAGGAGGATAAAGGGGGGCCTGCAGTGGCACAGATGAAGCTGGATGCAGCTAACAGGTATTATTCCTGCTGGGTTCAGTTCTGTGCTAGCAGGTGCCTGAGGGTCTCTGAGCAAGTCCACCTGCTCAAACTGGAGCTGTGCTTGGCCCACAGCCTTACAGGACCCACGAGCAGCTCCCTTCATGTCCTTTCAGCCAACAACACTACCAATGTCACTGCTGCAGGGACACCTTGGTGGCACTCCAGTGCTGTCTTCACACATCACCATGTGATGCTACATTCATCCATGGGGCATGGTGTTGTCCTGCTGCCCCAGACCTAGTCCTTTCCACTACCTCCTAGTCCTGACCACTGCAGCTGTTTCCTCAAATGCTTATCTGAAACCTAATCCTAGCTCATGCTCTGGCTATTTCGCACTGATCCCTAGCCTCTCCATCTCTTGGTCCCTTTGCAAATGTTCCAGGGGTCTCTCATTCAAAGTAGCCAGCACTGAAATTCCCCTACCAGGCCTGCAGGGTAGACAGGCATGTCTTCTCCTGGTTTGATGGCCTGTGCTAACAGCTGCACCCAGCTGCAGCTCTTTTTCACACCAGAGTTTAGCCAAATCCTTCTTATTTAACAGTTTCTTCCTCCAGCATTGCCAGATCCCCAGGCAAAGTGCACAGAGCTGGTACCTGAGTCCCTGCAGAGCTTTGCCCAGCAGTGCTGTGGCACAGGTGATGGTGTGCTCAGGCATGGTGTGTGCTGGGGAACCACAGAGTTACTGCTGCTTACTGCCACCAGCAGCCCACAGCTGCACAAGGAGGTTTCTAGAAGCTGCCAAGAAGCCCAGATGACCTGACAGAGCCAGAGTCTGCCCTCGGATTAAACAAATGGATAAAAACAACTGTGTGCACGTGGTCTGGAGAAAGTGTCCTAGGTCATGGCACTGTCCACATGATTGTTACCTGTGGCAGTTGTATTCAACTCCATGTGCAGCTGGTCCCCAGAAACCAGCAGCAACCCACACTGAGCAAGAAGGGTGCCTGGGGTCTGGATTCACCCCCTAATTTCTGCATCTCCACCCACCCTCAGCCAGTGCCACCCACTTCACATCCAGTTCCCTTGGCCATGACCATTCAGCCATCTTTCTGCAACATCTCCAGCACCACAATGAAAGGCAGAGGGCCTTTGACATCACGCATTTTGATCTATTCACAAGCACTCCTCCTTCTTTTTATCCTCAATATCCCACATTTTTCAGGTGATGAAGAGAAGGGCCATGAGCTAGAGCTGGAAGAAGGCAGAAAGGCTCACTGTGGCACCCTGTTCTTAGGAGCCAGTACAGCCTTTCCTGGCAAGCAGAGAGGCAGCAGGCAGTGACTGACACCAACTCCCTGCACAGACCCTCACATCAAAGTCTTCCTGCAGGACAGATACAGAGTCAGGCACTGATGGGCTCTGCCAGGATGGGAAATCTGGCAAACACCACAGATTTGACACCACAGGTTGTCAAGGAGACCCTCTACACCAGTTCCCTTCAGCTGTGGACAAAGCAGTGCATCAAGTGGCCCTCTCAGTGCATCAACAGAACCAAATTTGGTTGTGAAGTTTTACAGCAAAAAATGAGGAGAATTTGTTACAGGGTTGAAATCTTAAGATCTCTGCCTTGGGACTGCCTTGGTGCTGCTTATGTGCTGCTGTGCCCTGTTAACCTCTAAGAAGGTCCTGCAGTGATCAGACAACTACTACTACTATGTTATCTTGGATAATGGAAGCATAAACAAGACTCCCCAATTAAGAATAATTTCTTGGAATTTTAGACTTTTTCTGCAACAACATTCTTTTTGTCTCAGTAAGCTACAAGTGACAACTCTAAGATCTCTGCCTCCTGAGATTACAGAATATGCTGTGTTGAAAGGGACACACAAGGCTCATTGAGTCCAACTCCTGGCCCTGCTCAGCACCATCCCCAAGAGTTGCATCAGGTGTCTAAGTTGTCTAAGTGCTTGAGCTCTGTCAGGCTTGGTGCTGTGACCAAGCACTCTGAGTGAAAAACCTTTTCTTACATCCAAACTAAACCTCCCCTGACACAACTTCAGGTCACTTCCTCAGGTCCTGTCCCTGGTCACCATTGAGAAGAGATCAGTGTCTGCCCCTCATCTTCCCCTCATGAGTAAACTGCAGCCTGCAATGAGCTCTCCCCTCAGTCTCCTCTTCTCCACGCTGAACAGAACAAGTGCCCTCAGCCTCTCCTCACACAACTTCCCCTCAGGGCCCTTCACCACCTCTGTTGCTCTCCGTTGGACACTCTAATGGCCCAATGTCTTTTTAGCATCGTGGCACCCCAAACACAATATTCAAGGTGAGGCTGCCCCAGTGCAGAGCAGGGCAATCCCCTCCCTCGCCCAGCCAGCGATGCTGTGCCTGATGCCCCCTGGACACAGATGTCCCTCCTGGCTGCCAGGGCACTGCTCTCTTATGTTCAATGTCCATCAACCTGGACCCCAAGGTCCCTTTCCATGGGCTCATTCCCCAGTCTGTCTGTATGTCCAGGGAAGTGACAGATTCTGCTCCACATCAGGTGCAGAATCTGTCAATTCCCCCAGTCAAGGTCTCTCTGCAGGGCCTTCCTGCCTTCAAGGGAGTCAGCAGCTCCTCCCAGTTTTGTAGCCTCTGCAAACTTACTTAGCATCCCTTCCAGCCCTGTGTCCAAGTCATGTGGACTCTCATCCATCTCCTTGTGTCCAGAGCTGAGGTTTTGCTGGCACGTTTCCTCCTGTCAACAGAGATTTTAAACTTGACCACTTTGTGGTCACTGTGGCCAAGATGGCCACCAATCTCCACTTCAGCAACAAGACCCTGTCTGTAGACAAGCAGATCAAGGAGGGCATCCTTCTGAGTTGGGACCCTTAGGACCTGGTCCATAAAGTTGTCATTCACTTTGTCTGGATCTTCTGGTTGTACCACCTGTGTGATGCCCCCAGTTAACTTCTGGCAAGTTAAAGCTCCCAAAAGAACCAGGGCAGTTGACCTGGAAGCGTTCCCTTAACTCCTCAATAATTTGTCAGTGTCATTGTCCTGGCTGGGAGGTCTCTAGTAGCTTCCCACAATGACATTTGCATTATTTGTTTGCTCCTTGATTCTTACCCAGAGGATCCCAGCTGTGCCACTGCCAGTTGTGAGCTCTGTACATTGCAATCCTTCTATTACACACAGTGCCACCCCTCCAGGTGAGGAAATGGTGTGGGAGAGTGGAAGAATTTGAAATGTAAATGCATGGCTGCAACCCTAGAAAGGAAACTTGCAATGGCCATGCCATGTCTTATTTATTTCAGGATCTGACCTCTCGAATACATCAATGCTGTTCTCCACCTTAAAGGATCCCAGAAGGTAAAAGGACTGTAACATACTGCAAGCTGTGCAGTCCCAGGAGTTTGGCAGGAGATAACAAGGCTTTCATGGTCATGAAAACATTCAGGGGAACACAGTGAAGCAGCATAAGTAAGCACTAAGGCGAGGTCAGCAACAAGCAGGCACTTGCATGCTGGGGTGGACAGGTATGTGTGAAGAGGAGTGAACCCGTGGGGAACACATCCAAACACCCAGAGAGCACAGGGAGGAACGTGAAGCTGGGAGATGAGGTGGGTGGACAGCCTCAGAGATGAAGGGGTGCCTTTTGGCAGGAGGAGAGATGTTTTGCAGGGAGGAGCAGAATGATGTGGGGCTTTGGGTGTGGAAGGAGGGAGGAGGGGAAGACTGGTGCAACAACATAAAGGAGTGAGCAAGTGCTGCAATCACTGAGGCACAGGCTGGGGTTATCTGGGTGCTGCCGATTTCCCCTGGGCAGGGAGCTGGTACAGGAACTGCAGCACACACCTGAGATGTGCCTACAAATGCACAGTGGTTCCTTGGGACAGTTTTACATGGGAGACAGCAGCATGTAATAGGCACGGACTGTTTCCTGAAGCCTCTCACCTGTGGTGCCTTCACTGCAGAAGTACCCCACACAGAGAGGATCCCTGGCTACCATCAAGCACAAGGGAAGGCAACAAGACAAACCCTCTGTCAGCAAGGACCAGCACTGAAGAGAAAGTGCCTGAAAGGACCTTCTCCTCTGGTGGACACCAAATGCAGAAGACAGCCTGTATCACTCACGATATTTCAGACTGCATCTAAGACTGATCTCATGAATCCCAGGCTGTATCTCAACATTAATTGTAATGTTAAAACATTAGAGCAGAGTGCAATGATGCCTCCCACACCCTGGCTCCACCCAAGGGAAACCACTGCAGCCTGCAAGGCTTTTATGCAGAATAGTAAAGCTGGCATTGAAGACGTCCCTCTGGTCTACAAAACAATTCACTGAGCACTGTCAGCAAGTTGTTTAAGAGCAGCAGTACACTGCTTAGCTGCCAAAACCCTCACCTCACCTCCACTTCATCCTGTAACCTCCTCTGGTTCAGAGCAGAGAGGGAGGAGCTGCAACTGGATGTTTATTACAGATCAGCTCCACACAGGCCACCTTGGGGGTAATGAAGTGCATGTAAAATTGCCCCAGCAGTGGAGCTCAGCATCAAATTCCCTGGCCACCTGAAACAACACAATGTGAAGTACAGGTGCTGCAATTCTTCTGATGGGAAATAATAGTTCTTAACCTGGAACAAACAGGTTTGATTAGATATGCTCAGCAAACAGAAGGAACACAGGTGCCTTTCAAGCACAGGACACTTAAAAGGTGCTATCATGAGGCTACTTGGCACACAATGCAAAATTAGGTTAGGCTTTTGTTTTCTTGGGAGATTTAATTGCTAGTTTCTGAGTTTCTGGACTCTGGGCTGATTTTGTAGTGCTTAGATCACACAGAGGCCCTCTACATGTAGAACATGCCTTTAGAACTTGAGATACTGTGATGCGTCTACAAACGTGCAATGGTTCCTTGGGACAGTTTTACATGGGAGACAGCAGCATGCACACACCTGCAGAGAATAAAACTATGCTTATTTCTTTACAAAGCTATAGATCCAAACAGTACCATCACATCTACTTGAAATAATAACAGTAATTTTTAAAATCTGGATTACTGACAAAGAATGCAAAGAAAGGTACACATGGTTTCATTTAAGCCACATAGCGAAATGACAAATCCCAAGCACTCACAACAGACATAGAAGGCAAAATCTGAAAGCATTAAAGGAAAATGATAACTTATGTGCCTCCAACTGCACAAATGGATCTACCACATCCAGGAGAAAAATCACTAAAGCCTCATGCCTCTGCCTTGGCCTGCCAAGGTGGCCAGGGCTGGACAAGGGTTGTCCTGAGTGTTTGCTACAAGCACAATGGTGGCTCAAATGCTTTACTCCCTGCTATCACCACTTTATTTTCTTTTTTTTTTTTTTTTTTTTTTTTTTTAACTTGTATATGTTTGCTCTGGGAGATTCCCCCCATCAAGCACTGCCTGATTTGAGAACCAGCCCAGCATCAAACACCTGAGCCGTCCTACTTCTGGAGGCTTCTACCCTCAGCCAAGCAATGTATGAAGCTCCACTCTCCCAAAAAGCTTTCCAGTGACTAAAGCCTTAAGCTGCCTCTTAATTTCACTCAACAAATAGAGAAATAGACCCCAATCTAACACCAGGGGATATAGGGTAAGAGTAGCAGGTCACCCACTGGAACCACTCCGGTTCTAGGGTCTGAGACAAGAATTGTAAACAGTCTTGAGACCTGCTGAACCCAAGAAAGGCATCTCTGTGAATTTTAGCAGCTTAACTTTGAGCAGAGATCTCTGAAGACCTTGTAAATGCTCTCCAGAGGGGAGGCAGCAAAATATTGCAATGGTGGATTTTAAACAAACTGCAGAGCTGAATTTAGCACAGGGACACAGGGGCACCCTCCAGGTCATACTCCAGCCCTCCTGCATTTGCCCAAGTGCTGGCAATGCATGCTGTTCCAGCTTCAGGGAAGCACCAGTCCCTTCCCAATGCCTTCTCCAGGGCAGAGGGGGAGCCCCCACTGCACACTGCCTAAAGCACTTGATGTCACCCAGCATCTTCCCAGCAACTCAGCAGGGCCCTGGGCAGGAATGCTCACAGCCTGACTGGCACAGACAGGGGAGCCCAGAGCTGCAGCTGGAACACAGGCTCCTCCTGGACAGCCTCAGACAGCAAAAGCAGGCCATTTCAAGTGGCTGTCTGGTTAGAAATTTGTATTTTTGCCAGTAGTCAGCATCAAAACAGAGTTCAGCAAGGGGAAGGGAACATGGGAAATGCACTTTACTCACTTCTCACTAAATGATGATCACAAAGGGCAAGGAGGTCACACTCATTTGTAACCAGCAAGTGCAGGAAAAAGCCATTTTTCCATCACAGAACAGGACTCATCTAGGAAAAGGCAAGTGCATCCTCAGGCTTGTGAGCTGAAGTGACACAAATGCCTTAAGCCCCTGGCCCAGCAGCATCACAGGATTGCTCCATCCCCAGCCCTGCTGCACTCCCACTGCCAGCACAGAGAGCCAGGAGCTGCCAGGAGCATGGGGTGCCAGCATCAGGAAAGAATCCTCTAGCAGGGCTTGCCCAATTTGTGTGAGAGGGAAGAGCAAGGCTTCCTCAGCCTGTGGTGAAAGAAAGTGGTGCTTTCTTCACCTTGCTGGGTTTCAGGCAAACAAATCCTTTCCAGCAAAAACAGTAGCCCTGAGGAGGTCCTCTTGCAGTGGTAGGAGGCATATTTGCCCATGTATTTTATACTCTGCCTTCATTCACCCATGCTAAGAATACCTTGATGTCCTTCACACAGACAGTCCTCACTCCACCTCCAGCAGGCAAAAGGAAAGTGATGCCAGAGACCCACTTGACAATTTTGTTTCCTTTACTTCACCAGCATGAAACCACAGAGGAGGGAGGCACCTGTGCCTAGAGCTGAGACAGGAGCAAGGGGGGACCCTGTCATTCCCTCCAGTTCCTGGAGCTCTCTCTCTTCCCTGTCCATCTAAGAGACCTGGCAAAGGGCTGGCACACATCATCTGTACACTTCCAGACACAGAGAGGACACTTTCCAAGTTGGCTGGTCAAATGCAGAAGACAGCTAGTGCAGCTATCCCAGCTGCTCCTGTTTCTCTGATATTTGCAAGAAAAGGGGAGTTTCACATCCCTTTCAGCAGGAACAGTCACCAGACAGACTGTGAACATGCCTTCCTCCTTTCTTTTCTTCTTCCTGCAGCTGGCCCAGCTTTCCCTAGAAGCAGTACCCACCACCCATTGCAGATAAAACCCAAATCCCAATGCAAACCATGTTAACATTTACTCTGACCTTTTTTAGGCTGTCAAGAGGTGCTCATTTTGTTCCACCACACCCATGGTGTCCCTCAGACTGCCTCCTCCAGAGCTGTCCCCCTCAGTAGTTCTGCCTGCAATGGTCACACTTTACCATTGTGTTGTCCTTGCACACTTTGCTGCCCTTGCACCCACTGCAGACAGCTCTACCCAAGGGCCTTGGAAAAAGGAATAGTGTTTAAAGACCCAAGTCCTCCCCTCAGCTGCATTCTTCCACCCCTTTCTTTGCCCCGGGGTGTGCAGTTCAGGCAAGTGCAATGAATGGGAAAGGTCAGAGATGAGATCTGTATCTGGGGGCCCAGACAAGTTCCTGTCCCTGCTTTACACACAATGGCAGAGTTGGTTCACAAAAGACAGGGTGGCAGCATGCCTGGGGAAGCCAAACTAGCAGGGGTCCTCCAGTAGGGCAGGCTGGGTCCCTCAGAATAATGAAACAAGAGGCTCTCCCCTCGCAGTGAACACATTTTGGAGCCCAGTGAATGCTTCCTCATTCATGAACATTAAGTATTTTAAAAGAATAAATAACAATTGTTACTGACACCTTTGACATAGAGCCTAATTGAGGCATGGGAGGTCAAAGCAGCTTGTTCCAAAGCCTTGGCTGCTCAGCAGCAGGAGGAGGCTGACCTAGGTCCCTGTTCACCCAAATATGTGCTGTAACCACCAAGCCACGGCCCCTCCTGCAGGCCACCCTGTAATATAGAACAAACAAGCTCTCATTTAGGGTGGGCAGCTACTGGGGACAGTGAAATCTCTAGCAGCTTGTTCTGGCAGGCTGGCAGTGGTCAATAGACACTAATTTTCTTAGGGCAGCCAAACCCCTCATTTGCCCAGAAAACCTTTCCACAAGCGAGGATACGCCTGAAGCTCTGGAAGTGCCCAGGAGTGAGAGCTGGCCTCCCCAGCTGTTTATATGATTTCAAAAAGAGAACAAGAAGGAAACAGAGTTCTGAGAATCAAGATTTCCTACCATGTCCTAGGGCTGTCCTGGCAATATCCTGCTCTCCCAACTGCTGCAGCATCCCCAGGGCAAGGCATCCCCACCCTGGCAGGGAGCCCCCCAAAGAAGGCAGCAGGCACGCAGGGTGCTCTGTGTGGAGAGATTTAAGAGTGTTTTCCTCTCTACCCTGCCAGGCCCAGCTGGGTCAGACAAAGTACTTGGCAAGAGAAGAGCTCCTGCTAATTTTAGGCTCTGGCTCTCCACCCAGGCAGCAGCAGCAGCTCAGCTCTGGAAAGCTGGGCAGCACCGAGGTGAGGGCTGTGAGCAGGCAGGGCGTGCCACACTGATGTGGGCTGAAGCAAATCCCTCCCAATGGCTGAGAGATGGAGCAAGGACAAACTGCAGCTCCCAGGGGATCTCTGGGAGCTGTCAGGACTCTCGTTCTGCCCAGAGGAATAACTGAGGCTGCAAACCTGCTACAGGATCCCAGGAGTTTTACACACTTTGGGACAGTCCTGGATGTGGTGCATGCTGGACCCCAGTGCGCCATGCTGAACAAGCATCAACACCACTCACAGGAGAGCCTGGTCTGGCTCCTTCCCATAATGGTCCCTTCTCCAGCATCCTGCCTACCACAGAATCCTTACCCAGGGATGGGATGCCTTCCCTGCTGAGTCTGCAATGCTGCAGTCCCTGCTGTGTGAATCAGTGCTTGGGGTGGGAGGTGAGCAGAGAGAATTTCCCCATGTCCAGATTCAAACTTGCACTGGTTCCAGCAAACAACATCTATCCCTCTGTGTAAAAGGAAAACCCCCAAAAGGCATAGCAAGACAGGAAGGGGCCCCTGAGAATTATGAAAGGAGCAGAGGTAGCATGAACCTCAGTAAATTCAGAGTTTCTGGATTAAATGCTACCTGACCACGAACCATAGGACTATGTGCAAACCAAGCATCTCTTATTCAATTTTCACTGAGAAAAGGGACTTTACATCCTTTGCAAATAGGAGGGATACATGAAAAATTCCTGACTATATTAGCAAATCTTTTTCTGCAGAAAAAACTGACCAAATGCTGAGCATTTGACACCCAGGACAAACCAGGTAACCAGACTCTTCCAGTCAAGAGCAGCATCTGGAGCACCGAGCACAATGCCCTACACAGGGGAGGCCAGGTGTCTCAACAGACACTAACCACAGTAAAAAGCCATCATGCTACTGATTTTCAAGGCACCAAACACCCTGATGACACCAAATACGTTCTTTACCATCCTGGTAGAGTAGCTTATGATTCCTACAAACTTTTGTAAGTTTTATCCCTGTATTTTCCTCCATCTCTTTTAAACCTAAAACAGTGGTTTATTCTGTGCCCTCTTCTTTCTACATCTCTCTTTTTGATGTCTGTTCCAGCATCTCTGCTCCACTGAAACCCCAAGTATTTCCTTCCAATCTAGCCTTCAGTTCCTTACACATCACAATATTTTAGGGGCCATTGGCATTTTCTGATCACTCTGCTCTGATACTCAGCTTACTATGTCCCATGTCTGGCCACTCCTTACTTTTGTTAAATAATTCCTGTCATCTGTACTTTCAAATGCTTCCTCTTCTGCTGCTTCTTTTACTTTCCAGCTTTCTTTCTTCCTCTACTTCTGCATGAGCTGCCAAACTTCCTAAAATGCTTCTTTCCCTCCTTGATCTGCCAGTGTTGTGTATGAAATTCAAACAAAGAGTTATAAGAAAAAGGTGAAAACAAAATTTACAAAGAATAAAGATTTAAAAAACAAACAAACAAAACAACCCCCAACAATACCAAAACAACAAAACAAAACAAACAAACAAAAAAAAGGCAACAGCAACCAACAAAAAAAAAACAACCAAAAAAAAGGAAAAAAAACCCAACTAGTCATGCATTTTGGGAAGCATGGAGTTTTGGAAAAAAGCACTCAAGAAAGTGTACTGGAAGACCCAGAGTTAATTGGCAAAGCAATTACAATTTGCAAAGCAAAGGAAATCGGCCACATGGCTGGGGCTGATGGAATGCAGACAGCAATCAGACAGTTCAGACAAACTGAAATAATACTGGCCAGACTGAGGCAGGGTACAGCAGGAGTTCAAAGAGGGAGTGCACCTCCCCTGCCCCACCAGCACACACCAAGGATGCTCTTCCCCACTGCAGCAAGAGGTGCCAGCCAGTGAGATGTGCCTGGAAAAGCCTTGAGAGACCTGCAAGGAAGGGTGGTATGTTGGGAGGAATCACAAGGGCAGAGCTGTGCTAGCAACACCAGCACTTCTCCAGAGTAGCAGCAGGCATGAAGATGAGGGCTCAGAGAGAGGAGAAAAAGAAAGGTGGAAGCCATTTATTGTCTGCAGGCTTGGTGCAGGTGAGCAGCACCATGCCAGCAATAGAGAAACTGCCAATGGATGAAAGGCACTGGTAGAAAAAGCAAATTAAAGTCAGGCTCAATGCTGACAATCTTAGCTCCACTACTGGAGCAGGTGAGCAACATGAACAAGTAAATACAGATCATCAGCTACAGCCAGTAATTCCATGGAAAAGGAAAACACCCATTACCAAGGCTAAATTCTCAAACCCTGGTACCACAAAGTGTGTGCAATTCCCTGAAGAAAAAGTAACCAGAACAGCAGAGACAGAATTAGAATGCATCTTTTCAAGTATAAATAAGCTCCCAACAAAGCAAAACATGGAGCAGTACAACTGTCCTTCAACTCATGCAACTTACAGAGTTCTTCCTGACTGAGGAAGCAGCTAAAAAAGAGCAGGGTCAGGAATGGCCCAGGGAATTGGTGACAGAGAGCAGCCAAGGCACATGGGCAAAAAAAGGTGACAAAACAAGCTCTGCTATGCTCCTCATCCCACAAACCCAGGACTGCTTAGGTCCTGATTAATTAAACACCTGTATAAAGAGGGTTTTGCCCCTGCCTAAAAGGGGAGAGGAGAATGATGGCCCACACCGAACCACTTCTGGAGCTTGAGGTGCTTACAGCTGGTGGTCCAGCCAGCATGTGGAGACAAACCAAGCATCAACTTGGCAAAACCTTTTTCCACAAACCGCCATTCAGGCTGTGTTTAGCACTGAAAATCTTTCTAGAAGCCATATGAATTTAGATCCATGTAGATATTTACATTGCTACCACGTGGCTGATGCCATCTCTCATCTTTCCTTTGTGTCCCTATCTGCCTTCCCACGAAAAAGTGGGCAACCACTTGCTGTGGGACACATCTGTTCTGAACACCCTTGGAACATGAGGGAGTTGTGGGTCAGCAGCCACAGTCCCTGTGGCTATAGGGCCCAGAACAGAAGGCTGTGAGGTGGCTCAGAGCCTGAGGCAATTCTGTGGGCAAGGATGGCTGTTTGGGAAGCTGGGATACCTGTGCCATGAAAGATGATCCACTGTGAGAGAAGGAAGAGGCTGGGTGGCAGTGAAGGGCCCCTTTCCTGAGGATCACACCACTCTGCTGCCTCCTGGGCTGCCCTGCACCTCCCCTCAGATGCTTTAGGCTCCAGCCTCCTCCTCAGCCCATGTCTGGGATTCCCTGGATGAGATGGTTCCCACAAGATTCTGGGGAACAGGGAGAGGGAAAGTGGTCCTTTATGACCCCCCCACTGATGCAGTTCCCTGCAAATGTTCAGCTCCCCACACTCAGCAGAGGTGCTCCCAGGGAGATGAGGCTCAGCCTCCCCCTGGCCACTGCGCTGGCACAACAGGAGTCCCACAGATGTTCCAAGCTCACCCTTGCTCTACTCTATATTTAAAAACAAACCTTCTCACTGCCTTTTTGTTGTTGTTGTTGTTCCCCTAACAAGAAAAAGAAGCAACACATGAGCTGGGAAAGAACTTAGCAATGCCTTTGTTCTTAACCCCTTGGCTTGGATGTCACTTTGAATTTCCAAGTAGATGCAGCTAACTGCTCCCTCCCATTGGTGTGAGAGTACAGACTGTGGCTGCTGGTCACAGAACTTACTCTGACACAAGCATGCATTGATGTTTTCAAGACATGGGAGAAGCCTCATTTTGCCATTGCTATTTACTCCTTATGTAAAGCAGACAATTATTACCAAGGTACACCTCTGGAAATTATAGTCCAGTCAGTTCAATGGAAAAACTTGGTTTTGGCAGATTGTTTATTTTTCATTTTTGATGGAAAACAAACAAAACACTCCCAACTGGCCTGTTTACAACAAAACATGGACTGTGGCAGCTACTGCAGAGTGAGCTGCTGCAGCAGGTAATGGAGGCTGTTAGTACAGGGTGGTCTGGACATTCTCAGCCCATTATAAATTTTTTATCTGCAGCTCAGATAGGGTTAATAGCACCCAGACACGACTACTGCAATTTTACAGAAAATTGCATTATGAAATATAAACAAAACTAATTTAGGAAGTGAAGTGTTTACAGGAAGGGCTGCAGACATCTTAACTAGGCTCAAATGAGTGGCAGCTCTGAGAAAGCTGGTGGGAGTTGCCAACACCAAATATATGGGCCAAGCCCACACTAATGCAATGGAAAGAAATAAATAGCATCTCCAAGGAAGGTAAAAATACTTATTTAGAATGGCAGGAAAAAATACACATATAAATGCAGACAGATTATCCCCACTCCAAGAGAGCTCTACTAGGCAATTCTGTGGCCATCACAGGCAATGACACACATAAAATATTTTTACTGGTGAATGGACTACAACAGTATGTGACAATGAACTACTGTTTGGTGAGTGTGAATTTACATATTTCAGTGAAACACAGGCTGTCATGTAAGGCTACTAGTTCCTAATGCTCACAACTCAGAACACATGAGGAAAAGAAAGTCAAGAAGATAACACATGCCTGTCATAGTCAAGCCTTCAATGTGTATTCAGTGTTTTTACATTACTGACTAGCACTGGCTGTCAATTTCCAACTGATAAAAAACAAACAAAGACTATTTGAGCTGTCAGAAATTAACATCGAGGTCACTGGAGTAAGAAGGGAAAGCCCCAAGGATGGTGCAAAGGCCTGGGACTTACCATTAGTATCTCTGATGGGAAACAGTGACATGGAAAAGGAAAAATACCCCCAGACGTGACAATTTTGCCACATAGGGGTATCAGACCTACACTGTAAAGTAATCTGTGACAGCTTAATCCCCTTCTTTTAGAAGTTGGGGAATAAAAGGCCACATTGACCTCTTTTACCCCTCAAAAAACCCCCAGGACACCTCAAATGGGAAATAGAAAATGCTGAAGTAACTAAGGCTTAGGAAATGATAAAATCAGAATTAGGGATCTTTTGAGGGGCACTGATGCTTCAAGGGGACTCAAGTCCACCCAAAATCTTTGGATTGTCTAAAATGATTCAACATCTTAAAGACTGACTACTTGAATATTATTATTCTGTGTAGTTGATTTAAATTATTTATTATGACAACACAAATTATTTTCCTGTGATGTCTTAGGAGAACTTAATGTCAGCACAATCCCAGACCATCAAAGCATCTCAAAGCATCAGGAACTCTCTCCAGATGAGGAACATCAAAGGCCTTTGCACTTTGGCACGGGAAAATCTTCTCAGTAAAACAGAAATACAGAGCAGCTCTGGTCAAGATCCCAGTGTACTCTGGCTTGGCTCATGACACATACAGGCTATGAATTTCTAACATCATGAAAAGGGTGAGTATCCAAGGCCCAGATTCACAACTGTTTCCACCCACGGCACATGGGTCTTTCTGAAATCTCACACCATATGTAAATCAGCCAGCTTATTTCCTTTTCTGGAAAGTCTTTCTCAGCTATTACTGCAAGTCAAAAAAAAGCAATGGAATTGGGAAGTGACTGTAAGAGGCAATAGTGCAGAGCAAGAACAAAGAGGAAAGGGAAACTCAACAAAATATATAAATTCCTGAGGCCAGGAGGAAGAACCCCATAATTACTCTATTCCCAACTGCCAGAACCTACAAGGCAGTCTCTGTCCTCAGGAGACCATCCTGCCTTTCTCCATCCTGCAGATGTCAGTAATTTCAAACCAGATGAAAGATGATGTCCATCTTCCCTCACATCTGCCTGGACCTGCAGGTGAGAGAAGGCAGAGCCTCTCTGTTACTGAGGTAGACAGAAACATCTCCAGAAGACAGCATCATTCCTCTGCCCTGCCCCTGTGACGTGGGGGAGATGCACAGGAGGGCATCCCTGTGAGATCCAAACCATTCTAATCCAGTCCAAACTCATGACAGGAAGGTGTGTGCAGGAATACATGCTGTTCTGGCACACCACCACATAAATCTGTCAGAGTTAACATGAGTACATGAAGAGATGACACAAGAGTTTATAAATAAAGGTGGTATGTAATCTTGGCAAATTATTTGGGGATCTGCTGAGGCCAGACAAACTGCAGGCCAAGTTCTAAGAAAACCAACTCCCACCTGACTGGAAGTCAGGTGGTGAAGAAGCACCACGTTCACAGCCTACCTGCAGCACCCAGCCCAGCAGCAGGGGAGGGATGTACTGGCCCAGGACAAGCATGGCACAGCCACCTGAGACCTGGGCTTCCCCACCTGCTGCATCAATGAACCTCCCAACCAAGCTCCAGGGTGATCCACATTGCTCCCTATAACCCGGGTATGGAGGGGTTTGACAGCTGGCTTGCAAGCAAAGCTGAGTTAATTGAAGAAATAACAATTGATGATTTTCTAGTGCGTCCATAGCAAGGAAGAAGACAAGGCCATCAGCATGGAAACAGAAAAGATACATGAAAACTTTTGTAAGCTAGACTAGGTGCCTAAGTAGATGTGTGTACATGCCTTATTAAATTTCTGTAAAACTTTTGCCAATTATAGTGACACTAATTGCTTTGCACCAATGAATATAATAAGTTATTGTGATGTAGTTAATGACTTAAGATCATGCTTTGTTAAGAGTATATAAGCTGAATAAAAAACTTTTTTCTTCTTAGACCCTGACCACGTGTGTATGTCACATCGGCCTTACGGTGACACCCTGGGCTCTCCCCTGGAGCCTGTGGGAGCTGTCTGGGCTGTGACCATGGGCCTGGGGATGCTGGCTCCCTTACACACACCAGAGCAGGACACCCCAGCATCTCTGGTCACCCTGACCCCCTGGCAGCACCCCTGCCCTGCCTGCAGGGCACATCCTTCCCCTCAGCTACACAAGGCCCACACCGTGCTTTGGGAAAGGCGCTACCTGGCACAGTGCTGCCTCACCAGAGTCATTCTAAGCACACAAACACCACATGCAAGCTTCATGGTGCAGACACTCCCTTCAGGAGAGGGTGCTTTGAGGGGGATACCTGGGTTAGCAGCTTGCACGGAAAGGAAATAGATACTTCAGACATCCCTCCCCCCACATCTACAGGCCCACAATGTGCTTTGGGAATGGGGCTGCCCTCTGAGCAAAAGCCTCACCAGCGTCCTTCTAAGCACACAAACACCACATGCAAGCTTCATGGCACAGATACTCCCTTCAGGAGAGGGTGCTTTGAGGGGGATACCTGGGTCAGCAGCTGGCACAGAGAGGAAATACTTCAGACATCCCTCCCCCCACATCTACAGGCCCACAAGGTGCTTTGGGAATGGGGCTGCCTCAGCAGTGTCCCTCCAAGCACACAAACACCACACGCAGCCTTCCTGGTACAGACAGTCCCCTCAGGAGGGGGTGCCTTGAGGGGGATACCTGGGTTAGCAGCTTGCACAGAGGAAATTGATACTTCAGACACCGCATGGCCCCATTTCTCCCAGAGCACTGAGGAACCTTGGGGCAATTAGCTCTGCAGGAGAGCGATACCCTGCGTGCCCAGGCAGGCGAGATGGCGTGTGAGGGATTGCAAGAGCCAGCCCGCGAGCATGGGAATGAACCTGCAGGTGTAGGTGTGCTCCTCAGGGTGTGTGTGCACGCAGGCAAGAGGAGAAGATGATACATTACATTAAATGTCCAACTTCGCCTTTCTGGCAGACGCTCTTCTCACACGAACACATTCACCTGCCCATTCACATCAATACCCAGGAAACTTGCACTGCTTTGTAGGGGCCTGGATGCCTGAAGGTCAGAGAACACATGGGGCAGGAATAAGAAGCCAATGCTCTGGGAAAACAAAGAGATACTGAAGATGTACATAGTGGGGAGTTGGAAGTCTTGTGAAATATATAAAGTAATTCATGCTTAAGGGGAAATGTATAAAATAAAAATTGTAAAACGAATGTAACATCCAACGAGCCTCTGACCACGAGCAACCTGGAGACAGATTACCACACTGGAATTACAAAACTCCTAGGGGCAGCAGGAGAACAATGCCTCGTTCACTAATAAAAGAACGTGGCCGGCACGGAGATGGGCTTCCTCCTGAACCATCAGGGAAAACCCAAGGACGATCACCACTTGACAGATATCATCAATCAAGATAACCCAAGAAACATAGATCTGAATACGCGACTTCCCCTGACATGATCAGCTCCTGCCTGGACTCAGGAAACAGCAATTGTCCAACCCTGCACAGTGAAAGAAAAACTTCATATATATGCGGGGCCACAAAAAAAAAATCACCTCTGCCTCAGGCATAAAAAACTGTATAAAACAGCCCAGCTGGAAACGGCATTGGTGAACAGAGGGAGATCCCGTGCGTTCAATAGAGGTCGGATCCAGGTTCACCCAGTGCAGATCCCAGGCTCGACGCGGTCTCTGTGGTTTTTGAGGACCGTATTTTGGTCACGAAAATAAAATCTTCTGCATTTATTAATTTGGCTTTCTTGTTGATAATTTATAACATCTTGCCATAAGGACTTCTTTATTTGTCCATTTCCATGGTTTCTTCTGAACCCCTCCTATTTTCCACTTCAGAGAGTGGGAATGTACACTCCTGAGTTAGCAAAGCAGCAGTCCGAAACCCTAAACGAAACACAAACCACTACCACAATCCAAGATAGGAAGATAACACACTCCCAGTGCTATTTACTCACAGCAATCAAATGTGGAGGAACAGGGGCAGGTCGAACCAGCTGGGAAGGGCAAGTTAAGAAAGGGGCCCCCAATTCCTTGTTCCTACAAGCTACACCTCTCAGGATTCCAACCTGATCCTGAACACCTTCCCTGTGCCTGGTTCAGTGTGACAGACACACACACCAGCAATAAAAGAAATCAGTGCAAATGATTTATAGACCCCTGAAATACCATGGTCTCTGCAGCAGAAAAGAACAGGTTCTGCACAGCAATGGCTGGGAATGACCTCACCTCCAAGTTTCTTCAGGGATGGGGCTGTGTTTTCATCCTGCTGACACAAGATTTTAGAGCCAAGGGGGATTGTTGCACATCCTGCCTGCAAACACAGCCCACTGACACCAGCCCCGCTCCCTCAGTCATACCCTTCTGCACAGGTGGGCAAGACAAGGCACTGTTGGGCATAGAAGAGAAAAACAGAGGGAGCAGGAGGAGTTGTCAGACCCACTACTTCTTCCACCCAAACAGCACTGCAGCAGCTGTGGAAGTGGCAGTGTTTTGGGAGGAGGGTCTTCCCTGAGCAAAGACCTCTCCCCGCCCTGAATTACAGCAGTAAAGGCAGGATGCAGGATTTGCTCTCCAGACCTCTGTGTTTTCTCCCTCCCAAACACCTCATTCACCCTTTAAATAATAAAGTTTCCCCATCTCCAGCAGGAGCAAAGTGTTCTGTGTAGCAGCTCATAAAGATGAGGAAAACATTCCTACTGGAGAGCCCACTCCAGAGAGGTTAGTGCCTGTCAGCAGCAGCAGCAGCAGACTGTCTCCAGCTCTCTGGGTTTCCCGGCAGGGAGGCAGAGTCCTGCCTGTTACAACTTGTTCTGGATGACAACAGGCCACATTCCACGTGAGGAGTGTGCCCATCTTCAGCTCACAGCAGGCTGCTTGTTTCTCTTCACTCAGCTGTAAACATGGTTAAGATTCCTATAAACACCTACTGAGCAGCAAAACAGCCAAACATGCTCAATTAAAAAAAAAAAAAAGAACCAGAAGGCAAACCCCACAACAACAGAAATACCTTCCTACCCATGAGCAAACAGTCCTGCCAACAAGGCTCCCTGGAAAGAATATGCAAGAATATCACTTAATACACTCACATCACAAGGAAAAAAACCAAGCTATTTTCCTTTACCTGACCAACTACTCATTTCAGCATCACCTTCAAAGGAAAGCCATCACTCACAAGAGCCCATAATACCCTCTGTGCCTGTTCAGCCCATCCCAACCTCCCTGAAAGCTCAACTTTCCCAATCAACTTTGGCACACAAATGCCAAGCCATGGCGTACACCAGGCACGAGTTCTGCACCTCAGGCTCATCCCTCACAACCTTTCACTTGAACATCACAGCAAAGCTTTCCTCAGGCCAGAGATTCTCCCAGCACATGCTGATGAAGCATCAGGAATGCCAATGGGTACTGATGATTACAGGATATTCTCCTAAACTCATTCACTTTTATCCTAACTATTTTATATGCTTGAGTTTGTTGCACAGCAGAGCTGCAAACACCGCAAGAGAGGACAGTCAGGGCCCCAATTTTTAAGCATCACTTACTCAAACACCCATCCCCGGGTGCTGATCTGCTCTCTCCAGCACACACTGACCTGGGGGGTAAGAAGAGGGGGGTAAAGCTTAGGAGGATCCACCATGCCTGAAGACTTGCTCTAAGACACAGACTTGAGAGCAGGGATGCTGTGGGGGCATCAGAGGGGCTTGTGCTCCATCTGATGCAGGGCTGAGAGGAAGAGTAATATTTTCTCTGAGTCCTTACAGCTTTGCAAGAGGAAGACTCACTTCTCTGGAAAAACAAACTTGGCTTTCCATACACAGGCTGTACTATAATGCCTTTTAGGGAGGCAAGAAGAAACTCCATTGCAGGCACAGGAGATGGAAAGAGTGACCCCCTGTAGATCTTTCAAGCCCAACAGCTTTTCACCTTTCTGGCCTCAATGAAAGAGCCTTTTAGCCTTTTGTCTAGAAAAATTACCCAATAAAGAGCTTTTGTATTTTATCATTAATAACTGGGAAGGCTGTTGCATCAGCTAAGTTGGGGTGGCAGCTCAGTCCCAGAAGTGACTTACAGTAGGGCTCCCAACTAGGACATGCAACAGAAAACAATGCAGAAACAAGGCAAAAACTATTCACTGCTTGCAGAGTCACTCTCCCCCTCAGCTTCCCAGGACCCTGAAAAGAGTCACCACATGGAGTCACAAACACAGCCATCCCTCTCCCCAAAGAAGAAAATATCACTTAGTTTTAACAGCCAAAAGAAAACAAATACTATTTGTCTTCTGCTCGGATTTCTGATTTCTCTTAAAACAAAACAGGCTTTTAGAGACAGCAGGGCAAGAGGAAGGGTGGGGAAGGTCACAGATTAACCTTCCTCCTGTTAACAGGTTCCAGGATTCTGGCTACAAGGCCAAGAAAACATGACACCAAGTGCCCAGTGTGACCACAGCCCCCTGTGATGCTGAGCCATGAGGAACAGCCTGCCAGAGGATTTTAACCTCCCACCCTTTCCAGCAGCATTTAAATACCTCCTACTTGCAGTGAGCAGACACGTCTCTGGTGGATTTGAGAGAACCTGGAATTTGATATAATTGAACTTGAATATAATGCAATTATTTTGTTCATGTTCTGTTTTGGTTGGTAGTAACTGCAGTCATCTCACTGTTTCCAGTTTCAGTCTTAAAACAGAATGACTTTTATAACAGAAATGTAAAAATAACCCTGTCTTAAAGCAAAGAGGAATAACCCAATTCACTAAGAAAGTTGTTTTCTCCTGCACATCTCTGCTGTCCCCACTCTCTCAGCCCATTTCTCCCACCCCCTCCTTCTCCCTCTGCATTGCTGGCAGTGAAAGGACCATCAGCTGTGCAACTCCAAACACCCGACTCAGCCCCTCTCTCCTCATAACCACTATTTTAAATACTTAGTTGTTTTCTCCCTTGCTTCTACACAAGCCCTCTGCCCACCTGTACAAATCTTCTCTAAGCATTTTTGGTGGGGTTTTGCCAAAGTGATGTACAGTAAAAGGCATGGTGAGATTGCATTAAAGATGTAATGCAAAGTAGACTCATAGGGCAATCCATCTTCTCATTCCACCAAGCATAAAAAGAGGATTAGTACTAGAGGACTTATCGTAGCCAAAGAAATCAGACCTGTTACACTGCTGGAACAATAAATATGTTTTTAGCCTTTCTATCATGCATAATACAGAACAAATATACAAGCTGAAATCCTGTAATGGACTTTGTAGGAGTAGACATTCATGGTGCTCCTTGCACAGCTACAGTCCAAAGCTTTAAGACTGAAACCAAGTCTGACTCGTGGGAGTAAAATTTAGGAAGTTTATAATACGTAATGAAAGGACCAATACACTGGAAAGTATCAGTAGTTAAACACTAACATGTAGTTGAACATACTTCAAATTAGACTAGTACCAAGTACCGATATGGTTTAATAAACAGCAGCAACATCACAGGCTTTTACAAAACCGTGAGCCATCCGAAACTTTTCTGTAACTCAAAAAGAGAAGCTCAAAAAGCCACACGACACTGACAGAATTTTCCTCTACTTCAGAAAGCAAAGCGCAGCTCGTTGCACTTGGCCTGAGCCCCGCTGTACTCCCCGAAGTTGGCACGCAGCGAGCCCGTTAGAGGGCGGGCAGGGCGCCTCTCCCGGGTGTGCATCCCCTCCTGCTCCGCAGCCACTTCTCGCATCAAAGCCGCGTTCAAAGCATCTCCGCTGCCTTACAGGTTCGCACCAAGGTACCAAGAACGAGGGACATCTCAAAGCCGCGGCTCCGGGCTCTATAGTTCCAGCACGGTCAGCTCTGGATAGGTCTCCCGGCAGAGAGGGGGTGAGAGCCAAAAGGCAGGCCAAAAGCAGGGAAGGGAAGCCCCAGCGCTCGGCCGCTCCCCGGGGCCAAAGCGGCGCTCCGACCCCCGCGGCTGCGCTCCCCCCGGCCGGGAAAGGGGCACCGCACGGGCTCCCGAGGATCGCGGGGTGCCGGGGCTGCGAAGGACGGGACCCCCCGCTCCCTCCCTTCCCTCCCATCCCCTCCGGCCCCGCTCCCGGGGGTCACTCACTGCGCTCCGGGGCAGCCCCGCTGCCGGCCGCCGCCACCAGCTCCAGGTAGGCGGCCCAGAGCCCGAGGG
>JAYDZK010000056.1:65573945-65596535 GCA_034509185.1 Euphonia xanthogaster | reverse complement strand
GCTGTCCCGGGGCTCCGCTCCCGCCCGGGCCGCTGAGAGCCGCCTCAGTGGCGGTGGCAGCTCCGAACCCCCTGACAGCCGCTCTCCGTGCCCCAGGAGCGTTGGTGTTGGAGTTGGTGTTGTCGGAGTTGGTGCATCCCGCCGGTGAGGATCGGGATGGTAACTCCTCTGCAGGGAGGGAAGTAGAACGAGAGGGGACGATTCAAATTCGCGCTGGTACTACACACAGCTGAATCCATTTAACGTGTCTTTCACCTGGTGCGACAGGTGTATGTGATTGGAAGTGCATCGCTCGGTGAGAAGGAAGAGGGCTGGTGAAGCCTCCAAACCTGCTTTCTGAAGCAGCTGAGCAGATGCGATGTTACATCGTCAGACCCCTCAGCGAGAGGATGTCAGAGGCTTAGAGAAAGACCAGGGCCCTCCCTGGGTCAAATTGCTGCTTCATTATGTCTCAAGCACAGTTTTGAAGTGACTTCTCAGAGTCCTTACCATGCTGTTGGTTTCATTCACATCACCAAGCTGTCTTGGAGGCTGCAAACTGCATTCCTCCTCGGTGAAGGAAAACAGGAGATAACATCTGGCATGTACATCATGTATCAAACTGGGGAGCTAGTCCAGGGCTACCCCTTTCCAAAAAGGCAATGTTGTGATGTGGGTGTTGGGTCATTGGTGGGTGTTGGGTCATTCCTTCTCAGCTCCACTCCTGCACAGAAGCAGTTCCTGTGCTGTGTGGGACCATTACAGAAACTCTCAGGCTAAAGTTGGTTTTTAAAATTGATGAAATTATGGTACTCTTTTTTTTTTTCCCTTGAGACCCCTATTTAGAAGTAGCCTTCTTAAGTGTGAGGCTGTGCAAAAGGATGCTTGCTGTTCTTTAGCTTTAAAAATGTGCCAAAAGCCTTTTAAATGACATTGAGGGACACTGAACAGTGGTGTGAGTCCCAGCAGGGACAGGCTGACACTGGCAGGCTGCTGGCACTGGTTGGGGAGCTGGAGCAGCATCCATAGGCCCGGGCATCAAATGCTGAACAGCACATTCCCAGCATCCAGGCAGCACCAAGAAACATTGCTATCACCTGTCACACAACTGGGATGGACCAAGGGACAAGAGGTCTCCTTCACATGAATGTCTCACAAAGGTTTCAGAGCCATCTCCCTTCAGCTCTGTGCTGGAAACGTTTCTCTTGCTCGGGGAAAGCACTGCCAGAGGGTTTGTACCCCATGGCAAAGCTGAAAAGACTCTTTTCTCAGGTTGGAAACAAACCCATGGTGAGGGAGCCTGGTGAGTGCCTCTGTCCTTAGGCTCCCCCAGGCTCCCTGGGACAAGGTCCATGGTGCAGCTTTGGAGGATGCAAGGCTTGTGTTCCTCCTTCCTACCCCATCTGAGGCCACAGATGCACATCCATCATCCAAGCTTGAATAATGGGGGATAATTCCTCCAGTGTAAACAGAAAGAGCTGCCAATAGCCAGACACCACCAGTACACACACAACTAAAAATGGGAAACTGTGTGCAGTTTAATTATTACAAGGCAGGATTCTCATGAGGGCACGACACTGTTAGAGTTTTTTGGTGATGCGTTAGTTTGAGGTTTATCCGGCATGAGAAAAATAAACCAAATTTTTATATGTGTTCTAAAAAGGACAGAAAATACTAAGAAAAGTGTGTGATAAATACAGATCTAAAATTAACTTTGTTTACCATTTAACGAATGAGAATTGAATGATGTATTCTTAGCAGAAAGTTGTCTGCATTTCTTAAATGAACAATCTTATGCTTGAAAAATAACTGCACTTTGTTGCATATTAAAATAAGTAATCACATTTTTCTCTAGTGAACATTGTACTAAAATGGAGGGAAGGGAAAAGTGAAAGTAAAGGCTAACAGTAGCATTGACAACTTCTAAAGAAACAAACTTATTTGTGATGGAACTGTGCTGTGATACAGAAAAGCTCTTGTCTGGAGAAAAAGCTTAAGGAAATGACATGGTCACATCTGTTGCAATACAGTTACAGCAGAACAGTTTTAAGGAAAAAAATAATCTGAATGTGAAATAAAAAGTGAAGTCATAAACTTCAATAGCTCTGCACTGTACTTAAAAATAACTTATTTTGGATCACTTATTCATTGCAGGAAGAACAGATATTCAGGAATAAGATTCTGGCAGTGATGTTCAAAACCACTTTACATAATTGTTTTTATCTCAAGTCTACTAGTAGCCTTGTAGTCTCAGCTTCTCAGGCATCCCAAGTCACAGGAGTGCATGCCCAGCCCTCCACCTCTCTCACCCTCACTGTGTGTGATGTGGCAGCTCATGCTGGGGTCAGCCCTTCAGGGAGAGGAAAGCAGGTGAGCTGGAGGTGGTGAGACAGGAATAGGGCCCTTGGTGTGTGGAAGTGACTCCAACAGGAGCTGACACTGCCTGATGGACCATCCTTGGATACTGGACATTGCTGCTGGCTTCAGGACACATCTCTCCCAGCCTACCCTGAATTCCCACTTCAAAGAAACTGACTCTTTGCCAGAGGAGCCAACAGGAGTCTTTTCTGGCTTTGTTTGAGCTGCTGTTTGTTTTCTATTTTGGCTATGCTCCTTCATGATAAAAGCAGTCTTTGATACAAGTGCAGCACTTAATGCACATCTCTTGTTCCTCCTGGCTCACCCCTCTCTAGATACATCTCTGAGCATCTCTGCTTTTTGTTGGTTTTGCTTCTAGTTATCTAACAACTGTTTCTCTGTTCTGTAAATCACTTTTAGCTCCATGCCAACATTGTTTCTCTGTAGGCTCCCCAAAGGTTCAATTATCTGCCACTTGCTCCTTCCCTTCTTTCTTCTTGTGCAATTTTCAACACTAATTACAAGTTCCACACCACAGATACCCAACTGTCCCTAGACTCCACCACCCTGGTGGCTCCCATACTCCTCTTCCTGACCTCAGCTATGCTCTGAAGCACAAACAATGACTTCATCTCAATATTCTTCATAGAAATGGCTCAAAGGCAGAAGTGTTTCTAAGAGGAAGAAGCAGTTTCTGAAGACACAGCTGCCCATTATTTCTCTTTTTGGCGCCTCAAGATTTGATTGGGCTCTAAAAGGCATTACTAGCAGAGCAATCCCAGAAAAATCCCTGTCAATGCTGCAGTTGAACATCACTGTAAGGGAATCAGTGCAGCCCCACATTTAACAACCTCTCAGCAGAAGGACCTCCTTGCTCAGTTAAGTGCTGCTGATACAGGGGGTTCTGCTGCCATGGTCATATTTTACTGGTGCAGTAAAGTAGAAAAATTATAAAAGAAAGGCCTCATAAAATCAGGTTTGCTCTGTTATATCAGTGGCTAGCCTTGTCAAGCCAGCAGTTTGCAAGTTCCCATGTGGAAGCAATCCTGGTGTGAACAGTTCATTAATATAACCTATTCCTGGGTGCAAAACAAGTAGCACCTGCATAAACATTAAATCTTTCCCATGAGAACCAGTGAAAAAAATATGTAAACAATTTAAGCGCAGAGAGATTTTGATGGACAAGTAAAATACCTTTGATGAACCAATAAATTGGCAAGAAAGCTCCTAACCAATTGGAGTCCCACACGAGGTCTGTAAAAGTGTTTAAAAACAAGTTACATGAATAAAGAATAGGCTTTTTCCACCACCAAGAAAATGGAGCGTGGTCTGTTTTATTCTGCTATTTTACCAATAGAATTACACTGCCAGCATTTGTATGGGGTGGCCTGGGTTGGGGTTTGTGATTTCCTCTTGCTGCACACACTGCTGTGATTTTGACTGACAGGATCAGGATCCCATTGCTCTCTTCCAACTTGGCTGTCTGGGTAGAAAGCCTCATTCATGATTGTGTCTTTTTACTGAATAAATAACTCCTTCCTTACCTCTCAAGTCCCCACTGTCCAGATAAAGTTACACAGAAATTGTTGCCCTTCCTTTTCAGCTGGCAAGAGGTCACATTTTCACATGAACTTCATCCAGTGCTCTAGGAACACCTCCTGATTGCAAGACCTGCCCCAGGAGTTGACCCAAATTGCTTTCTACATATCAGAACCATCTCTTGATATCTAGAGCACACACTTTCACTTCCTGAAAAAGGCTTTTCTAAACTTTCAGCTGAGAACTTCCAAGAGCCTTTGCAGACTTTAGATATTTATCATAAAAAAAAGATGAATATATGTATTTGAGGATTTGGGAAATCCATGTTTTCAGTCTAGTCTTGCATAATTTTTTCCTTCCCCAGTCTTAAATATAATAATCTTGGTTTCTATTTTAAGTGACTGTGCTCATCAGCCTTACTTTTCAAGAAGTCCCAAAGATGCATCATAGTCACATTATCAGAGACATTACAGACCACAGAGATGAGCAGCATTCCCTGTAGACATCTGTCCACCCAAGCTAGGACTGAAGAGGAAAAACTGTTGTACTGGATGGTTTAGAAGTGACACCACACAGAGAAATGTTTATAGTAAAAGAAAAGCAATTTGATCTCAGAATCAATATAGGAGCATTTGGCACATCCCAGACATGCCTCGCCAAGGTAAATCCTGAGATTTTTATTAAAATCAAACCCATTTCAAGAGTGAATCCCTTCATGCCTGAACAGTTAATAATTGTCTTGCTTTAACATTGAAGCATTTCTGTGTTAAAAGCCCTTCTGGATTTTCTGAATAAACCCAACTAATCTGTATTTACACATCTGTCCCCAGTCCAACAGCATCACAATTCTTAAAATATGCAATTTAGTCAGCGTAAGTGAACAGTCAACCCTACTGAGGGCTCTGGTTTTCAAGCTGTATTTCTAGAGCTTGCTTGAAGGGCAGTCACCCTACCCCACATTCAAAGATGCCTTTTCTCCAACAGTTCACTTGGTGCTAAATGGGAGATACCAGAAATCCACTACACTCCTCTCAAATTCTTTAGTCATAGCAGAAATGTTTCCTGCCAGTGGGTTCAATATTGGTTACCTCTGATGGCCTGTTTTGGGCAGTAGGTCCTTAACACTTGATGCAACCTAAGAATCCAAACTTTGCTCTTTTTGCCTAAAGCCCTATAAAGACAGCAAGCAAAAGGAATCACTGCAGCTCCCACCACTCACACTTTCTACAGTGTGTCCAAGAATGTTTTGGTGCATAATCCCAGTCTGCAGGCTAAAAACGGTGTATACTTCTACAGCTAGACTTGCACATTTAAGGAAAATTCTTTAGGGAGTAAAGAGTTACAATTTAAAGCAACTGGAAAATAGAAAAGCAAACTATGGTAGAAAAATAAGAAAGAAAACTGTCCATAACATACTCATGACCTATGATACCACTTTGAATGAGGACAAATAGGACACCTTTATTAAGATTTTGACTGAGCAGGCAAAAACACATTCTAAAACATCAAATTAAATCTGTTTGTGAGATTTAATTAAAAGTCTGAACAACATCCCTTCACGTGAGTACAGAACAGATCTACCAGAACAAAGTACACAGGCATGCTGCTCCCAGCTAGACCCAAAAGTACTGATTATCAAAGAATTCCTGGCCTCCATAGAAACATTTCAATCCCAGAATATCAGGCTGCCCAGAGAGCCCATCCACAGTGGTAAAATGTGTTTCTGAAGTGATAATCCCTATTCACATAATCAATTGAAATATAGCCACTGCATACAAGCATATACTACATTACTGTTTAGACTTATTCTAACACCTGTGAGAACTGTTGCTCTGCCTCAGTACAGTCACAACATCAATTCACTTGGGAATTACTGCAGGCTGTGATATAGGAAGATCAGGAGAGATTATTTTAGTTTTGTTTTGCTTTACCTTGTATAACCTTGCTGTGCAGAGTTAGCTGACATAGCATGTCCCTGTAATTAAAGGAACTGCATGAAAACTAAAACACTCCAACAAACACTGCATATAAAGACATCACAGGTTTGAAGCTAGAAGGAACCACTAAATTATTTCCTGTAAGCTCATATTATTACATTTCATTAATTTCTAATGGGTGAAACCCAGTAACTCATTAAAACAAGTTAATAAAGGTGAAGTAATTTTTTGATTTGAAGATAGAGATGGAGAATTTGTTACCTCCATACCTAGTTTGTTGTAGTAAGGGGAAAAAGCACTATCTCCCTGTTTAAAATGCATGCCTTTTTAAATTTACTTAAGGTTCAGGCTACTTTTTGTTACTCAGCATTGCCCTGCTAGGATAGAGAGACCTTTGGTAGGGGTTTTTTTTTTTTGTCTTCAAGAGACACATAGTAATCTGTCTTCTTAATGCAAGACAAAATGAGCTCTTGCACAACCTTTTCTCTGCCTCTGAATCATCTGTGGTTCTGTGCCTTAACTAATATTTCAACATTCCTTCTGAAAAGTAGGCACTCCTTCCTTACTTAATTGAAGCTACACAACAATGAGGTTTCCCCTGCTCCTCATTTTTCTCCTGGTTATGCAAGAGATATTTTAGTATCTTGGCTCACAATAAGAACATTTGTCCATTTCTAACCTTTAATCCTGTAGTATAGTCTCTCTAATCTTAGAGGCAGACATCTTGCAAATCTTTCAGATTCTGTCCTCCTACACTCATAACACAGCATTAGCTGTATTGAAATGATACAAGTCACACATTACTAACTTCAATTATCAAAAAAGCTAATCTGTCTTTGGAGTAAATGCTATTTTTTGATTTCTACCCAAAAATTGTAGGGGAAAAAAAAAGAGTAATTAAGGTAGTGGAACTTCTCCCAGGAAACCCTTTTGAAAATACCAATAATACTTTGTTGACATTTTAAAGGGTAGCTGTCAGTGGTAGGAAGCACTTGGCTCTTTAAAGCAATTCTTGGCATGAAGGTCCCCATTTGTTTTGGCAACATTTCACATGACCATGTGATGTCACACAGAGCATGTACAATACTTCGCACTTCCTGCACTTGGAAAAATATTCAAGCTTCCAAATAAAATGGATTTACAGAGTAACAATACCATAATTTCCCTCCCACCCCCTCAGACAGGAAGTTTTCATAGCCTAGTGACATATTAAGAAGCATGTTCAAACTGCACTTGGATTTTGACACCAGCAGATATATCAGGAATGTTGTCATTTCATTCTGCTCAGTCTTTCTGAAGTCTAAAGAATTTGGTAAGGAAGCCAGGAAATTAAACATTTACATCCTTCTTCCCCCAATACTTCCTCTCCCAGTCTTACAAACCTGAATGTCAGAGCTTGAAGTTTTTACCCAGACACACTTCATGGCTTTCAAGTGAGGAATGTCATTTCACAGGCAATTCTTCAGCTTGGAAGAGTTGAAAATAAACAGGATTCTATGGGTTCAAGAGACCTTTTTGCTAGGTTCCCATCAGCTGAATTGAAGTAGATGGATCCTGCTGAATGAGTGGCTAAGGCTTCATTATGTAGCAACTTTCAGAAGCAGCCTTTTAGGCCCTGTGATAGGATTGATATCTTCAAACCAGTAGTATGTTATTTCACATACAAACTCACTTCAATTAGCTTGATTTCTCTACAAAAATACCAGCCAGCTAGGAGAGAGTGAGACTAAATGATGGATAGCATTAAATACCCTTCCTTTACTGTCCACATCACATCAGCACCCAAGTTGTTCATGAACTAGTTTCTGAACATTTCAGCATTTTCAGCTCAACTGATCAGTGCAACATCCTTTACAACAGCCCCTTGCAAGCTGCAGAGTAGTTGAGCACCCAAGGACTGTCAGGACACTCAAGTCTGATCAATTGCCCTCAAGAACACGTACAGAATAAAGGCCACAGTACAGGACCATAAGGGACAGCAAGCTTGTCACAAAAAGGTTAACTGATGCAGATATGGGTGGCTTAAGGGCATGTCCCCTCCTGCCCTGCTTGAGCTGATGTTATAAAAACAATTCTTCCTTCTCCAAACCTTCACATCCATCTTTTCCATATCTGCCTATGAAACAGTAAATGAGGATCTGCATGGCCACTTCCACACCTAAAAGGGATCGCCTGCTCTCGCACACTAAGTTCTGCTCAAAGGGGAAGGAAATGCTGGGAGCCTATATGGTGTATACTTCAGAAACAAGGTGAAAAAAGGTCAAGTAGGAAACAGAGGCATTGAAATCTCTTCTCTGCTACAGATCTGCTCTCAGGCTGCAAGGTGGACAAGATTTGCAGATGCTACAGTAAAAGCATGAGTACCTGCAGTTATAAACTGGGCTGGAGCCATGTTGTAACCCTTGTCATGATTTCATGTTTTTTAGAATTGTGATGTCTGGTATGAAGAAAATCACCATATACAGCTACAGCTACAGATCTCATCTAGCAACTGTGCACCTGCTCTTCCACCCCAGTTTGTTGTAGTTCAGTAGCAACAACCGCTGTAGCAAAAGCTGACCAGATTTCTCTGCACATAACCATGATCTTGTTTAGAGCTACAAAGATAATATGGTTGTTAAGGAAGATACTAGGTCCCCTTTATTATGGGCTTCCTTTGCATGTTAAAAAAATGTGAGGAAGGGGAAGAGAAGATAAATTCCAGTTGTGTAGTACCTCCCTCCCCATCAAGCATTCATACATAACTCGTGTAAATGTTGCTTATCCTTGCAAAAGAGTTCTATAATGGGTTCTCTTTTCCCACCATATTAAATCAGTTAAGTTTATTCCAAATTAGGTTAAAACCAAGCAAATGGGAGCCATTTAAAAATAGTTATCCTGTCCAGGAGTCAAATGTAAGACTTGTTAATACAGACTTTCTATATGAGAATTTACAGTTACATCCTGAGGTGTTAAGCGCCAAAACAGGAATCATGTGAACTATTTTAAAAGCTGCTTCTCACATAGGAAAATGTCAGCCAAAATTCAGATCTTCAACTAGATCCTTCTATGATTAATAATTTCATTTTAACCATGTATGTGATTTATAATATGCTCCAAATAAAGGCAAAGGACAGTACACACTGATCCCTACCACAGATATGAAGATATAGTCACACACACACTCCTGATGTATCAGTTATCATGTACTTTTAAAGTCAGTTTTATCAGGTGTCATCTCTCAGCTCAAACAGCAATATAATCTGGTACATTAGGAATGGCTCATGTACACTTAGGACATTAACAGCAGATTTCTTCAACTTCTGTTGATGGATGCCAGGAAACAAACAAGCAGGAGCTGTTCTTTCATATGAGTAATCAAGTCTAGCAGTGTCCTATTCCTAAAATTAGGATGCCAGCTAATAATTCAGCTTCAGCAGTGCCGTAGTTCATCCTCTAAGATGTAGATTTTTGTTTTTAAGTCTTTTAGTTCTCCTTGAATTTTACGTGTTAGTTTGTTTCCTTGGCGGATCTCACGTAGAATTGCAAGATCCTGGTCTGGTCCCAGATTCAAAGCCATCTAAAAACAAAAAGAAAAGCAGATTAAGAAAAACAAAGCTGCACAGAATACAATTTATGGAGTATTATGGTAAGTATATGAGGGAGAGAATTCTAAAGGAGACCCTTTGTAGCCAGCAAAGAGGATGTGTAAGTTAATAGCACTAGGATAATGCACATCACCAATAGAAAGGTGCTCCAGAACCAAAAATAAAGAACAAAGCTTTCATAACATTATGTTCTTGTATTATAGTACTAGCAAGGAAGAAATCTTAATAGAATGTAACCATGCTGACTCAGCCTGTTGACTCCTTTCTAGTTCCTGTATTATTTAGAGACACACAAAAAGGGGCAAGTTGAAGTATTTATCAAGGAACTCATATCTGGTTCTAAGTACCTCAGGAGATAAGATGACTTTATCTCTTGCTATTTCAACTAGAGGTGTTCTAACTGCTGTGGCTGACCTACTGCCCTCTGAACTGCACAGCATTCAAGAGCAGTTCAAGTCCAAAGCCTTGACTCAGGCAGTGCCTGTACTGAGTTGAATAAAGGCTGCTGGATAATCAGAACTCCTGATGGCAAGCTGGCCAGGGCTGACATTTCCTGTCACCCTGCAACTGGATAGAGCATGCCAGCCCAGCCACTTTCAAGGGCACAGCATGGGAAGCTGCTCTAAAATCCCTCTACTCTCTTGACCCACTATGGTTTCTTATTATGTCATCATGTAGTTCTCAGTCAAAAATGTTAATATGCAAATCAGGAAATTTAGTAATCTCTAGTCATTTTGACCTCAAGCAACTAGAAGGATTGAATGATCACTGTTGAGACTTCTTGCAAGTGTTTTGTTCCCCTGCCCTCTTGTGGTTAACAGTGTTAAGAAACTGAGAATACAATGAAGAGCACACCCACAGATATAAAACATACAAGTCTCCAGTAAAGGCATCATACACACTTTTCCCCCTTGTTCATACACTGCTGTTAGTCCTTAAAGAATAAAGTTGAAAAATCCACAGGCCATTAAAAAAAACCCAAACCAAAAAACCCAAACAAAGTGAAGCCTTTAATCAAAATAAATGCATTAGTCTGCATAAACTGAACTGTGCATCAAAAGTACAGGAAAAGAATGAATCAGTAGCAGTGCCAGACTCCTGTAGGAGAGCCTAAGCTATGCCAAGATCATCCTCTCAAGCATATTATAGATAAATGTCTCATCCTTAACTCCAAGCAACATCAAAGCTATGCCTTTCCCTCTAAGCTGTTCTGATCATCTACACACCTGCAAGCTACTACAGAGAACACAACTTCCAGCCACTGCTTCTGCAGTGATTTTTGCAAAGTCACAAATGACAAACTAAAGTAATAAACAGAGTATTCAAAATACTTAAGACAATAAAAACCTCTTACTGGAACAGAACCAAACACTATGGCTCTCACAAAGAAAATACACACTCATTTTCCTTGCAATTTTGAGATAGCTAAGTAAGCTACAGGTATCACATAAGAAATCTGAGAGTGGAAACAAAAATACACAGCTAACGTATAGCAGGGACAGCTCTTGGTAAGCTCGATGCCTAATTGATAAACAAAGAAATCTTTTTTGCTTTGTAAAACACAGAGGAGGCAACTTTTGTCAGATACTGATATTTAAAGGCACACTTAGAAAATGAATTATTTCCTTAACCCTAGAGGAATACTACATTAAATATTGAGAATACATCTCTATAGGATAAGTCCACAACAGTCTGCCTCAGAAAGGCTTAGCTGTTACCTTATAAATCTTCTTCTCTACATCTTTCAGTTTCTGCTGAAGCTGTTTGATGTCATTCTTGAAGCCCTCTACTTCCATATTACGACGTTTTTCCAAGGCTTCACATCGCTGAGTCATCAGTTTCAGGCGCTTCCCCATCTTCTCTGAGCGTTCCTGTGGAGATGAAAACTCAATGGACCATACACAATACATGCTGGGAGGTCATCACCCAGCCAGCTGATGATTACAGACTAATTACCTGAAAGAGCTCTTTGCCAGCATCTCTCTCCTCACGGATCCTCGCCACCTCCCCTTCCAGGGAGACACACTGCTCTCTGTACATGTGTGACAGGTGTTTCTCCTGCACTAGCTTGTCTTGCAGTAACTAGGACATAGGAAAAACAGAAAAAATTAACTCAAGACTCTGCTTACAAAACTTCCCCTGCCCTGGACAAGCAAGTGTGGTATCACTGCCAATATGACAGGAAAATAAAAATTAACTGGAACTAGAGCTCATAAGTATGTGAGGAGAATATTCTAACTTCAGTCCCATTACCAAAACCTTTGAATTGTCTGCTGATCATTAAAATGTCTGCTCATCATTAAGAATAACATTCAACTAATGCCCTAACTCCCCTTTCACAGCTGATTGCCCCATCCTGCATTTCAGAGGCATCTGCATTCAGGGCTAGATGGAAACAATCCCTAATGCCTGTTTACTTTCCAATTCCTTATTTGGTCTCCCAACTTCCCACTGGAAGTGTAGTGGAAGAGGAAGAAAAATTCAGACTGCTAGAGAAGAGCTGGAAGACATCAACTGAGAGGGCTCATTCTCCCCTGACAGCATCAAGGAAGATCCAGACACTGCATTCTAAGACCATTAGCTCAGAGCACTTACAGGAACAGAGAGCCACGTGCAGTCAGCAGGTTAAAAACTGTTGGCCCCACTGAATCACACAGTTTACAGAATTTGGGATTTTTTCTGAGCATGAAAGAAACTGACAGTGACATGCTACCAGAAATCCTACCAAATTTCAGATAAAATGTATAGAAGGTGATGCTGATTTTGAAGCAGGAGGGTTTTTTTATTTAGATTACTGCTAACAACAATGTAACTTAAAGCAATCCAGTACAACTTTGAAACTGCTGCTAGTGACTGTGTATTTTACAAAGCCAAGGTGCTTGCAATTTTCTGGTCAAAAACTGTTAAAGAGTGCTCTACCAAAGACAAAAAAAATTACCTTTATTTCTTTGCTGTGGAGTTTTGAAGCTCCATCACTTCCTTGAAGCATCTTTTTCAGCTCTGTCTGCTTCTTTTGTCCTGACTCTGTGCTGAAAGCAAGTTGATCTAGATCTTTGCTAAGTTTCCTCAACAGGCTGTCCTTCTCTGCCATCCATGCTTTCTCATTGGCTCTGGCATCAAACTTGAGCTGGAGAAAGTCCCGGGTACTCTCATATAAGAGATTTTGGGTCTTATGGAGCCTGCAAAAAGGGATCCCAGTGGAGTTAACTTCTTTCCTAGTCCCTACCTGAATTTCATCAGTCATCACTGCAAGGTGGAAGAAGCACAGGAAAAGACATGTGGTCTAAATGTGAGTTTAACTCTTCACATCTAATGAAAGAAGTGCTCTTCTTCCAATGTGCGAGAGGATTTTTAATAAGCAGATTATTCCACTCATCTTCCACACACACTACCAGATGGCTGCATAATTTGCTTTTCTGCCTGCTGCAGAAAGCAACACACTGAAAGTCATAACATTTCTAGTGCTCCCTCTTTTCTCATCTCATGACTACATCATGGTCATGCTCCCACACTCACTTTTCTGTTATAGCTTTGATCTTGTCCTGGTCCTTCTGATGCCGGACCTCAGCTTCCTCCATCTGAATCCGCCTGTCCTCGAGCAGTGCCTCAACCTGTTCCTTGGTTAATCGTGTCTGTTCTTCTATCTGAGCCTGCAGGGCCTTCACCTGCACAAGCAAACAAAGACATTACAGAACAAGACCTCACACCAGCTCTGTTCCTGTTAAATTCCAAGATTTACATCAAAAACTGTACCTGGTAACACCTTCGGCAGTTCTAATTTCTCAATCTTTTGTTTTTGTTTAAATGCTGAGTATTTCAAACAACTAAAGTATTTAAAAGAAAATCATGCTGTAGGCAAGAGAGGCATACTATAAGGAGCAACATTAGATTGTTAATATTTTTGTATTGTTAAGATTTAAATTGCACACATCTAACAAATCCTGTGGAATATGCAGAAACAGCTCTGTACATTTGCTTGAACAAATAATAATAATAATAAAAACAACCACCATCAATATCTGCTGTACAAGTTAAACCATTATTTGTTTGATTCATCCTTCCTCATACTTTGCATAGAGCTTCTGGCATCTTCCCCAGTTCATGCTTCTGCACATTTTATCTTTCATTCTGTCATGCTACCTATACCTAAACTTTTATGGAAGTCTAGAAAAGGAAACAGTTCATTGTATCAGTGCACCTTATAGGGCTGCCTAATACTGTCACAAACACATTGCTTTTGTCAAGCTTCCACAAAACACTCAACCCTGCACATCTTCAGTGGGTTTAATGTAAGTTCATACCTGCTATCAAATTATGGGAGATAACATCAACTACACATTCTCTACTTAAGGACAACATATTTCAGTTGACATTACTGGAACATCTGCTTACATAAAGCTTCCAGAATCAGTTCTTAAATTTACATTCACAGCAAAGAAACAGCTAAGTAAACTGCCAATGTATGAATCCGTAGTAAGATGCAGGGACTTACACAACTGGTACATCTACATCTTATCTTAAGCAGACAGAATATTTTTTATCATAATTTTCTGCAAGCCAGCAATTATGTCCATCAGTTAGCAGATGTTTTTACCTGTAGGAGAAGTGTGTCATGATCTTTTTGATCTCTCTCAGAACTTCTTAATTTGTCTCCTTTTGCTGTTGGTTTTGAAGCGCTCTTTTCCGTACCTATTGAAGAAATTGAACTGAAGTAGGAAAGGGTTTTCCAATGTACTTGCAGTACCTTTCCAAGCATGACATATTTGGGCTGTGGTGGGCCTACAGGAACAGCAGAAAGATTTCCACTGCTACAGTCACAAGGACTTCTAGGAGGGTTAGCTGAAAGAAAGGAATTCTAGAATTTCTGGTGATCACACTTCTTTATCCCCTCTATCATACTGCAGTATTTAGGCACCCTCCTAATTTTATTGGCATATATAGAAAGAAAACTTGACATGTTTTCTTAAAATAAGTGATGAATAGACAGATGCCACAGCTGCACAAACATCATTCTCTGTTTGAATGAGTTCTGAGCTTGATGGCTAATTTCAGTAAATTTGATGAAACAATTATTTCAAAAGAGAAAATTAGTATGTAGGCACGTGGAGCCACACTACTGTCTGCATGAAAGACAAGCAGAACCTGACAGCTTGGAGTGGCTGTGGTAAAGGTGCCTGCACAGTTCCAGAACAGCCACATGAGGGTCACACAGCCTCCTCCTTAGCTGAGCTCATCAGGGACATGAGAGCCAGCTAAGGCTCTTTTAAAGGATGCTGAAGGGAAGCCAGGAGTACTGCATGGATATGCACAGTCACATTCAGGGAACTTAATGGAGATTTACCAAAGCATTCACAGACAGGAATTATTTTGGCATACAGGAGACAGACACACAAAAAAAGCAAGAGCTGAGCTGCTGTTACTCAGCTTGGTGTGGTACCTGTGCTAGAAACATCATCTTGTTCTTGGGTCTCTGGTGGCCTTTGCAGAACAGTAACCTACAGAAACAAGACAAATGCACTCAGCATCTACTTCCCCAAAGGTGCAATGGTCAAGAACAAAGCTTAAAAAGTTAAAACAAGATATCCAGAAGAACAGCATTACCTTACTTCTACCACAAGACAAGGAAGACATTACATTTCATAAGTGTAATGCCCACGTTGAAACGTTTCCTTTATCATGGATAAGTTTTGCCATTACAGCCCCTATATTTTTCACTAGAAGAAGTGGAAAGTAATTCTGCCTCTGATGGCTTCATTAGGATGAAAATCAGCACCCTCAGCAGGAAAAGGAGCATTTTGGAGACAGAGAGAAAATAAAGGTGAAGATGGTATTTCCTTCTTTTATACTCCTTCTTGTCTCAGCAAGACAGAGAAACATGAAGCCTCATTTATTAGCACATCCATTCAAGATACTGAACAAGCCTGAGAAAGAAGCTAAGTGATAAAAATACTGAAACTCAACTGTTGAACTGAAACCCACCTGAAAAAAGGAGGCCAGGAAAGAGCAGGTTATAACCCCAATGCTTATCTTTAGGTTGATATTACATAATAGGCTTAATTTTAGAGCTACCCTAAACCAGGAATTTTAAAGCTTTTGCAAGATTTTTGAAGAGCTTGAGCACTGCAGAGCAACCATGAACAATGCAGCATATTTCAGCCTTTTTCTGCTCTTTATTCCAAAAGAAATCCTATACTCCCATCATAGACTCTGTATATCCAAATCACTCATGACTTTCCTGATTAGGTTCAGCTACATTGCACATCATATGTGCTGCCATTTAAACAACTCAACATCACTTCTGAAATATGCAACACAGTGTTGTCTAGAGTGGATGGTTCTTCAGCAACCTTCAGCCCAGGAAACTGCTGCAGCAACCTTGACCCATTCTTCCTTACTGAAGCTCTAAGAGACAGGCATTCTGAGATAGCTGAGCTTCAAACACTGTGCCTGGCCATTTTCTGCACTTTTCCCCCCCTTTTGTGGTATTCTTGCCATCTTCTTGACAACCATTTGCCAGATGACTTCAGACTCCCATCTGACATCTCAGAGGCCAAGCTGGAGGTGTGTTTTGAAGGCAGGAGGAGGCTGATGCTAAGAGGATTTACTTTCAGTGTGCTTGTTCCTTTGTACTACAGCATTTATACTAAAGCCTGATGTTGCCACAGACCCCTCTTGCTTTGGGCTCATTTAGCAGCCTTTGACTTGTGGGACAGATCTGGCCTGTGATCAGACTCTGGGATGCAGATACTCACGTTAAAATTCAAAGAGGAGATCTACAGAAAAATGGAACTTGCCTTATGTGGAGGCTCCTTATGAAAATATGTAATTTCTCCTTCATCTGCTCCCAGTATAGCCAGGAGTTGCTGGATTTTTTTCCTGTCTTCCAATTCCCTGGAATACAAAGGAAGTGAACATAGAAAAATAGACAATAGAAAATATACAAATAGAAGCTGATTTTTTAAATACATCACAACATTGTGACACACTGTCCTTTTACTTTACCTGTTGATGCTTACAAGTTTTTCAACCTGTTGCAGTTCCTGAGACTACTGCTTTAAAAGCAAGCTCCCAAAGACATTCCTGATGTTGCCAATACAAGAACAGCACTAATTTTGCTGAGATTAGAGAGCATTTCTCTTTTCAAGCATGCCAATAACTATGTAGGCTGATACAACAGCACATGGTGAAAAGAATTTACATTAAGAGTTCTGAACTACCTAAAATCCTCTCAGACTGTAAGTGTCCATTGTTTTTAAATTGGACTACACTGAGGGCTGTATCAGACTTTTCATCACACTCCTGAGAAGAATCAAAGCACACCAACACAGGTTTTGACTTAAGTTCTTAAATCTCAGATGGAAAAATTCATGCTGGAGCACAGAAAGAGAGTGAGGAGGAAGAAGCAGGAGAGACAAAATGCAATGAACTGACCACAACCCCATTCCCTCCCTCTCTGTGCTCCTCAGGAGGAGGAGGAGGTAGAAAATTCAAGAGTCAAGTTGAGCTGGGAGAAGAGAAGTATGGGGAAAAGGTATTTTAAGACCTAGGTTTATTTCTCATTATCCTACTCTGATTTCATAGAATGGTTTGGGTTGGAAGGGACCTTAGAGATCATCTAGCTTCAAGCCCCTTGCCACAGGCTGGGAACCTTCCACTAAACCAGGTTTCTCAGAGATCCATCCAACCTGGCCTTGAACACTGCCAGGGATCCACAGCTTCTCTTGGCAGCCTGTTCCAGTGGCTCACCATCCTCTAAGTGAAGATTTTCCTGCCAACAACTAACCTAAACCTGCCCTCTTCCAGTTAAAGCCATCCCTCTCATCCTGTCACTACATGCTCCTGTAGTAGTCCCTCTCCAGCTCTCTTGCAGGCCTTCTAAGTGCTAGAAGGCTGCTATAAGGGCTCCCTGGAGCCTTCTCAAGGCTGAACAGCCTCTACTCTCTCAGCCTGCCTTTCTAAGACAGAAGCTCCAGCCCTCTGGTCATTTAATTGTTAATAATTTCCCCAGTCAAGTCTGTTTTGCCTGTGATGGTAACTGGTGAATGGTCTCTCTGTCCTTATCTTGACCCATGAGTCTTTTCTTGTATTTTCCTTCCCCTGTCCAGCAGAGGAGGTGAGTGACAAAAGATGTCTTGGTCTTGGTGGACACTTGGCATCCAGCCAAGGTCAACCCACCAGAGACAGCTTCAATCAAAACTTCAATTTCAAACTGGTAACACACAATTCAAATCTGAACCAGTGTTCAATTTCTGCTCTTCCTTCTACTACCAGAATAGGAGGAATCATAAGTGGAAACATTTAGCAGCCCAACAGATTGCACTGCACCTTCACTGGTATGGTTTCATAGGAAGTGTGGAATTCATTCTCCAGGTCTGGCTGAGAATGAATTGCTGCTGGCAGTGCCTCAGCCCCCCACACAAGACAGCCCACTGTCACGGTGTTGTGGGTCCCAGGATGAGGTGAGAGATAAGAATCTGACTTCAAGTTCTCAGAAGGCTGATGTATTATTTTATGGTATTATATTAAAAGAAATTATAAACTAAAACTGTACTAAAGAAAGGATACATCAGAAGACTAGACAAGAATGAATAATAAAAACCCATGACTGATCAGAGAGTCTGACACAGCTGGACTGGGACTGGTCATTAAGTAAAAACAATTCACATGGAACCAATCAAAGATGCACCTGTTGGTAAGCAACCTCCAGACCACGTGGGAATCTATAAAATCAGAGGGTTTTGGGAAAGCTGCAAAAGGCAGGTCTTAGAGACAGCAGAACTGTGATTAGAGCTAAGCAGTAGCTATGAGACAGGTCAGCAGAAAAATTATGTAAAATGTAGAAAAGTAAGGACAAATAGAACAATGGTCTGTGTATTAATGCTTGTTTAGAGTAATTCTTTAAGCTACAGAAAAGTATATCTAACAAGATATTAAGAAGTTTTAAGCTTAATAATAGAGCTTTGTGCATTGTGTTTTAAGGCTTACAAACAAGTATTGTATTTGAAATAAGTAAGCATTGCTTTAACTAAAGGTACGTGTGCTTATAGTGGCTGGATAGAACTACTGTCAATATGCTCTTGCTTTGTGTGATTGGTCAAAAAACCTATAAAGTGAGTTGTAACATTAAGTTCTTAGTCTGCTGCCTGAGATGTGAGCTGATGGCATCTTCCCATTGTCATAACCATGTAATGAGACTGATGCTGAAAAATAAAACAGCTCAAAGCCCATTCCTAGCAGCCCTGTCCTGATCCTAACTTGTACACAGACCCCGCCCAGCGATAAATGGTGCTCCTCTGTGAGGAACTCTGTCAGACTAGAAGACTAAAAAAATGCAATAAACCACATTCCAAGCAATCAGATAATTCTTGTTTACATTTCTTTCCCGAGGCTTCTCAGCTTCTCAGGAGAAAAATCCTGGTAAAGGGATTTTTCAGAAAATATCATGGTGACAGCCCACCTGAGTTTCAGACGGTCATTCTCCGAGTAGAGGCGAAGGACCTGCTCCTTCTCCTGGAACAGGCACACCTGCATGTCACTCAAAGCCTTCTGCAGCTCTACAATCTCCTCCTCCAAGTGCCTCACTTCCCACTGCAACTGGTGCTGAGTGGACACAATAAGGGACTTGAAATGAAACAGAGCACTGGACAACACTTACAAACTTCACACTGCTTGTGCTCTGAGTCTGGAACTGGGACAGAACAGCCAGCTCAGTAATTATTTTATTCTCCTAGAATATCTGACCAGATGAGGACAGTGTTGGAAAAATTTATTTGAACATGTTTCAGCTGGGAGTTCAGAGCCCTGAGAACCACTGTCACTACACAACAGTGAAATAATGCCTTAGCTTGGGTTTCCAGTAGTTGCATTTCCACACTGGTGGTCAGAGCAGGTATGGGGAGTCTGACATCAACAAAAACCTAGCAAAGCCTCTAACAGGATTTACATTTGAAATAAATCACTGAAGAAGAAACATTAAAATATCTGTATGGCTTAGCAGTGAGAAATCCAGCTAGTTACAATGTTTCATTTTTTCCAGCTGGTATAGGAAGCTGCCAACCACTCCTTTTAATCATTTTGCAACCTTCCCCCTCTTTCTCCCACATGATGGTGGGATGTACAGTACATACTTCCCCAAGGACTTTCAGGCTGCTTCAAGCATGGCCAGTGCTTGAGGAGTCACCTCAATCACCTCAGAAGTGACAGTTTTATTCCCAAAGATCCATCCACAATTACAAAGATGACTGCTAGGCAGACACATGCTATAGCCTGTATCAGGGCACTGCATATCTTGCAGATATTCTTTAAGATTTCTTCCTCTTAAAAGGCAAATTTTTACATTTCTACTTAACAGCTTATGGCCAAGCTTATGAATTCCACTGCAGTAAATATGAATTATACCCATTAGTCAAAGCCTATTAAATTTGGACAAGAGAGCATTCCTTCAATACAAGAAGCAAGGGAAAGAAGCTGGACAACATAGGAAATGAGCATCTAAATTCAGGCTTTAATATTAAAAAAAAAAAAAAAGGCAAAATTCTCACTGTGAAGATATAACCAAGCCATAATGACTTTTGAAGAACATCCTATGGGCACGTTCCTGTTTGATTTGACAGAGGACAGACAGCTAGATCTTAAAATCAACCACCAAAATCCAAGTTGCTAATAAATCCCAAGACTTCTGTGCTGAGTTTTCAACTGAATAAAAATACTAAGCTTGTGCATGTAGCCCATCATTGGTGAAAAACTCATTTCCTAACCTGTTCATCATAGGTTTGTTTGTATTTCTCCAGCCTCCTTACTAATTCCTCGTGCTCCTCGTCGAAGTCAGCGATCTTCTTGCGGTAATAGTCCAGGAGCTCGTGGGAGGGGTTCAGATGGGCCAAGCGCTCCCCGACGGATGGGAGGGGAGGGAAATCCTCCTGACTCGGACACCGGGACTCGGCAGATCTGGAAGAGGCACGGGGGGTTGGCACCCTGGATAGAAACAAATCTCTGATGACATGTAAGCTTCAGACAGGAAAACTGAAACACATTTCTAAAGTAGCTAAAAAGATTTTAAGTTTTTACACAGATTAGATCAACTGTCCTCTGGGTATTAACAGGAGATCATGGCACTTAGGAGAAGCAAGAACTTTGATAAAGAGCAGCTTGCAGGTGTATTGTACTGTGGAAGAGGGCCCAACCCATGGAAAAGATAAAAAAAGATGTTAATGAAGCAAAGCCTCATACATTTTTTGGGGAGGATAACTATGAAAAGAGGAGAAAAAGAATAGAAGGACAAGAAGTCAGGGGATAAAAAGTTAATTGCTGTTCCATTACAAGCAGCAGCCATTGTGAAATCAACAGGAAAACAATTTGTGACAGTCCCTATCAGACACCCAAACAGAAAAACACTTTCTAAAGACAGACCATTGAATGAAGATGATAATTCAAGCTAGCTAATGCACCAGGCATTATAATTTAAGGTGTAGGTCTAGGAATCTATGTGCTTTTCTTTCTGGTGTACTTGATGTTCTTATCCACATAGCTTGTCCACCCTTAACACTGAAGCAGAAGCTGCCAAGTTCTTGAATCTTATGTTGAAGTGTTACATGGAAAGCAAGTCAATGTTATCAAATCAAGAATATGTATAATTACATACTGTATTTTCTCTCCCCTGTCAAAACAATATTTAGTGCGTTCAAACAAGAAACTAATTCAAAAATAGAGCTTCAGAGTTAAAAAAAAATCTTTGGAACGGGTTCTTTTTATTATTTATATTGCTACAAAAAACTTTTTTTTTCCTAAATGACACTACAAATAACAGAAGCTAAGAAGCCTCTTGACTAAAGAGCTGCTTAGCCAGAATCTGGTCATGGAGAATCAGGAATTTTGATGAAAAACTGATTTGGTAGGTGACATTGAGGCAGTGGTGACCTTTATGGAGCCATTCACCAAAGCTGCTTGGATCAGAACCCCAGTGCACATCCATGAAAACTCAGGGCACTGTAGGAAAGCATTAAACTCACAAAAGTGTTAAGTATCGCGTGCAGGAACTTGCTGTAGGACCAGAAACTCCTTAAACAATACACTTAGAGAAACAACCCTAGAAAGAAAGAGGTAACCCAGGCACAAGGCGAACGTTTCACTGCCGAAGAGCAGCAGAAGCTGAAAGATGGAAGAACGAGGAAGCACAGCAGGCACAGGAGCAGCCCCAGAGGTGCCCTAGGGCAAACCAATCTACCAGAAAGTAAGGAGAGGGCTCCGGGAGCCAGGCTGCCACGGAGGAAGGAGAGGGCTCCGGGGGTCCCGGCAGCAGCAGCAGCCCCACACTCACTACCTTGGGCAGCGCGGGCTCCCCGTAGCGCGCTCCGCCGCGCTCATCACGGCCCTACGGAGAGCCTGGCTGTCCATGGGTGGGGGAGGGCGGCTTCGGGCACCCCGGTAGATGGGTGAAGGGGGGGTGCCCGGCGGGAGCCCCGCTGGAAAAGCCCCGGGATAGAGGTCCCCGGATGGGGATCCCGCCACCGCCTCCTCAGAGCCCCAACGGCCGAGCAACGGCTGCACCGGCCCCGCCGCGACTTAAACGGCGCGACGCCCCGCCCCCTCGGCCTCCTCCAATCACAGACAGGCTTTCATGCGGCGCCGGGAGCCTGCGCCAATCAGCGCTCGCGCTACGGGGGGGGGGGTGGAGGGGGCAGCGGTTCCGCGCCGGCGCGTCTGGGAGTTGTAGTCCCGGGGTGGCCGGAGGGCCCATGGCGTAGTACTGGGCCTGTGCCTGTGTTTGTGAGGGCAGAGATTCGCTACGGGTGAAATAAAAGCAACCTTTATCCACACCAGCAAAATACGCCGTGCAAAACGCCCCTTTTCCTTTGAAAGTGACCTGGCATTCGGAAGCAGCCACAAGAAGTTACTGGCACAAATTCTAGCTGAACTGAATGTGCTCTTTAGGTCATCCCGGTGCCTTTTAGCCTCCTCATCCTCCTCATGTATTCCCAGTAGTACCTAAGTGTTGCCATTTATGTACCAAACTATTTCTTAATTTATTAAGTGTGCTGGAGAAAAAAAACAATTTGCGCAGTGTGAAAAATGCCAATCACTTGTTTTTAAAATTTTAAAAGTTTAATTGTAATAAAATGGTTATAAAAATAGTAATATAATTACAGTAATAACAATTTGGAGAATTATGATTTAGATCGGAAGAGCGTCAG
>JAYDZK010000056.1:65550511-65569552 GCA_034509185.1 Euphonia xanthogaster | reverse complement strand
CCGCCCTGCGCTCCCGGCGGCGGCGGCGCCCCCCTCCCCCAGCGGCCATGGCGGGGGGCGGCGGGTCGCGCTATGCGGCCGAGTTCGTGCCGCCGCCCGAGTGCCCCGTGTTCGAGCCCAGCTGGGAGGAGTTCAGCGACCCGCTCGGCTTCATCGGCCGCATCCGCGGCCTGGCCGAGAAAACCGGCATCTGCAAGATCCGGCCCCCCAAGGTACCGCCCGCCTCGGCGGCTGCGCCCGGGGGGGTCCCCGGGCTGCGCCGGGCGGTCTGAGAGCGGCCGGGCCCTCGGTGGCCGGGCGGAGGACGTGCGGAGCTGGGCAGGCCGTTCCCCCGCGCTCGCTCGGGGTTTCGTGTCTCGCTTTCCATAGGCCGCGGTGTCCGTGCCAGGGACGCCGAGGAACCTGTAGAATCTCTGACCTCCGAGCGGGGCTTTGTAGAGGCTGCTTTGAGCAGCTGAGAAGCGAATAGTGAGTGCATGGCCGTGCCCGGGACTTCGTGCTATTTTTACTTCCAAAACGCCAGTAGTCGACTTGTGGAAGCTGGGAAGGCTTTGTAGGTGAAATCGGGCGTTTGCTCCGGACGGGAAAGAGGGAGAAAGAAGGGTATTTGTTCGTTATGGATCATTGCTCATAAACACAATTTTTAGACTGGTAAGAGGAGGACAGCCAACCTGTTCGTGTACGGGCATTGCGTTTGTGCGCAGCTCCTCAGGAGGCAGCAGCTCAATCTCTCCGACGGCTTGGTCGTTCCTTAGGGTCACCTGCCCAGTGGCCTGGCAGGGCAGGTCATCGCAGGGAGAGCATCGGGCAGCTTGGCAAAAGGCACTTGTTTCACTGAGTTATTAAAGTACAAATAAACTTCAAATGCAGCTGTTAATAAGAGGCTTGAAAGTAGTGAGAGAGATAAAAACCGAAAAGACAGCGTGTAACTGAGAGCAGTGTGGGTATAGGGGTTGCTGATTGGATTTCGTGGCTCTCTCCTGACCTGTTTTGGTTCCCGGAATGTGTTCACTTAGTTTAATGACATGGTGAAAGCTTGACCTCCAAGGGGCTGCCCTTTCTAAAATAAGCTGCATAGCTCAGGTTTAGAGGCTACAAGGAACAGATCCAGATCCCGTTCATTGAGAATAACTGGAACTTTCCTGGCTGTTGGATGCATTGGTGTTCCTCTGCAGCTGCTGAGCTTTGCAGGGTTTCACAGGACACGCGTGTTGGGTTGATTTGCAACCTGCAATAATTGCTAAATCACACATTTCTTACTACCCTGACTGATTAATTGCTGTTTCCTAATAATAGAAGTTGTAAATATTTAAGGTTGTGCTCGAGGCCTTTATATGCTGCAGCAGATTGTGTGGCTTGTCCACCTGTAATGGTGTGTCCTTCTTGTGTAGTCACTGCAGGTAGATGATCTGCTGTAACTGAAGCTTTGGTAAAAAGTGCTAAAAAGCAGAATTACTTGTTTTCATGTTGTAACATGGTTTTGAGAGATGGAGCTGGGAGGCACTTGTGGTTGCACCAACCCCTGACAGTGCTGAGAAAGTCATTATTTAAGGCTCAATTCCTGTTAAAGAACTGGGCTCCCGACTGGTGGTCTTGTCTTCATTGAAATGACTGTGGACAAGCAGAAAACCATTAGATGTGTTATGATGTGCCTGATTTAGTCTTTGTTGCTGTTGACACTGAGGATTTTTCAGCGTGCAGGATATATGGATTCTTTATTTAAAGTAAATAACCAACCAGCTACAGAGTGTATCTTGTGTTTAAGCTTAGCATGAGGTAATGCATACTGAGATGCTTTGAATCTTATTTTCTTTGACATTTTTGAATCAGAGAGGATCTTTCCTCAGACTAAAATATGGTGGGAGGAACGTTGTATAAGCACAAAAATGTCTTAAAATTGGAAAATGATATCACCAGTTGTTCTTAGAAACTAATTTACTATTGGAAGCTTGTTTACTCAGGCATTATTAGGGTGTTTGGTTTTGTGCATTTTTCAGAGAAGCTTCTGGAAGCAGTAAAATGTGTTTCTGTCTCTGTTTAGGACTGGCAACCTCCATTTGCATGTGAAGTACAAAGTTTTCGTTTCACTCCACGAATTCAGCGCCTGAATGAACTGGAGGTGAGCTTTTCCACTGTTGATGTAATTTTTTGTTTGCACTGAAAGAAAGATGTCTCCCTGCTTGAGATTTGCATCTTCGGAGGTTTCTGGATGGGGGACAATTTAGAAGCCCAAAGACCATATCATTGTTTTTACTTGGCAGTGGCAGAGTTTGTATAAAATAAGTCCCTCTCTTTGAGAAAGATCTGGTTTTTATTTTATTACCCAAAATAACCACAGGAGTTTTCACATTCACCTGGTACTGTCTAGAATTAATTCCAAATATCATGTGTGTAGTAAGAGCAGCCAGTGTCTAGCCTTCAGAGCTCCACAGGCAATGATTTTTTTTTTCCCTCTTAAAATATTTCCTGCTGCTCTCATGCCTCTGGTTACCTCATACTGACGTGATAATGCGTTTTAAGCCTTAAAATTATTTTTTATAGGCTTATTATAGCTGGTTAATTTTATGAATTAAAAACTTATGTGAGCTGTCTTGAAAGCAGTATGACCTCCATTCTGTCCTGGTTTTTCCTTTTCTCTGCAACATTTCTCAAAGCCTTGCTTTGTTCACATCCCAAAATGTCATTTGGCTTGTAAATGGGTCTCCTTATGGAAAGTGGTTTGGGTGCTCCAGAGAAGAGGCCCTTTGTGTGGATAAGGCATATATAAAAGCTAGTAATATATAAAAACTGGCATGTATAAAAACTTGGTAATTGCTCTCCTCCCCACAAGTAATTGTCCTGTTCACACCACTGTGTTGAATCTTAACTTCTTTTTGCCAGGGTTGGGATTAAATAAATGCATGGGATGGTATTTCTTGTTTGGACTGAGATGTTTATTAGTTCTTATCTATGTTACAGTCTCACAAGCCGTCAGTTCTACAGCACTTCACTCTAACAAACTAAAAAAAGTTAAGCCATATCTCTCTCTCTCTCTCTACAAGGCCTTTTTAATCTCTAATTAAGAAATGACACTTAATTCATTTTTACTTTTAACCTAATAACCAACCACCCGTGGCCCGCAATGTGGACTTTATCTGATTATACAAAACCACCCAAACCCATGAAGAAGGTGAAGAAGAAGGTAAAGAAGAAGGACTAGCCTCCACCCTAAACCCTCTGTCTTGCTTTATGTATATATATTACTATACACACTTCTATTCAAACTGCACACCCATAATCTGTTTTGTCATTCTATTTTGAAAGCCTTCTCCACGGCCTCAGGTCAAATGCAGTGTTCTCTTGGGGGTCACAGTTAATAATTGTTGTGTTTCTCCCTGGAATGCTGATTATTTCATAAGCATGCATTTTGCTTTCAGACCAATAAATTATTTGGTAGGAATTTAATTTATAATGTCTTAAATCCAGAGAGAAAAGGATATATAATTTTCTTTTTGTAAAGTCCTTCTTTTTAACTATGTTTCTATTTTTAGGGTTTTTTTAACCTGACAAAGAAACACCTCCCCTGCCAAGTTTCATGTTGAGAATGGAAACACTATAAAAACTTACCTTGTTTTCTCTCGGGACTGTAAGATTTTGTTACATTTGGTTTTGAACATACATGATTGTCTACCTTTACTGATTCCAGGCAATGACAAGAGTGAAACTGGACTTCTTGGATCAGTTAGCGAAATTTTGGGAACTTCAAGGATCCAATTTAAAAATCCCTGTGGTCGAGAGAAAAATACTGGATCTGTATGGTCTGAGCAAAGTAAGTATTTGTAGGCCTTAAGCAGACCGGGATTTCAGTTTTCAGTCAAGCTCAAGAAGCCAAGCAAGAGGAAGGGCTTGTGTTACAGTGCTAGTCTCATTAATCCAGAGATTAAATAAGTGGGAAAAATACAGTGAAAAAAAAATTTCTAATTTGAATGTTTATGGCAAACATGTCACAGTGTAATTCAATTAGTTACCATTGGTTGGATTCCATACAGCAGGTATTTATTACCTTGTATAGCTTGGATAGTATTTATTACCTGATGTCAGCTGGCCTCTTGATTTTTAGTTCTCCATTTTTACATGTAGTGGAGCTGCAGGAGTTTGAGCTGTTCTTTGGGAGGGCAGAGGTATGCCTGTGTGCATTTCAGCTCTGATCAACAATTCTGTAATGAATTGTTGCAGTTTCTCCTACCTCTCTTCCAGCAGAGGTTTTTATGAACACATATATTTGAAAATATATAATGTCATCTCCAGGAATACTTACTTTAATTTCCAAAACAGACTTGGCTTAAGGCTGGCTAGAAATGAATATTTCCATAGTTATGTTTGGTGAACACACCAAACTTCTTTCAAAGTTTATGCACAAGTCTCTGTTGGAATTTGGTTTTGCACTGCAAAATAAATGTACCATTATAGACTTAGCTGCTAATAAATATAAATAGGTAGATTTCTTCTTGCAGGGAAAAGACCGAAGTTCTGGTAGTTCTAGTGCTTCTAGGTTAGAGCATCAGTTTCCATTCCCCATCAAGATTTTTCTCTTAGGTAAGTAAAAAGGCAAATGGGTATATTTTAGTTTTAAAGAAAGTCAGGTATTTTGGAAAGTCTGGAAGGGCTGATAAAATGCAGATAGAAGCTGATAAAGTGTCTTCCTGTATTTTTTTTTGTTTTTGTGTCTATGGTGGCTTACTGGGATATGCAGAATATCAGAGAGGTACTGGAGAATATCTGGGTCACTGTTGTGAGCTGGGACATTTCAATTGGCTGTAGATTTGCGGCTCGGAGTTGATTTGGTTCGTTACTGGTTTCTTTAGCTGTTGTTCATGCATAGATAATTTTAGAAAACAAGTTTTCCTGGAAATTTTAAAGATAAGTTGAAATTTAGGACGGGTTTCATTTTAAAAGGTTTTTCTAGAGCTTTTCTGTAAATATGAGAAAAAATAATGATCAATATTATTATTGTTTTATTTAAGTGTAACACTGTGTGATTATAGGAGAAACCAGAATTCACAAATTTACTTGTCGCTCTCACAGTTAGACTTCTCATTTTACCTCAGCCTCACAAGCAAACCATAAATTTCACTCCAGTAATAAAATGTTTTTGCCTTGAGGTTTCTAACAGTATGTGAAACATTAAGCTTAAAATTAGTCCTTGTGTGTAAAGAAATGCAATGCAAAACTACACTGCTGTAAAAATGATACTAGTTTGACAATAATATAAATGGAATTATAATCCATTTGTGTTTTAAGTTGTTTGGCAGTGAAATTAAAAGGAATGGAGGCAGTGGAAATGTGGCCTGTGTGTTAGAGGAAGCAACTCATATGTTGTTATATTGCTTGCAGGCAAATGGTCTTGTTTTTAATTGTATATACATACAGATGCAGCAGTGATAGTTCTGTATGTGAATTACTGGTCTCAAACCAATTGAAGTCATGTGTAATAACTGGAATGAGTTGGAAAGTAAATTTACTTTTCCCTCTTTTTATAGTAGTCTCTCTTCCCTTCAGGGTTTTGTGAGAGTTCTGAGCTCCAACACTCCCTTCTGCCTGGGGACTGTTAAAATGGGCTTTATTGCTGGCCAGACTCTGTTTTACAGCAGAGTACAAGTCTGGTGAGGGTTAACTTTTCAGTTTGTTCTTATGGTAGGTTTTCTATCTTCTCCAGCACATGATAAGCCTTAACTGTTGGACTCCTCCTGTCACGGACAGTATGCAATTTACATTTGCTAGTAAATTAAAAATCACATTAAATATATGAAGCAATAGGAATAAGTAAGTTATTACTTATAATAACTTACAATTTGTTATTAAAGAACTAGTCTTTCAGGAAATGAAAGCTAATTTCAGGATTCTGTCACTTTTCATGGAACCTTTTAACATTTGGTTGGTTTAATTGATTCTTGCTTTATGCAAGCTGGTGAGAGCAGCTCAAAACCCTTAACTTTTTTATTTATTTCAGATTGTTGCCAACAAAGGAGGCTTTGAAGTAGTGACCAAAGAGAAGAAATGGTCTAAAGTGGCGAGTCGGCTTGGCTACCTGCCAGGGAAGGGCACGGGGTCGTTGCTCAAGTCTCACTATGAACGGATCCTGTATCCCTATGAGCTCTTCCAGTCTGGGGTCAGCCTCATGGTGAGATGCTCGTCTTTCATGCTATGAAGAGGGTACCCAAAAGGCACACAGAGTGCTGTGTTACTACTCCATGTGAAACTGGGACATGGGGTCAGGGCTGTTAGAAGCTCCAGCTGTGCCAACAAAGCTAGAACCACCCTCATAGTTATCTGTGACAGAATAGTGCTAGAAGTTAGAACGTGACCTTGTGTAGTTATTTTCTGCTATTTCATTATAGGACTGAAGTCAGCCATGTTGGGAAGGAAAACAAGGCAAAAGATGATATGCTTAATTGGAAATGTTTATTTTTCTCTTGATAACCCGCTAGCTGGGATTCAATTTTCTTATTTGAAGGGTGAATGAATTAATTGGCCTCTTTTCCAAGTGGTCTGTGTGATTTCCCTCGTCCTGTTTCTTAGCAAACAGAATGATTCATAGGCTCTGGAATGATTAGCACTGCCTGACCAACAGTGTCCTGTGCTCTGCTCCTCTAGGGCATCCAAAAGCCTAACTTGGATCTTAAGGAAAAAGTGGAGGCTGAGGACCTCAGTTCAGATGCCCAAGCTTCCCCAAAGCAGGCTTCAAGGATGAATGTTATGCTGAAGAGAACCAGGCGTGTCAAATCCCAGGTATTTCTGTTGATCAGCTCTTACAGGGAACTCTTACTTCTCCCCCCAGTACAGCAGCCTTTGGCTGTGGGAACCTGCTCAGGAGCACCACTGGGAAACAGTCTTCATTTAACTGAAATCCAGAGAAATAACTCACTTTGTAACTCTGAGATGTGGTTTGATACAGCATATGCGCTGTTTGTGTCAGAACTTCTAAAAGTTGCTTTTTGTTTACTGACAAGTGACCTAAGTACCTGGGTAAGGCATGTGTCTGTGAAAACAAGACAGAAAGCTGTTTTGTGAGTTGATGTTAAAGCTTCTGCTTGTACAAAGTTCTAGAACTTTTTAAAAGCTTTTTAAAATATGCCTCTTAATGACATAAATGCAAATACATGTAGGTAATGGTTAATTGTGGAATTGCATGTGGGACTAACTATCTCAAGCTGGGCAGGCAGTTCTGAAGAACTGAGACAAATGTGTGAGGAGATGATCAGAGATGGCTGGAACTATATAGGAGTTCTACAATTTTTCTGCTGAAAAGCAGTTTCCTTCCTTCTGAATTACAGGTGTTACAGGAATTTCTGGTATTCTCGTAGGTGATATTAACTCCTCAGTGATACCCCTGAGAAAATCTGAGTTCAGACTGAATCACCACTATTTAAAATTGCTGTCTTACTGAAAATAATTGTGGGGTATTGCCCTGATGGCTCTGTTGCACTATTTAAATCAGGCCTTCCCCTTCTGACAGAGATACTCCTTGCAGGTGGCATCCTGAGGCTTTTCACATGAAGTCTGGTGGCTCCCTGCTGGCTCATCAGCAGAGCGTGGGTGAAAGCTGGATTTATATGCAGCCAGCTTCCTACTTGCTTCACTATTCTAGACTTAGCTCCAGCAGCACCAGGTTTTTTCAAATGCTCTTTAACTGCCTATTTTTTTTTACAATGCACCTTTCTTGTCATAAAGGTATTTGAGTATCCTTTATAATTTTTTGCCTTCTTCTCTGATGGTTTAGACTGAATTGTCTTTTTTAGTGTGTTTTCTCAGCTTGCTAAAGCTGACCTGAAGTTATTTAGGGCCATATAGCAGTTCATCACACAAGCAGTCCCAGGTTTGCTGATCTTCCCAAACAGAGTATTGGTAGTGAGCTAGAAAGTCTGAGTGCAGGAACTTCAGCAGTCATTTGCTATGCGGAATTCTTCTTTAGATTTGAATGAATCTTATGGTGAAATGCCAGTATGTCCTTTTTCTCACACATGGTGTAAAAGTGTCACTGTTTTATCAAGGTCCTGGGGATCTTTTTTCCTGCTGATTTCAGTGGAATAATAACACTTATGATTTCTCCATTTTGGAAAGATGATTCTTTGGTGATCCTGGCACTGTAAAGCTGTTTCACTTTGTTTGAAGGGCCTGCAATTCAGAAGTAAGGGATAATTTTATTTAGATAATCTGCAAAAACATATATATATTTGAATGCCTTTTATTAGGCTTGTAGCCATGTTATCTTTTAAGCATTACTCTTATTAAAATGGCTGAAGTGAGTTTTTGAATACCGGAAAAACTCATCCTACTTGCACAAATAGGAGAAGTAGGTTTTGGCTGTGTTGGAAGCTGTGTATAATTATCTGAAGTCATCCCTGGAGCAGCATTTAGAGACACATTTTTCCTCAGAATCCAGAAATGGTAGCTGTGTAAATAAATATCTGAGAACTTGGAGACATTGTTCCAGATTTCAGTGCACCTTTTTATTGTAGACAGGACTGTGTTTATTGTCTGAAAGGCATACCTGGAACTGGAGCAGAGGTTGTCTAAACAATCTCAAGAGAGCCAGTAATATGCAAGTAATGTAAAAACCTACTGAATACATGTCATTCTGCTCTAGCTGAAACATCTGAATGATTTGTGTGTAGTGTGCCAAGTAGTCCAGTGCCCGGTTAGTGAGCAGGGATAATTCCACAGACCTCTGCAGATCCTTAGATCTTTTCCAAGTGCTGGAAGTAGTTTCCAAAGATCCTCTGCACCCTCTGTAGATAACTTACCTTAGAATGGGCAATTAATAATTATGAATATAGTATTCAAAAATTGCTGGAATGCTGGAATAGAGAAACATCCTCAGCAGTAGAAGGGGTGAGAGACTTTGAAAAAGCAAATGTCAGGATTTTTCGAGAACATGAAAAATGAAAGAAAATGAGGAATGGGTGTCCTCCTCTGTGGAGGACTCTATGGGCTCCTCCATAGCTTGAGAATCTTTGGATACTATAATCAAATGTCAGTTGAAAACGTTGTCTCTCAATAGGAAGGGAATATTTAGATGGTGAGTGATTATGTTCAGAAAATAAACTTCATACTTTATTCTCTCTTTTCTCTGAAGAAAGCTTTCACAAATAAAAGCTGGAGAAAAGCAGCTGAGTTCCTAAAGGCTTGTAAAGGAAAGTACAATAAAAAGTAAATTAATTCAGATTAGGAAAAGAGAATATCCTTAAGGAAGGCTTAAATTTAGGAGAATACTTTCTTAGGAAAGTGTAATGGTATCTTCATAGATGATCTGTTAGGGTGTATTTTAGCTGACAAGGGATTTGTCTAATGAGGCTATGTCATGGTGATTTCTGGTAAAGAATTGCAGTACTGGAACAAAAAGTGCTGTTTTCTCAAAGGATATTAAGTTAATGTCCAAAGAATTTTCTTTAAAACAATTCTAACAAATATATCTGCTTTCTGCTTTCTTTTTGATTGCAGATTAACACAGTAAAATAAGCTTCAGGGTTTTTTTGCTTGAAAGATTTCTTTCCATGTCAATAACTGTGAAACAAAATAACTCTGGGAGATGTTGACAAATGTCCCAAACATGTAAATATTTTGGTTACTGGTTGTAACCATTGTAGGCTTGTGCATTGGGGTGGAGGAGTGGGGTTGCAAATCTTTCAGAATTAATGAGGGGTGAGACAAGAGAATAGTGAGTGAATACAGTGTAACTGGATTGTGTTATTAGGCTTGGCCCGTATACAAGAAAAGCCCTTGGCTTGTACTTTCAGGTGAGAAGGTAAAAGACACAGTCTGTATCCTTCAGGACAAAAAGATAAGAGCAGAATCACAGTTTAATCAAGTTCATTTCACTTGCATAGAGAAAATATAATGCAAAAGTGAGCTGGAGTTCTGTGTTGTTAGCAGTGAGAGAATGGCAAGGAATGCAGGATTGCTGCTGCTTCCATGCACTCACAGTTGAGTTTGGCTTTTTTTTAGTCTTAAAGGACACAGCAGAAAAATGCTTAGTGGGGCTTCTGAATACTTTTGATACTTTAGGTATCAGTACCTGGTCAGTGTTTGTGAGGTTATATAGGAATCTGATTTTTTAAAAACATTCATCTCTCAGTATGCAAACTGTTCTCTTCCAAAACTCTGTAGCTCTTTCCACCTGAGCTGAATGGATTTCATCCACTAAGGTTTAGTGGTATCTGAGTAAATCTGAGCCAAGGAGTTATGAAAGTATATTTAGGTAATGTATTTTTAAACTAAGCTGTAAAACTTTCTTGCTGCATGTTAATGATTTTGCTTTTATTAAATATGATAATAAAATTATTCTTCATATCTCTCTGAGAAAACTATCTTTGGTCACAATAGTAGGAGAAATTGTGGAGATGGTTGTTGAAATGATGTCTGTGCTGAAATATGTGTGTTGATTCTGTCAGGTGCTATCAGTTGAGGGAATGTTTGAGTTGTTAATGAATTTCAAATGGAAAATGAGGAACTAGGAAGTCGCTGGTGTGTTTCCTTATGGTTTGTTAGCCAAAAAGTGAGGAATTGGTGAGGAAGAATTTGCATGGTTGCACAGTGGACTTACAAAGTTGGTCACATGTAAAGTGCAAATAATTGCAACATATAAATGTTCAAAATAAGAATATGAGCAGTAATTAGGTTGGAAAGATGCCTGTTAGCATAATGCATACCCAGTTCAGTGGGAACAGGGACTGTAAATATCACTAAAAATTCCTTAGAGTAATAGTGCATAGGAAACTATATCTTCAAATGTCTTCTTGAAGCAAAAAAACTAACTGATTAAGGCAGAAGAGTCATCTTTTAAAATGTTTATTACCAGTGTATTAGAACTTATGTTAAGCACCATTTTAGAAGATTTTTTTTTTTGCTTTTTAATCATTGATTAAAGACTTTAAAGGCATGTCACCCCAAGGGACAGGCATGAGATATCAGGCCATAACTTTGAAAACTAACAGATGAAGTATTATCAGGAAGCTAACTGAAGAATAACTTCTTTAAAATTACATGCCCACCTTCAAAATTTATAGTCTTGCTGAGATCTTTTAAGATCAGTGAATTTCAGGAGGAGGTTTTTGAGCACTGAGAACTTAGTGGCCTTCTATAGCACATCAGAGAGATTTTTCAAAGTGTAAGGAGGCAGCATAAAGAAAAACACCAAGGTAATTGTTGCAGATAAAAGCAGAATATTTTCTTCTTTTTGTTGTTAGGTTAGTGGTAGTGATGTGAGGAAATGAGGTAGGTCAGTAATGGGAAACAGAAGTTCATTAGAGCAGAACACTTCAGGAAACGTCGCTGGCAGGGGCATGGAGCTGTCACCAAATGGGTCTTTTTACCTCTGATTTTGAGCTTGCAACATGAGTAGCTGTGATCTAAATTGTACTCACAACATTTCATCACAAATAAGCCCAGAAGCAGCCAAGCTTAAGGGAGTCAGTTGGGGCTCATTAGTGTCCTGTGGATGTATCTACTCAGGGAAGAAGATAAGGAAATCCTGTTGAAACTGCATTAAAATCCAGGCACTTGACTGAATCATAGTGATCTTGAAAAAAGTTGCTCTGGCAGTCCTATTATCTTTTGCAAAATGTCAAACCTAGTTCTTTTACTTGGTGTAGAGGTCACTTCTTGTAGTTGATTTGGAATACTAGATGGGAAGTAATTTGGAAATTTGGGACAAAATCTTTCTCTTACTCCATTTGCATATGTTCATTGCCTTTAGGAACAGAAAATCGTTTCTTTTCAGGCCTGCTGAAAGAAGATGAGCACATATTCTGGGAGAGTGGAATAGAAACAAATTGTGAAGAAACCTGGAGCAGAAATATTGGTGGTTTGTGCTGATGTGGTCTTGTATTTATTTTTAGGCAGAGGCTGGAGAAATGAGTAGAAACACCGAACTAAAGAAGCTGCAGATCTTTGGAGCTGGACCCAAGATGATGGGACTGGCGTTGGGAGCAAAGGATAAAGAGGGTAATTAAATTTTGGGCTTTTAGCTTTCTGTGAGTTCTTTGCTTTCAGTGAGACTGTTAAATCTTCTTGAATGTCTCTAGAGACAGTATTAAAAAGAAGGCAAATCAAAACTGGAAAAAGAAAGCTAAGTATTCTAGGGTTTCATTCACTAGAAATTTAGAGTGCTTCATATAACTTGGCAGTTTCAGCTCTTTATGTATTATATAGTAACAATAACAATTAAGCAGCTGTTCCATGAACTGTGTGACTGAAAGGGGAAGTGGGATTTAAAAGTACTGAAACTGATCCTGCCAGCAAAGTGCACAACTTAGGTGTTTAATTCACTGTTTTTCATGAGGCCATTGGGATCACCCGTGGGGATAAGCAAAAGATGTTTTTCCTAATCCCTGCTGATTTTAGATTGTCCAGATATAACATGACATTTTTGCTTTCTTTGGACTGTTAAGTAGTTTCTGGTCTGAAAGGCAGGGTGCAGGCTGGGTGTCTGTGCTGTTTTTACAAGTGAAGTCTATCTTGATGTCACATTAAGAGCATTTGACTTCATTTTCCTTCAAGATGAGGTGACGCGAAGGCGCAAGGGAACCCGATCAGAGGCGTTTGGGATGCAGATGAGGCAGCGCAAAGGAACTCTCTCTGTCAACTTCGTAAGTCTGATGCCTTTGCTGTGGTTTCTGATAGAAAGGACTTGGTTGATTTATTAAGATCTTTCTTCTTCCTCTAAAAGAGCCCCCATCCCTCCAAACAGATGAATGAATGCGTGCTGCAGCAGATGATACTGTTATGGGAAGAAAGAACAGTATTTTGAAAAACAATCTGTGCTCAAAGCTTTTGTTTTCATTTTTTGGACAGGAAAGCTGTTGCAATGTGAAGTTTTTTGCTGATCATACTTGCTACGTGCTTGAATGCCTTCAATAGTTCAGTTTGTTAGAACTCCCCTTAGTAGAACAGCTATAAGACTGCTTCTTTTCCTTAGAAGAGATTCTGAGGTTACTTCAGGAGTTTGCATTCAGCAATTCCACATCTTGTGTCTTCTCTGTTTCGAATTTGAATAGGAAAAAGAAAACATTTAGTTCTCTGATGTTTGTCCATGGAAAAGCAATGTAAAGTGCCTTTCATAGAATGTGACTTCCTACTTTTAAAGTGTCATAACATAACGTGTGTGTGCAGCCATGAATGAAGAGCTGTGCTTTTATTGTCTGAAGAATTAGACTCTTCACTTAGAATTCAGCTGTTCCTTTTTTTTTTTCTCTTAGCCTAAAAACACTTACAAAAGCTTATCTTAAAAATCAACCATGGAAGGCCAAGGCAACCTAAAGACTCTAGTAATCACATTTTTATATGGGGGGGAAAAAGTGGAAGAATTTGGATGTTTAGAAACCAGATCACTGTGCCATTGCAGATCAGTTAGGACTTGTGTGACTTGAATTTTTTCAGTTATGCTACTACTTCTGAGTATATGGCTTTCCTAGGCCATGTAAACTTGATAATTTTGACTATGATTTAATTTTAAAATATTTTGTGTAGTCTCTTGGGGGTTTTTTATGGAGCACTATTATTTACTTACTATCTTCATTTAATCTGTATTTATGAGAGAAAAGGAAAATGCTCTGACAACAAAACTGTTTTGAAACTGCATTGCTATAACTAATATCTTGAAATTCTGTGACTCAGTACTGTTTGGTTCCACACTTTTTTTTTTAATACTTGGACAAGGAAAGCAGTCCTAAACACACTGGTGACGCATTTACCTCATATAACACTGGACTGAAAAATATTGTGGTCTGGTTTTGTGTATATTTCTCCATCATTTATTTATCCTTTTTTAAAGTGCTAACTATGAAATTGATTTCATTTGGTGACTTGTTGCAGTAAGGTAGAAAAATCATAAAACTTCATAAAATCAAGCCTGCTCTCCTGGAAATCAGTGTCTGGCCTTGTCAGAGCTAGCATTTTGCAAGTTCCCATGTGAAAGCAATCCTGTTGTGAGCCATTTGTTAACATAAGAATCTATTCCTGGGTAAAAAAAATAACCTGCACCTGCATAAACTGTTTTTGCACTGTTAAATAGAAAAATGAAAATTATCTTTTGCAAACAACTGTCCTTGCACATAGACACTGAGAGTTTGAGTGACCCATCAATACAGAGTAACAATTTGTTACTAACCAATAAAAGTAATTGGCAGAAAACTACTAACCAGTTGGAGTGCCACAAGAGGTTTATAGAACTGTGTAAAAAGGAGTTATGGGAATAAAGAATGGCCTTTTCCCACCATGAAGTAAATGGAGTCCAGTGTGATTTACTCCCATTGTGAATTACTAACTGGGAGATAAAATACACCTTTTTATCTCCTCCTCTCCCCCTGATGCATATAATTATGTATCATCATAGTCTTATACTGCTTTATTACATGGCTTGCAGGACTTTTGTGGTTATTGCACAATCACAGGTCTGCTTGTTGTGAATATCCATTTCAATGCAGTTTTTGTATTGGCCACATCATCACTTATGCTAACATAGTGGTTGCATATGTTAATAGGAATTTAGATAGAAGAAAGTATGACCAGTGAGAGGTAGCTAGTGAGGACCACAAAAAATTTAGGACTGCCATTTTCACGCATTGCTAAGTTTAGGGAAGGGAATATGAAAGTGCTTGCTGAGTTACCCTCCCTCCCTTCTATGTAGTTGCAACAAAAGCAGCTGGTTTGGTGCTTTGGACAGACATAATGTTCCATGAGGGTGAGTGCATGGATTTTTTTTTTTTAAAGGGGAAAAGGATATGCCTCTGAGTAGAGCTGCATTATTTTTTAAAATAGTTTCTTCAGAAACCTGAGCAGTCTCCTTAAGTATATTACTGCATAGCTGGAAGGTTGCATACTTAACTAGGCCACTGTAACTGGAGATGGGTTTGTCATTAACTATTTAATCCACCTGAGCCTAATCAGCTGAAGTGCACATGTTTTTGTGGCGTCTTGATTAAATTAACAGACCCCACCCACCCCTTCTGGTGTTACTTTGAGCTGTGTGAAGGAAATACACACAGCCTGAATTGCCAGGGGCTGGTGGAAGTAGTAGCAGAATTTGGAGTAGGTGTCATTCATGAAGTTCATGCTGTTAGTAAAAATTTTTAATAAAGGTAATTTTTTTTTCAAAGATAATGTAATATCCAAGTTTTTTAAATTTAGATTGTTACACTTCTTCAGTATTATATTAAATGCTTCTGTTAATTAAAGTTCTTTGGACTCTACAGGAAGCTAGAGCAAAGAAAATTTGAAATCTCTTCATATGGTTTTCTCTGGCCCCAGAGAATGTCTCCCAGTCAGTGTTGTTCTTTTTGAGAGACTATCTTGAACAACTTTCAAAAGCTGTTTGCTGTTGTATATTAATACTTCTCTTTTATCATTCAGAGTTTTTATTCTTTGCTTTGGAAAAAATGAGAAAGAAGTTGGTACTTTTACATGTGGTTTCCTTTGCTTTGTCATGAATTTTTAGATTTAAATCTGTAGGTTTGTGGATTTTATGATCTCTTTTTGTTGCAAAGATACCACTGTACTGTTGCAAGTGATGATGTATTTCTGAAACACCTTTTTGAGATTTTCCTTAGCCATGCAGTCTTTGTAGAGATTGAGTTTAAATTGTTTTCCACGATAAGAGGGCTGAAGAGAGGGAGTTCTAAAATCTGTAACTTACTCTTTTGCCTTAGAATAACACGAGTGAGATGCTGCCTGAGTTAGATAGCAAAAGACAGTCCAACTGAACTGGATAATTTGCAGCACCCAAAGTTGTCCTGCTCCCTGCACTTAGTGCTGCTTTGGGAATGAAACAGAAGCTATCCTTATCAATACTTCTCAAAAACCAGGGTTGATGCTCGTATATTGGACTTCAGGATATCATCCTTTGTTCCTTAGCTTGAGTAAGGCAGGCTCTGGATTAGAAACTTCTTGTAACTTTTTTCTTTTTTTTTTTCCCTTCCACAGGTTGATCTCTATGTTTGCTTATTTTGTGGTAGAGGAAACAACGAGGATAAACTGCTACTGTGTGATGGATGTGATGACAGCTATCACACATTCTGCTTGATTCCTCCTCTTCCTGATGTACCCAAGGGTGACTGGAGGTGTCCAAAGTGTGTTGCTGAGGTACAATTCAAGAACTACTGAAGCTTTGTAGCGTACTTGTGTACCTGGAAAGATCAGAGGAAGAGCAGTTCCATCCATGTAGAATGCATAGTTTGTGTTGGAATATTGCCAAGATGAGCCTTGCATTTTGATTGATGAGCCATAAAGAGAGAAACTTTCTTTCTAGAGCTTGGGCATAACCTTTGTTTATGATGTGGCTGTGACAGGTAAAAATTTGATATATTAGGAGCTGAAACTCAATTTGATAATCTGCAAGTCTGAAATTAGGGGTGAGAACTAGGGTTATAATGGATGTTTCCACCTAATGATGACACAATTTGTAAACTATTAAGTAAATAAACTATGAAATTTATGCATAACAAGGAGCTTTGATTTTTGGAAAGACATGGCATTGTTCAGAATGGCCTGTAGCAGAAAGTGAAAAAACTAATTTCAAGTTCTATTGTAGCTACTTTAGATGTGGTTTAGTCTAAAAAAGGAACTGCTCAGGCTCTGAAAGTGGAAGCTAGTTGAATTTCATTACTCAAAAAAGAACTACCCATTTCTAAGAGATGATTGATCAACAGACAGCAAACATCACTTGATTGCTTTGGTATTTGTCTTAAGGAAACAAATTTTGCCAGCTCAGAAAGTTGGTAGATGTAGGATTCAGAGGAAGAAGCTTACTGTTTGTAACTCTGTGATTACAAGACTGGCTTTCACTCTTAGGGCTGTGTTGTTTCCAAAAGGAGCAGTTGTGCACCCACGTTTCTAGGCCCACTTCCCCCCATGCCCTTCCACAGTGCTGGCTGCTGCTGGTTCCTTTCTGGTGGTGTTTGCAGAGTTGTGCAGCCACAGGAGCTGGAGCAGCTCACTGCTCTAACCCTTCACTGAGAGATGAGGTTGTCAGATGAACTCAGGCAAATGTTGCTTAAAGAAAGGTGGAAATTTATAGCTACAAGCAAGGGAAGAGGTGAAATGTTCCCTTTGGGCTGCTGTTCAGAGAGTGGATTAACCTACTTTATTTTCTTTTAAGATGGAGCAATAAAGAAGAATTAGGAAACTGCAGCAATCTAATATGGAGTTAATTTAGAGACTACAGTAGTAAATAGAGTGGCTATTTCAAGAATGTGAAAACTCAAGAAATTTCATTATTGGTAGTAAAAGCAGGAATAGCTGTTACTCAAGAAAAAAATGCAAGCAGAGACAAACCAAGGAAAGATAAGGTGTCATATAAATTTTTACTAGCAAATGATACAGAAAATATTTGAGAAGTTTTGGAAAGGCATTGGAAGTAAGAGGTAGGAGAAAACACCTTACTATAATGTGCACTGGAAAGAAACAAGTAACATCAGAAAGATGTTTGAAGTATTCACTAGGACTTTTTGCCTCAGTTTTTACTTTAGATGTTAATTGTGCACAGATCCTTACTGTAATTTTACAGCAGGGTACTGGAACAGAAGCTGGGAAGAATAGGCTAAGGGCTCTTTATATGTATTTAGGTCAACATTGTTTGACAGTGTTCACAGATGTTGTAGATTCTCTGTCACAGGCTCCATTTAAGAACCACTTTAATACATGTTGGGAGTAGTCTTAAGGATAGTTCCTGTTGAAAAAAACCCTACTGGTGAATTCATTTCCAGTCCTGTTTCTTTGACTGAAAAGCTCACTATTGGATATATTGAACACAAAGATGATGTAAAACTGTCTTGTATATGTAAACATGGTGTCAGTTCCAAAGAAGCTGAGAAGACACATTAAAAATGAGTGGGGAGAGGAGCTGAAATGTGCACCAGTGTTTTTTCATTTTCAGGATGAATGGGGATAGAACAGGGAAGGACTTGGAGATTTTCTGTCAGATGGGCCATGTCTGTTGTTGGCTGTGTTGCTCTGTCCTAATTTCCTTTTTCCTCTTCCCTATTATATATTTTCATGGTGTCAAATCTATTGATGATTTGCTGACTTGTTAAGACTGAAACACTTGGGGGGTTTGTTCCTGTGCAGTTATTCTGCAGGTGCTTGAATCCAGTATGTCTACAGAAATGTCCTGTGGCTGTCTAAGCATCTTGTGCACAGTCTTGCTTTGTGGCTGGCAGCAGTGGCTGATGAAATGTAGCTTTGGAGAGGAAAGCAGAAGTGTGGAGCCCAGGGGTTGCAGTGTTAGATTAGCTTCTGGGCTGTTAATTCTGGCCTGTTTCCGTTGTGGTGTGACTGCCTGGGCTGGCAAAGTCTCAAAACTGGTAGCTCATTGTGCTGGGTAAGGACTCAGATGGACGCTAGGGCTTCTTGCTAAAAATGTAACTGTGTCAGAGTCTGCTGCAGGGAACAATATTTCTATGTTCTGTCTCCTAGGAATGCAACAAACCCCGAGAGGCCTTTGGATTTGAACAAGCTGTCAGGGAATATACTCTCCAGAGCTTTGGTGAAATGGCTGATAACTTCAAGTCTGATTATTTCAACATGCCGGTCCATGTGAGTTTCAGCTTTTGTTGGGATTCCTTGTAAGGGAAAAAGAGAAGAGGTTTCAGCTGGTCTTGGATTTTTGCTAAGACATCTTAGGCTTGTTTAAAGAAGCACCATAAGCTTCAAACATGTAAACAAATTATTTAGCATGCTGGCATCTGGTCTCATTTCAACTTCATTTCACCCTTTCTCTGCAATGGGCAGACAGCTTTATTGCTTGTGTTAGAGTTTACTGTACTGGGCACACTCTAGTTAATGTTCTTGCCCTTTTTGATAAACTGGGCTAAGTATCTTGCTCATTTGGCATAGGGGCCCTTTTCCTGCCCTCCCTATGCCTTTTGTCTTGGTTTGGTTTGTCCAGAGGATAAGTCTTTGTTTTTCTTTGTCTTACAGTATTTTCTTGTAGACAAGTCAGTAGGCTGGATCTGTCTGATTATCACAGGTTTTGGTGGGATTTTTTTTTTTTTTTTTTTTTTTTTTCTG